>VZTR01024966.1:859267-933326 GCA_013400775.1 Chaetops frenatus
TTTTTTCAATTCCTTCGGCAAGCGCCGCAGCTGGAGGCGGCAGAGAAATAGATGTGTCTGCTCCAAAGGGAACCCGCCGGTGCTGCCGGAGCCCTGCACGCATCCCCAGACCCCTCTGCCATCGCCATTAAAACAGCCGGGACAAAAAACACGGCCATGGGAAAGCCGCTGCAGGGTTTTTGGTCCAGCATCCAAAAACAGGGCAAAGCAGGATCCCTACGGCAGCACGAGGAAGCATCACCAGGCGTTTACCTCTCGGTCACGTCCTGCCAACAAACAGCAGCTACAGGGCATATTGCTCTGGCCACGTTTAGTGCCCACTGCTGTGACAGCGGGTCCGTGTTGGGTCTGACACAGCGATCATGAACTGCAAACGCCATTCGTGCCTCCGGGATGAAGTAAGCCCTTTCAAGCCCGCAGTGCTGCACTCCTGTCCCACAAAGGGCTATTTTCCCTCGGGGGGAAAAAAAAGGTCTCATTCAAAGTGGCAGACAACTGTCACAGAGTTGGTTGTTTCGTCCTGGCCCGGAGCAGAGACAGATGGCCTTGAAAAATCAGTGTCTGGTGTCAGAGGAGATGAAGTGGGGCAGCATTTATCCTTAAGTTACCTAGCAAAGAGACTGGAAAACCTCTGAGCTGCGTATGAGAACTGTGTAAACATTCAGACACACATCATTTCTTTAGGTCATACAATACACCAAAAGCTCGTTTCTAAAGGCTAAAAAACATCCCTGGGATAATTTTGTTATGAAAGGTACCATTGCTATTGCATGCAGTGCTAACTACATTCTGCTTCTGGAAAACCAACCAGCCCAGGACACTCCCAGCAACAGAAGAGTTCACATCTAATGTTTCTCACAGCAATACAGTGTCCTAGAGCATTCATCCTCTAAAATAGCAACAACTTCAATTTTCAGAGAGATTTGCAAATATCCCTGACACTTAGCAATGGCATGCAGGCTGGAAATCCCATCCCATATAGTTGGTGGGAATTAGAGTCTGTCACGTGGTCTTCATTTCTCATGGGTGTCATTCACATCCAAGCATGTTCTTGTCGCTCAGGCATCTTCCTTGTTTGAGTATTTAGCTAAATTAATTGTTCTGGTTTGACTTTTTTAATACCTTACCTTGTCCTTTGTGCTGACTCCTGCACATAAAATTTCAGGGCACGTCCTGCTGGATGGGGAAGCTGAGTAAAGGAGTGTCCGTTTTCCTGTTGTTTTCCCTCAGAACTGAGCCAATGGATCAAAACAGGTTCCTGTTACGAAACTGCATAAAAATAATTGAGTAACCCCTTTCTTTTCCTGAATCCCAGACTTTGTCAATACAAATGGCAAGATTTCTGGACACAATTACAGTTTAGCAGCAAATGGTGGTTAAAGTAAGATGTTACGAGCTTCCTGAAGGTCCGTCGTGGTTGCGTTCTCTCCCCTCAACCCAAGGCAGCACAGGGCTGCAGTTTTCCAACCAAGAGCCTGGCAGGTTGTGCATTAGAGCATCTGCTCCTGGGACCATCCAACAGCTCAACCAGAAGTGGTTTTGTTCATATTAAGGAACAGTACCTTCTAAATTGCCTCGCCCATCGCCAGGGGTTGTCCCAAAGACACCAAGAGCCACGGAGTGCAGAGCGTTTGCCCCAGGGCTTTAGGAGCTCTGCAGCAAGAAGTGAACTACAGCTAGCCCTGCACCAAACCACGTCAGAAAGACCCAAAGCCTTTCAGTGCTACCAGAGGCACTTTTGCTGCTTCCTTCCAGCCCATGTCTGGCTGATGAAGCTGCAGTCCAGCTGCCCTTTGCCCCACCCGAGGGGGATGCTGGTGGTCCTCACATCCTGCTCTCAGAGCTGTTCCCTGGACAAAGGTTCTTCCCCCAAAAGCAGACTCTGACTTGCAATACAGTCGAAGCCTCTACTGCCTATATTACCTTGTATTATGTTTCCAACACACAAAACACCCCAAATCCCCCTTCCTGACCTTGCAGTCCCACATCTTTTGTTTGCATCTCTCACTCTTTGCTAAGACCTGGGATCGGTGACTCAGCACGGTAACGTTTGGCCTTGACAATCCTGCCCATGATAAAAACAACCATGAAACCAGCCAAACCCAACCCCCCTGCTCTCAGATAGCCCCTTTCTCTGGTATAACTCCAAAACCAGTGGTGAGGCAGGTTTTACCCGCTGTCTCAGGCAAATGCAACTTCCCTGAGGAATCTGGAGCCGGCCCGTGTCAAAAATTGCTCCAGTTTTCAAGTCAAAAGGCTGATAGCACACACTAAATGGCTGGCTGGGCTCCAGGATGATAACCCTGTCAATGCACAACCAGCAAACGAATAAAAGGTGTGGGTGTGGATACAGGAAGGCAAATCCCTCCTGACTCGTACGATGAATTGTTGACCAAAGGGTGGCTGCTCTTCCGATTATCACCTGAGTAACAGACCAGGGAACGAGGCAGATAGTTCACAAAAAGGTTCCTAAGAAACCTGAGCACCCTGACCGTCTTCAAAGTCAGCCGAGAGAGGTTACAGCTTGGCCATTGAAGGGTCAATAAGCGCAGCCCTTTTTCTGAGCACTCGCTCCCGTTCTATTTTCTGTAACTGATAAAGCATTTTAGTGCACTCCCAGCTAAATGTATGGAGGGTTTTGCTCCTATTCTCCTTCAAATTTGCAGGGATTTGATAGAGCATATTAAAAAAAAAAATTTAAAAGAACACTAACAGCTGTTGAATTCATATTGCAAGTCATGAACAGCCCTCCTGAACTGTGTAGGGAAAGTGGAAGGTCCATAAGCTGTTTAATGAGGTGTCAGTGTAAGGCTTTGAAGAAGCACCTCGAAGAGCTTTGCAGTGCACGTTAGAAGATATGCACAAGTGTACCTTTCCAGTTTCTGGGTGGGGAAGTGAGAGGGAGCACCTGCAGGGAAATCTGTTCTGAAGAGAAGGAGACATTACATGCAGGACTACAAGTATTGATTTCTTAAAAAGCAACACTTGGGCAGTATTGTATCAGAGCAAAGCCTGCTTGAAGGAGTTGGTTAGGTGATGGGTTAATTCAAGACCGCCTCCAGAAGTTAATGAAGCAGGGAAAGATACCAGGCTGAGCTGGTGCAAAGGATCCTGAACTGATAAACACTGCCCTGTTACAGGAGAGCCTGGCACCAGCTGCAGCTCCAGCAGCTACAGGAGCTGGAAAACAGCTGCCATCCCAGCGCCACAGGCACTTCTGAATCCCAATTGACAATCCCTGATTGTCATACCTGAAACCCCTTCAGCTTCCAGCCAGGCAGGCACAAGTCAGTGCCAAGCACTCTTGGAAATCCCAGCCTCAGTGTGTCACTTGTTTACACCCTTTGCTTTAAAGCTGACAGCGAGCAAGAGCACTCTGAGGAGAAACAGGGCTTCCTCTTTCCTACAAAAACCCGAAATTTCTGCATGCGGGAGGTCACCAAGTTCCTACAGCACACACTGGGAAAGGGCATGCAGCCACCCAAAGGAACCATAGTCAATGCAATTCAATTGCTGAATTGCATGGAATATAGATTCTCTCTTGCTGTGAGAGCTCACGGGAAGTCAGGCAGGGTCCTGGAAACACAAGGATTGCAGGACTGGTAAACCTGGCAAAGTAACTACCCTTGGATTTAAGGCTGTAAAATCCTGATAGAGCATTTTGGCCATTTCAGAGGTTATTCAAAACTAACTGAGTAGAGCAGGGTGGGGGGGAGGAAGCTTCACGTACCACTTTGCTACATTTCATTTGATGTCGAATTGGTTGTTTGGTTTTCCCCTGCAAGAGACTCCACCTCCTTTCAAAGGAGGTCCCTTAAAACCTGTTGAGATTTTATCCCAGTAAGCAACTCCTGCCTCGTGCTTAATAGTTACACAGGGAAAGAACAGCAAAAATCCTCTGACCACTGCAGGGGATTCAGACACCAGTTGCTTTAGAAAACTCTGCTGCCCTGACAAGGAAGAATTTCTACTTGGATTGAAGTGGGTTTTGGCTTCCATTTATGTTTTCTTGACCCTAAAAATAATCTAAAGGAAGATATCTCTCTGTTACTGGCCTGGAAAACACCTTCCTTTCCTTTTTTTTTTCTTCCTTTTTTAGAGGAAAAAGAAACTTGAAGAAGAGAGTTGTTCTTCAGTTTTTGCTCTTCCAGTGTAGGTTAAGATGCCAGGGAAGAAGGAGGAGGCCCTTGGCATCGCTCATCTCCTCCTGGAACTGCACTGCATCACTTGGAAAACAGGACGAGAGCACATGAGACAGCTCATCCCTGATGTCTTTTCAGCAGCACTTGGTTAAATGCAGGGAAATTCAAACCACACCAGCACCCACTGCAGGAAAATGAGCAGAAGCCGGGAGGTTTTGTTTTACACTTGGAAGGAGTGAGAAGCCATGGGCCTGCTTTCTGTTTCCAACGCGAGCAACGTTTCGCAGGCTGAGTCCCTCGAGGGCAGCGGCAACTGGACGGCGGCAACCCAGTTCAGCCAGCCAGGATGGAGAATTGCCCTGTGGGCCATCACCTACTCCTTCATCGTTACCACATCCGTCGTTGGCAATGTCACCATCATCTGGATTATTCTGGCACACAGGAGGATGAGGACGGCTACCAATTACTTCATCGTTAACTTGGCCCTCTCAGACCTGCTGATGTCCGCTTTCAACACCGTCTTCAATTTTATCTATGCCAGTCACAATGTCTGGTATTTTGGTGAGGAATTCTGCAGGTTTCAGAACTGGTTCCCCATCACTGCAGTGTTTGTCAGCATTTACTCCATGACAGCCGTGGCTGCAGAGAGGTAAGAGGCGAATGGAGAAGATAAGGTCCAAAAAGATCCCCCGTAAGCCATAAAAAAATCCTTGCAATAGTTTGTGCCATTGGCCCCCACTCTGTCAGATGTCTTATCAGCAAAATGGGAGGAGTGCCAGACTGTGGGTTTTGATGCTAATTATGGTGTGATCTTCTGTTTTTTACCCCTGGAGTGAATCGCACCCAAATCTGTAACGAGTGGAAGTGGCTGATATTTTGTTGTTCCCACATTATTGATCATGAATTGTTTCCCAACCACCCTGAAAACTCTTTTGTGGGTTTGTTGGCTTTTTTAAAACCATGAGATGGATGTATCCGGAAAAAGGAGAATATGCTACGGGCTGCTGAAACTATCAGCAGCCCTAATCCTGCTGTGAGTCCAGCAAACCACCAGAAATAATGGGAATTAGATCAGAAATGGCAGAGTCTGCTCCCCTGGTTCACTAGAATGACTTATTCCAAGAGGGAGGGAAGTAATTACAGTGATTCTGTTTGACTTCTGGGGCAATTTGCTATTTTCATAAAATTCACTTCCAGCTGCCAAGTCACTTTTACTTAAGCTTTAATTTCTGGAGCCTGGCTGTGTTTACGGCTCACTGTTAAATAGCATGAAGCTGTTCTCCTTTTTACTAGAAAGTGGCCAAAATCCTGTGTGAATTTCCCCTCTTAAAGGCAATGCTGTGTGCAAGAAGCAGAGGAAGTTATTTCCCTTTGGGCTCTCTACTCTCCTTCCTTCCATCCTTCCTGTTTTCCCTGCATTACTTCCACTCTCCCTGCTGCAGCCTCAGGGTGAAGGACTTCCCTGGGGCAGCCTGACCCGGCATCCGGAGATACCGGCACTCCTTTATCAAAGCCCTGCCGTTGACTTTGCAGTTTCCTTCAGGTTTCCTGGTTGCCTTATCAGCTCCCTCGGGACGGGAGCCAGCTTCCCTCTAGAGCCTTCCAAAAAGAAAAATTAAAAAAAAAAAAAGAAATAAAAAATGCTCCCGGAGTCATCACGGTCGCTTCCCTCAGCTCCCCCTCCCCAGCTCGCAGCTCGGATCACCCCGGCACACCCAGCCTCAGGAAGAAATCACAGACCAATCACACCAGATAAACAGGCTGGGAGAGGAAAGAGGGTTTTTCCACCTCTGGAACGCCCTCTGAAGCCTTTGCAGGAGCTGGGGACAGGGCACACGGTACGGGACAGCTCATGAGGACAGGGCTGAGGGACGTGTTTATCAGCCTGCAGCTGTCCAGATGAAAGCAAATCCCCATTTAGAATCAATGGCAGCTCGCTTTTAGACTCAAATGCTCTTTAGCTGCTCCTGGCTGTAATTCGAGGGTTGTTGGTGACTGCTCTTTTATAGGTGTCCTCTGCCAAAGAATATTTTTTAAAAGCCGTTTCAGCCTGTTCTCGTGTCTTCCTGCTCTTGTTCCTGGGGAATTTTTGGTGAAAGCACCGATATAGCTATAATCTCTTCAGTCACAAGGCATGGAGCAGAAACAAAACTTGGTACCTCACTGCAAACCATATTTAGCTATTCTTTGCTTAGCCTTAAAAATAGATCATGACACGGTCTCCTGGAAACTCGACGCTTCCATTTATTGTTATGAGAACCTGTGTCCACTCCAGCTCCAATGTTTAACTTCCATAAAACATCTTCTGAAGTGGTTTATTTTAAGGAAGGAGGCTAAGAAGTGACAGCTCCGGGTCGTTTCTGTGTGCCATGGAAAGATCCCTGGTGATATTGCTCACGGTTGGGTTTAGGATGCCTCAGTTTCCCCATTAGCAGAGCAGCTGTTTCCACTGCAGTGCCCGGGGCAGAAATACAGTCTTATCGATCAGCCCGAGTTTCACACTCCAGTTAGCAAAGTCTCCTCTGACCTCTCTGGAAAGTGCACAGGAGGGTCCAAAACTCAGCTTGCCTTTGTCTACATGGATGAGGACCAGAGAAAGGGTGCCGAGATTGTAGTCCCAGCATCCAGGGATGCCACAGGGGCATCGAGAGAGGGCACAAGGAGCACGAGCAGCAGGGGGGAAAAGGCCGTGCTGCCACACAGCAAGATCTCAGCAGGTTTGGTAAATCTCCCAACTTGCTGGAGCTTGCCTAACATCTCAGCCTGGCTCAGGGGTGCACCCCTGGCAGAGTGGGAAAGCCTCCACCCAGCCCTGTAGCACCCTCAGTGTCTGCAGCACGGGCTGCAGTGACAGCACAGGGGCTGGCACCGTTTAGTCCCTGGACTTGCTGTTCACTGAGGGCCACAGATCATTGTTTCAGGCAATTTCTGTGGGCAAATACTCTGGATAACACCCATCAGTGGATTTCCCCCCGGCCAGACTCGAGCCCTGTACATCACTGCCTACAGCAAGCTAAAGAAAAGCGAGGTGAGGTGAAAATTTGGTAACTCAATAAGGCCCTGCTGCTGTGCAGCCCTGCATTGCTCACTGTGCTGCCCGTCCTGCAGCAGCAGCTGGGCAGGGCTCCCTACCAACAGGCCAAGAGACACCACAATTTGTCAGATTTCTGCTGTGAAAACGAGGAGGCAACGGGCGTTTTCCACCCCGTTTTGCCTTTGTAACAACCATGACAAAGAATAGGGAAAGCATGACAAGAAATGCATAATTGATTATGTGCTCGTTACAACACCGTGCATTTCCACACAGGGAACTTGAAACCGGAGAGTGCCCCGGGCTCCTGAGTAATCCAATAGTCAGATGTGCTGTGAGGGCTCTCAGCAGGTGTGGGATGGAAGGGTCAGCCCTTCCCTCTGCTGCAAGCACAAGTTCTTGGGCAGTCAGAAGATTTTCACAGCTGAAAATCAGTGGGGAAAAAATCAGAGGAAAGGATACTTGAGACCCCAGTCTGCTCTTGATAATATGAAGCATCAGAGATAATTAGGACATAATTAGGAGGAAAGAGAATACTGGGCTGGGCTTTTTTTTTTTTTTTTTTTTTTTTTTTTTAAAACCATTTTCAAAAAAAATTACAAAAAAAAAAAAANAAAAAAAAAGCCAGAATACTTTTTACAAGGGCCTGGAGTGACAGGACAAGGGGGAATGGCTTCACACTGCCAGAGTGCAGGGTTAGATGGGATACTGGGGAGAAATTCTTCCCTGTGAGGGAGGTGAGGCCCTGGCAGGTGTTGCCAAGAAAAGCTGTGGCTGCCCCATCCCTGGAAGTGTTCAAGGCCAGCTTGGATGGGACTATGAGCAATGTGGTCTGGTGGAAGGTGTCCCTGCCCATGGCTGGTTGAACTAGGTAATCTTTAAGGTGCCTTCCAACCCAAACTGTCCTGGGATTCTATGAAACATTCCATAAGGGGAAGGCTTGCAAAGACTACAGTGCAGAAGACATAAAGGTCCTCCTCGCACCAGAAGCATCCATCTATGTGGGTTTAATATATCCTGCCCTAAGACTTGCAATCATTCTCTTCAGAAAGGATTTAGCTCCTTATCATTTACAGCCTAGAACCTGTGAAAATGTCTATATTAATAAAGCCCACTATGCTGTCCTGGTCGGTTTTTACACTTGCTGCATTTGTTGCATAGGTTGCTAATTCCACTGTAAAAGCACTACCTGTTTCTTGCAGGTACGTGGCCATAATTCACCCCTTCAGGCCCAGGCTCTCTGCTGGAAGCACCAGGGTCATCATTGGGGTGATCTGGCTGGTGGCATTCGGGCTGGCCTTCCCACAGTGCTTCTACGCCGAGATCCTGATGGACAACGGAACCATGAAATGCATCGTGGCCTGGCCTGATGACGTTGGATCCAAACACCAGCTGACGTAAGAGACACAATAAAACTCCCAATTCAGGCAAAAGTCAACCAGGAAAATAATTTCACCCCCAAACCGTTGGCTACAGAGAGTGCTGGGAGTGAGAGCCAGGGAAATGTGGGGCTAGGGCAGCCTGTGGAAACTCAATGTAAGGCAGCTGTGGAAAAAGCTGCCAGGTGATCGTGGTTCAGGGCAATCCTGAACCTGCCATCCTCCCCTGCTTTGAAAACTGGTTATCATGTCTAGAAACCCTACACACAGGGCTTGGGGAATTTAAGAGAAACCAGTGCAAAAAGTCTCTAAACAAGCAATAAATCCTGGTTTCAAAGACTCTGTGTTTTCTTCCTCCGTCAGGCAGGAGGAAACTGGGCATCTCTAATGCTGAGAAGCCACGTAATTAGTTAAAAATTATGCTGCTTTTTGCGGGGGTAAAAGAAAAAGAAAACCAGAGAGCAGCAGGTTTCAAACATCCTGAGGTTTTACAGACAGATTTATCTGGACACACATCTGCCCTCCCAAAAGTTCCTAAGCCTCCCAGCGATTTCCTCCTGCTTGAAAGCAAGATTGTCCAAACAGATGAAACAAGCCATACCCTGCACTTAGGGGATCTGCAGTGATTACTCATTATTCAAAGCACGTTTGAGAAATTTATCGAGCAAAGCCTATTTATACAAAATAGCAATGGAAGAACCGAGGAAAAGGAACAAGTCCATCAACAAAGTGCAAACAATATTTCAAACCAACTTTTTCAAACCAAACCCCACTTTTGCCGGGCTCCATGCACGTGGGACATTTTCCCTGCTCAGTCTCCATCTGGCAGGCAGCTGGGTGCCTCCTCAACTTAGCTATTACCAAACTAACTGATTTTCACACTAATATGTCCCAAGTTCCATGAGCTCTGTGTGATTCTGGCCAAGCTGTAGCATATTCAGCCAGTGGCTGTGAGTTATTCCCAGTTGAGCAAAGAGCAAAATCAGGCTCAAACCTCTCACGTTGGGTGATGCTGCTCCTGGGGCTTCTTTTTGGTACCCCTTGGCACATGCTGGGGAACAGAGTGTGCCAGGCTCCTGTCGATTGAGGAGGAGGGAGAAGAAATAACCACTAATACATGAGTCACTGATGACTCTTCCATTCAAATGAAAAGCGTGAGGTTTATTTCTCCCACATCCATGGCATGGAAAAGATTCGAATGAGCTCCCTAGAATGCTGACAAAATGCCTGTGGGCTGGAAAGGCTGGCCCTGAAGGTGGTAAATAGCAGGGCAGGTCCTTTCTGGGATGCCCAGCTGAAGGGCAGCAGCTGGTGACCACAAGGCATCTCACACCAGCTCTCTCCCCCTGAACAGCCTCAGATCTGCAGGTTTTGGTATCTCTCTTAGAAAGGAGGTTGGAAACGTCACTCCCCAGAAATCAGACTGAGTGATGCATTTGTTGGGACAGATGCCTGCAACACAGACCATGGAGAAAAAGCCATAAGTGCAGCCATTCATATACTAGTCCAAATAACAAGGAAAAGAAATATTAAGAAACCCAAAGGAAAACCAAAAAAATTGAGAACTGTGTTCCTGTGTTGACTGTGGGTCCTCTGAATCCTTTGCAGCTGAGTAAAACCAGCTTTCAAGATTTCTAAACTTCAGAATAAAGGAAAATCCTTTTCAGCAGGAAAGATGTGTAAAATTATGATAGAAAGAAGTTAAAAAAAAACCACACCACAACCCAAACAATGCACTACTGACTGCCAGAGCCTGAAAAATTTGGATTTAAAGGATATAGAAGTTTAACCAGAGTAAAGAACCTTAACCACAGACAATTTTTTTTCTTTTGGTGACTGGCTGACTTTGCAGCAAAGTAGTAAAGCTATAAGACTAAGTTTCTTTTTACATGTGTTCAAGCTTAGGCTCCTATCCTCCCCTCCCTCCTCCCAGAATGGGAACCCTAAAAGAGCCTTGCTGCACTCCACACACAATATTAGACCTTCAAAAGATGATCTGCTCTGAGGACAACAGGAAAAACTGGAAAACAGGCNCTATATTTTTATATATTTATACTTACAAACATTTACAGTATTTATATTTCGCAAATAAAACATTTTTCTTTATGCAGCCGCCAGTCTGGCATTTGCAGCCACCCCAAGGAGCAAACACCACTGTGGGCCCCAACACCCATTTCATCACTGCTCTGCAAAGCAGCTGACCCCCCTCTCTAATGTGAGGAGTAACCCAGAGCCTTGTCAGGCTGAGAAAGACCATTTGTACCCACCCAGCCTTTTGGGGTCACTGCCAGCAGCATGAGCCAGAGCCCTCCTGCCTAATCCTGCTTTTTCACACTGTTTATGTTAATCTGACAGCTGCTCTAATGGAGTGAGCAAGTTGTTCCCTTCCCATACATGGTGGTTGCCTAAACTAATCAGCCCCCAGCACGAGGGAGCCAGCAGAAGTTTGTGGGGTGACACGGAAAACTAGAAAGGGCTGGAGTTAAAATACAGCTGAAGGAGATGCCAGTGCTCTCAGCCAGAGCAGTATCCGAGCAGCCTGTTGGTGATACATTAACTGTGCACTCACACAAATAAAAACAGGCAGCTACACAGATACAGGCAACATCCCCTCCTCACTCTCTGCATCTTTGTGCACCCTGTTAGCAGCCAGATACCTTTTGCAGTACCCGATCCAGCTTTTTTCCACTGTTTTCCACTGCATTCATCAAGTTACTCTATAGTTTTTGGACTATTCCTTTCCCATACCTGTGATTTAAAGGCTTGTGCTTTTACAACCATCTCTCTCTCCCTCCTGACTGCAGTGGGATGACAAAACTCTGTCTTGAAAGAGCAGTGAATCCAGCTCAAGCACTCCTCACCAGCACCACAAGAGAGATGAGATTTTGCCCTTTACAGAAGTCCCTGTAGCCATAATTATAGGCAAAATTTCTCCTCTGTGGTTTCGTTAGTAGGAGCCAGCATAAATATCCAAAAGACAATTTCTGAAAGAGCTGTCCAAGAGCCATACTGACTGTGAAAAACTGCTTCTTCCTCTCTTCCAGGTACCACATTGCCGTGATTGTGTTGATTTATTTACTGCCTTTACTGGTGATGTTTGTTGCATACAGCATTATAGGAATTACTCTGTGGAGCAGTGCAGCTCCAGGCAACCACCTGAATAGAGTCCGCTACCAACACCAAGTTAACGCCAAAAAAAAGGTCAGAAGTGAAACTTAAATATAATTACCCCTGGCACACCAGCCCTGCTGGCTCCAGTTCCAAAATTGACCCTGTGTTTAATACAAAATCTTGTGGGACAGGGCTTGAAAAGTTAACAAAATATTTTGGGTCTGGGGTAAAGGGCTGATATCAGCCTGCAAGTTTGAAAAAAAAAAAAAAAAAGGTGATTGCATGCACCAGCCAGCCTTCAAGGAAGAAAGCTTCACAGCAGGAGGCCAGCAGCCCTTAGAGGGTAAAGCCTGGTGTCCAGTGAATCCACACGTTGCAGGATAAACCAGGGTAAAGCTGTGGACAGAGCAGGGGCAGTCTCTGCGGTGGAACAGCAGTTTCCCTGCACACCTCTCTGATGCAGCTGCAGGCAGTTCCTCCACCTGCTTTAACCCCCAGCCTGTTCCCATCGCCAGGGCACTCCCTCCCTGCTCCAGTTTCCGTCGCCAGGGCACTCCCTCTCTGTTCCCAGTTTTCACCGCCAGGGCTGGTTTCTTTGCCATAGCAGTCCAGGTCTGCATTCCATACCCTGCACCTCAGGAGGGCAGAGCAGCCTCAAAGTGAAACCAGCCTCTCCCGGTGCCCCGGCAAGCCCAGCCACCTAGAACCCAGGAATAACCCCTTGGCTTTGTTCCCCTAGTTTGTGAAGACCATGGTGGTAGTGGTGATCATTTTTGCTGTCTGCTGGCTGCCCTACCACATATACTTCATCCTGGGGAGCTTCAAGGAAGACATCTACCAGCAGAAGTACATTCAGCAGGTCTATCTCGCAGTCTTCCTCCTTGCCATGAGCTCGACAATGTACAACCCCATCATATACTGCTGCCTGAACCAGAGGTGAGTACTGTGCACACGTGTGCACAGAGAAAACTAAAATCTCAGCCCGAGAAAACGTAAATCTCTGGAGCTGAGAACAGCTGTGATTTTCAACTGCAGTCCCTAGGCCGACTAGGCAACTTAACTTCCCTTCTGCTAATAATGTGAGATGGGATACACTCCGAGATTTTAACTCAGCCCTTCGTATTTTCTGCCTCTGCAGAAAGGGCAGGCGGCAGGTATAGGATCAGCAGAGCCATTTTCCACCCCTTTCCACATGCAGCCCATCCTATTTCCAAGGGAGGGATCTGTAATCCCTGCAATACATCTGCTGAGTTAATGCTGGGCTGGCTCAGCCACCTGTTCCTCCCAGGCCACCCNGGGCTCACCCCAGTGGGAAGCAGGAGCATCCCAGGGGTGACCCGTGCAGGTCCCATCGGGCCGTGTCAGCACGAGGGAGCAGCCGGGGGAGCACAGCCCCGGCGTGCCAAGAGATGTCCCTCTTGCTCTGCGCTGCACCGTGCAGAGCGCAGGGAGCTGCTCTGGCTGCCCCGCGGATCGCCCTGCCAAATCCCGCATCCACAAACCCCCCCCTCTCTCTCTCTTCAGCCTCGCTGCATGCAGCCAGCTTCAAAGGCAATAAATGGTTACCAGCACACTGCCCCTGCAGTTCCACTGGCACTGCAGCAGCCGAATGTTTAACTCCAGAGCATCCTTTGAATGTTTCAACCAGCACCCTGCATGTGAGCTCACAAAAGAAGACAGTTTTGCAGCCCGTTCACCCAAGCTGCATTTAACATGAAACACACAAACATGTCCTCTCTCCTCTCTCAGAAAGGAGACAGCTTCCTCATCTAATTATTCATCGTTTTTTAAAGGGCTCCCAGTGGGTAAAAACATGCATTTTCCTCAGGTGCTCTGTGTCTCACAAATGCAGTTACCAGCATGGTCAGCACCATCTACTGAGCACATCAAACACCTTGCCATTTCACCGACCTTATATGTTCACTTAAAACACAAGGAAACCTGATCATAATCTCCTAATGCACCTCCCTCCACGGTTTTATGCATTTAGCTTTTCACCTCATTCCTTTGATTTCAGTAGAAATACTTATTTCCATAACTCACGGGTTACCAGTCATTCACAGGTAGAACCAAGTCAGGAGTTTGTTCATTCTCTGTACAATTAGAAAGATCATTTCACCATTTAATTGCTTTTCTGACTTTTACAGGTTTCGTTCTGGCTTCAAGCTAGCCTTCCGGTGGTGTCCGTGCATAAAAGCAACAGAAAAAGACAAACTTAAACTTATGTCCCCATCTCTCCACCAGACAACCCACAGGAAGTCAAGAACAACAAGTTTCAACACAGAAACTCAGCTGAATGAGAAAGAGAAGACATCATTTGCCCTCACCCGATTAACACTTTGATTTCCTGCTCCTGGTTCTGGCTCTATGCCCATACACCATGCCAAGGCAGCAGATCTGTGGAAGCCTGAGGCAGGTCTTTTTCCCTGGAGCAACTGTTTCCTACAGGACTTCTTCAGGTGCCATCAGCATTGAAGGCAGTGTGTTGATAATCCTTATTTCCATGTAGGTCCGAATATCACCCAGCTATGGATGTGAGTTTAGCCCTCCCTTACATCAACAGCTGCAATCCAGAACAGACATCAGGCCCAGGAGGTCAGAAAATCAGCAGAGCAGATCTGAGGCAGTGCCAATCAGTAGAATATAAATTATTCCCTTCTACATTGTGATCTCCTGATTTCTGTTCCACCAAGATGCTTAAATTCAGAAAAGAGGAGATGGAGCAGAAAGGCTGGGGCTCGTTTGGCCCAGCTGGGAATGGACCCCCGGGGCTCAGCAGCCCCAAGGCAAATAACACTGTGGACCAAAGCTTGTACACAACAAAGGCAAATACCAACACATTCAGACTGAAAAACCCAGCCTGCCCCCAAAATCTTCTGAATTCTGGAATTTTCATGCCTGCAATTTCACCAGCAGAAACAGCTCCTTAAGAGGTTGTCCTTGCATGGATTTCCAGAACCGTGTCCCAAAATATCATGCTGTTTTTCTATTAAACCGTGCTCAAGTGATTCCTCCTTCACATTAATTGTGGTGCTCAGTTTGGAGAGCAAGGCTCTCAGAAGAGTCAGCAGCCAGGGATGGCCACTGGCTTGGTCAGGGCTCATGGATCCAAACAGAATCCACCCTCTCTACCTCTTTTTAGTTCTAACAGCAGTGGCCCATCGCTGTGTTTTCCCAGAGAGTCCCTTCACCTTCCCTTTCCAGACTTACCCCATATTTATCCTCACTGCTCTTCTCAGATATGAAAATAAAGGCTGAAATATGTCTTCTTCCCAGCCTGAGGCATTATGTGCAGGCACGCAAAACAGGAGAAGCTGAAATATAAACATTATATAAAAGTAATACAGCATTTAATAGTGATGTGATTAAGTTAGCACCTCACAATCACCTTCACCTCTCATGACAGGTTTGTAATTAGTATCACAGAGCCATACACTGGCAATTAAAAAGCCCCTGTAATGTTGACAAGATCCAGTAATTTGAAATATTCTCCTTTGCTCTGTGAAAGCCAAAGTACAAACTACTACCAGGCTTAAATTCTGCAGTAAATCCAGAAAAAACGTTCATGGCTTGAACTGGAAGAGTACATCAGGGATACGAATTTTCCAAGCTTATTACAATACAAGAACCATATATATGTTCCTTCTCCACCTCCCTGGCTCTGTGGAGAACAATTACCTTATGCAACAAACTTGTCCCACTACTGGGACAAGAGAACACAGGCCCCACAGAAAAAGTTCATTATTTTAAATCATTCCAGCAGGTAGTTTCTAATCCAGACTTTACCTGCCCAGCCCTCTCTTCCCATGACTGCACTGCTGGTGCTGGGCAGAGGGAGAGCAGTGACAGGCACTCACAGACAGCCACCACCAAGTCATTCTGCCCAAAGGGACTGAAAACCATTTGGGAGGGATTCTCTGCCAGGCACACATCGCTGGGACCAGGCTAGACTGGCAAAGACTCCTGCTCTGGGGAACTGAAGGACACCTACTCACAGAGTTCAGCGTTTGATTTATGTGAGCTGTACCTCCCCCTGCCCAGCTGGTGTGATTCTAAGGCCTTTCAACTCTGCAGCTTTCTAATGCCAAGCTTTTCAGACCAAATAGGCCTATCTTGAGCATCCCACCCTGCCCTCCCTCTTCCATCCCACCTGAACAGCCAGCCAGAGCCTATTCCAGATGCCCCAGTGTCACACAGGTGCTGCCAGTGCATCCCCTGGGCAGTCCCTGACTGGCACCGAGGTTTTCTGACAGCTCAAGGCATCTCCTTCTCTCGTTTGGAGCAGAAAGCAGAGGATGATTTCTTCACGTTGCCAAAGGAGTTCTCTCTGCCCTGGCAGACTCACAGTGCAGATAGTTAAAGAAGTGGAGATGCTCCAAGCCCTTGTTATGCAGAAGGCAGCCCAAGGCAGGCTACATTATCCCTGTGATACACGAGGCAACAGGAACACCATGCTCCATGGTAAGTACATGCAATTCTTCATATAAATATAGACAGGATTAAATACCATGCAGCAGTAAAGACATCCATGTGAGCAATAAATCCCTCCCCTGGACCTTTACTTCTGCTCTAAGCAGCAGAGCAGTCCCTGCAGTCAGTAAAGAAAAACACTCAAAGAATCTCATTTTTATGGCAAAGGAACGAACAAAAAGCACAGAACGGGGTTCAGAAGTTCAGAAACACTTTATTTTGCCTTCTGCTATTTTCTTAAGAAAACAAAACAAAACAAAACAAGGTCTGCTTGTTTTAAAACCCATTCAAAAGGCTTCTGAGAGAACCCCAGAGGAGCAAGGAGCAGATGACATTACAACAGTGGTATGCAAATGGTCTTTTCCCCAGGAAATATAAGATTTTTTGTGTTCATATTGCAGTAATTACAGCTTAACAGTTAAGAGGACTGTGATTTTATTCACCAAGCCTAAAAGCTTTAAGAAAGACATCTCAGTCATTGCTTGGGTAACATTGGAGACATTTCTTCAGACAGTTATAGCTTGTGATTCACTTGGAACAGTTTCCTAGGGGTCAGAAGTAGTCTGGAAATGAAAATCCCACCATGTCTCCCTTTGGAAAAGAACTGTCGTGTCTTATCAAGTACATCAACTATGGTCCACGGTAGGAAAAGTTAGAAACACAAACTCACTCCCTATTTGTTATGAGCTGGATCCAATAAACAAAACGACCTATGCCAGCATCTCCAAAATTCACAGTCACCCTGAGACCAAGTTTAACTTCCATTTCTCGTTCACCCTCTATCCTGCACTGAGCCTGACCCTCAGATGCCGAAGAGCTCCAAACCCAGGTCCCCAGGCACGGCTCACACCACCCCTACAGCACTGCCGACGGCAGGCACAAGATCTGCAAACCTTCAAGCAATTCAAATGCAACGTGTCCCCTGTGCCCAAAAAGTTCCTCACCTTCTTCTGTCTCCTGTTTGGGGTCATAGCTGCACATCAAGGCTGTCAGAGACTATTCAAGCTGTAACGTAAAATGGGTTATTGCAGAAGCACAGCTTTAGTGTACGCAAAAGGGGCTTTCATCTACCACAACTCCAACACAGGCTGTGCCAACGGGTGGTGTATGAGCAGCTGACAGCGGGATTCTGCAGACGTTAACCCTAGACACACTCACGTGTTGTATCCATCACAAGCCTAATGTAACCACACGGCCCTTGGTGCCGCGCCCCGAGGTTTTCCCGCACCGCAGAGCCCCCTGCACAAGACAGGGCGTGAGGTGCACCCGGAGGAGCCACACGGCCCCCCCCAAGATTTGGGCGCTGTCAGCGCTGTGCCTCTGCTGAACTACGTTAGGGAACACGAGGCACGGGGACCTGTGTGGATCTGACCCCGAATGCCCGGGAATAAAAACACACACACAAAACACAGGCACCACTGGGATTAGGTTGCAGCTCTCCCTACACAATAGCTCTTCCCAAAGCACTAAGCCACCAGCCAACAGCACCTCTTCCAGAAAGAACCACTAAACACCAGTTAACGCACATCAAAAAAAAGTTTAATATTTTCACAAGTATCACGTAACACTAGTACCGGAGCTACTAGTGTGCAAAGTAAAAAGACCCTCTACCTTTGCAAAACCAGTTAGGCATGCAATTTTTCAGGTAGACACACACTTAAAGCTGCAATGACTGTTTGTGACTCACAGGTTACTTTACAACATTCACTCACAGTGCACCATAATGCATATTGAAATGTTATCCATGGGTAGGGCAATCCAAATCTTAGGGGAGTGGAACGAGAACAAGGAAGAGTAGCCTGCAAATTTCCATCTACTCTCTGCAGGTAAAGGCGGCAGGGAAAACCATGCAGACATCTCAAATTCATTTCTCGTACAAGAGTGGGAATTAAGGACTACTGTGTGGTCTCCCTCCTTGCAGAAAGTGGTGTGATTTACAAATGTTACACGACATGTACCTTCCTAACTGCTTCTCAATTTAAGTGATGCAACTGGTATGCAAATATAATAATGGCATCGACTGGACAGAGGACAGGGTACACCACATGTAAATGATCTCTGCTGCTGCTTTCGTCCTTGGAATAAGCTGCACCCAGCTTTGACTTTGTGGGTTTTTTACGCACCCGGGTCTTCAAAGGCAAGATGAAAACACAACCCTCCTCTTCCTTTCTGTGCGCTAACTCTGGCTGAGTGTTTGTGTTCTGAGTGACTGCTGAACAGCATTAAAGATTAAAGCTCTGTGTGGAAGCAAATACCCAGTTAAGGCGAGAGACGGAAGTAGGCGCACGGGGGGGACACGGTCGAGCTGCAGGTTTGGTGGAAGGGCAGCTGCAGTGCCCTGACCCAGACTAACAAGAAGAGATGGGAAATATTTTCTGTAAGAACCCTGAAACAGAAGAATACAGCACAGCCGTGTAGGGACCATAGCTCTACCGATTTCGCAGGTCTGGAGATTTGGATTACCCCAGTCACCAACCACTTGGCTTTACTCTTTAGGGATTTCTCGCCAAAACGTGACAGATTTCGCCCAGTAATACAACACTACTCACAGAAGCAAAGGGGAATACCAGTGGAACCAGATCTGTGGGACAAGGGTGTTTACTTTCACCATGACAAGAGGCATCAAGGAAGCGAGTAAGTGGCGGTGTCAAGTCCCACTACAGAGTTACGTGCGTGCACAGTGCTGACACACCATAAATGTTTTCACGACCGCTTTAGACGGAACAACAGCAGGTAGATATGCAGGAGGGAACTGTTGCTTCCCCTTCACTTAAAAGCATCAACACCCAGGTCTGGTGGTCAGCGTGCTGGCAGTGCGTTTAACAGGGATGCTGCAAAGAAGAACACGTCTGGTACGATGAGCTCTCAACGCACATCACTTGGGGGCAATTTCGTCTCAGACAACAACTGGTTTTTGACAACTGCAGAAATTATAGACTGGTTTTTTTTTTCCATGACCTACAGATGGGGAAGGTACCAACAAGGTGAGTAAGAAACATGCAGATTGGGGTCCAGAAACAGGAGATATTATTAACAGCACACATTCTATCTTGTATCCTATTTTTTTTTTTATGTCATTAGTTGCAATTTTTTTTTTCCCCCGATAAAGCAGTGAGTTCTGGGTTTTTACCAGTTCTGACTATGCAGTCGCTGCTTTATGAGAAACAAGACAGAATCGAGGCCAGGATTGTGGAGTTCAGTTCTGCTCAGCCTCACGGAGCCTGCATCCCACCGCTGTGATGAGCGCTGCCCCCTTCCCGCTGCCATCCTCCGACAGCAGGAAGGTCACGTCGCAGTTGGGTGCCAGGTCTTTCACTGTTTGGTGCATGATCCTTGAAAAGCTGTGGAAGGAAACAAGGGCAGTGGGTGAGGAAGGTCCTGCAGCACCCAGGGAGAGGAGCACTGCCATGGGCATTTGCACTGCGTCCCCTTTCACCAGAGTAAGAACTAAAATGCTGGAAACCAGGGCAGATTTGAAGCTTGGGAGCCCCACCTGTCTGTGTGAGGTTAACTGGGATCACTAATCCACAGCAAAGGGAAAAGAACAGACCACATAAGTCCTCTCCTTCCCACCCATCTCCCTCCATGCATGCTAGAGGTGGGTGCTAATCCTCTTCTCCTACCCCCAGCTCTTTCAGACTCCTGCCCTCACCTGCATTGTTCTGCAGCAGCTCTTCTGCACTGGACACTGAACAGAAACATCCTCCAAAGAGGCACCAGGCATTTCAGCACTGCTCTGTTACTGCCTGTCCAGAGCCAAGAGATCCTTCCCTCACTATACAGCTTCCAACTCACTCGGCACGCTGTGTCCCCTTCAGTTTGCCACCACATCAAGAATCTTTCACGAGTCATTCCTGATCCTCTCACTGCCCTTCAGAAAAGCCCTGAACCCCCTGATTAAGACTTTTTATTTTTCCTGGCTCTTATCCCAGCAAGCGAGAGAGCCCAGTTGGGTGCATCAGGAGGAAGGACGTACGCACAACACGCAAACAAACGCTGAGAAGGCAAATACTCACTGTGGGTGGAGTTTGTACAGAGTGCCATCCACACCAACCGTTATCTCTAGGCGCTCTAACCCTCTGTTCTCCCTAATTTTGTCTACAATGGCAGCCATTCCAGCACCACACAGCTGAGCTGCTCGCCTCGACACCGCCCCGCAGACCGTCTTGACGATGATGCTGTCGTCGCAGGTGCTGTTGAGGCCCAGCTGCTGCAGGATGGTTCGCACCTGCAGCAAGGCTAACCTGTCACTGCACGAGGAAAACACGGTGTTTCAGGCTCTCCTCAGCCAAGCCACAGACCCCACGGCACTGATGGCTGCAGTCATGCACCCACACCAGGCAGCAGCCTCTCCTGACAGCACAAGTGACCTCGGGGAACGCAAATTCAGTCACCCCTGCACTGTGCTGCAGCGTAGGAGAGGGGTGCAGGCAGTAACAGAGGCTCCAAGTCCAGCTCTGCATTGCCTTCCCCTCTCTTTTCTTACCATGGGGCAATCCAGGAAAAGTATTTTTAACGATGATTCTTGGGGATTTTTTTCCCCTGTGAAGCCTCAGAGATTGCTTTAAAATACAGAGTCTGAGCAATAAAAGCACAAAAGCACCCAGTAAGCAGTGCTCACTCAGCTAGTGTTCATTCAATTCCACAATTGCAGCTGAACACACACAAGGGGCCCGGGAAAATGGCTTGATTTCCAAACAAGGAAATAAAATGACAGAGTGAGGGAATCCTTGACAGCCCTTCCCAGGGTTTAGAAGTGAGCATTGCTAGAAATTCAGTTGATAGTGTAAAGAATCCTCCTGCACACACACAGACTGAAACCCAAATTCTCTCTAGAGAAGCGAGCAATGCTCTCCAGCTGTCCCTCCTGTGGAGCAGTGTCACCAGATGAACACTACCACATTTTTTTAATCAAAGCAGCCTCCTCCTGCAGTGCTCTTACCTCTCAATCTGAGAAAGGAACTTGGTTTCAAAGATATGTCTGGTCTTCAGTGTCTCTGAAATCTGGCCTCGGAAGAGGAAACCCCGTTTGGTGAAGTCGATCAAAATATTGCGGACTATTTCCCCCAGGTACATCCCGCTGATCATTTTCTCATACCTGCAAGGAAAGACAGCAGTCCAGCTCAGAGGGAACCTGCCCATGCTTGCAAAGGCAGCCTCACAGGTGTGTTAGCAGCCAGGTGTCCTGCCCACACAGGGCTGCAGGTACCAGAGCTATGCATCACTCCTGGGACATTCCTTATCCTGTGCTAGGCAGAGGTCTGCAGGTGGAAGGTGTTTCCTCTCTCTAGCTTGAGGCAAGACTGCAAGTGGGAAACTTGGGTCCTGTGTGCAGAGTTGAGGGCTGAGACGGGTTCAGGACAGCTTGGTTCCTTCCTGGGGTTTTGGGACAACTGTTTTCCTACTGGAAACCAGGTGCTTGAATTAACTGAAGAGCATAAACCAACCCTGGACCACCAGCTTGCCAAATTGCAGGTCAGTGGTCCTGTGAACAGGCTGGACATGGTTTTTCCCATCCTTTATCTTGCACAGGGTTGGTTTTGCAGCACAGGACTCCCTTAAAAACACTGCATTTGCAGCAACTGTACCTTGTGGTTTCCCTGGAATTTTGCTGCATGGAGGCACTGAGCTTTTCTCCTGTTCGGAGGTCTCAGCCGTGTTTCGCACTCCCTCCCTTCCAACGTCATTCTGGTCTGAATGGAGCATTTTGGGATCTGTGAGTTGTGTCCTTACCAACAAGAACTGAACAGTTCCATTTCTTGAGAAGGGCATTCAGTGATGCATCCTTTATTTCACCTCCTGAAGCTCTACAGCAGGGTTTGTGCCCTGGATTGAGCAGAGCCCAGCGCGCCATCCCGCTGGAAGCAGGCCACGCAGTCCATTTAATACCATGAACTCTCCCCAAGCTTGTACCCAGCAAGTGTCCTCCCTCTTGAGTGCCTAACTACCTCTGGAATAAATTATTCCCCTGGCAGTCTCCACTACTGCCTTTGGCTGTTTACTCCATGCCAACTCTGCTGCTGCATCAGGCTTGCTCTGTGTCTGCCCCTCTGGGTCTGTTTGAGCCTCAGCTTCTAAAGAGCTTCCCGTGGGACTTGCCAACTTATCTGTATTCCTCAGGTTTTTGTGGGCAGATTTACTCCAGTCACGAAATCTTTTTAAAAGCTCCTGGCATCAAAGCACTGCTGCAAAGAAATGATGAAAAATTGTGGTCCTAGCAAGCAACAATCTCAGCCAAGTTTTATCAGTGCTGGGTACACATCTCTTTGTCAGGCTTTTCTTGAAGGGGACAGAGAAGCACTTGCCCAAACAAAAGCTGAGCCCCAAAACAGGGATCAAACTCCAGGAGCAAGAAAGGCAGGTCCTCTAACATGACCCATCCCATCCAGAAAATTGTCTGAAATAAGAGCTGTCTGCAACTGCTAGAGAGGTCCTGACTGCTTTACAGTGAGCAGCTCCAAGCTTTAACTATGCCAGCTGGTGTAAGTTTGGGATTTCCACAGGCACAGCCCTCTACAAAGAGAGTTCAGCTAAAAGAGATTAACCTGAGACGCAGAGTAAAAGAATGACCAGCCATCTTATCCCCCTCAGTACAGCACAGGATGAGAAGAAGGGTCTCTTTATAATTTCAAGACTTTTGAAGTCCTCACCAAAAGCCCTGCTGTGGAATCCCACGGCAGCAAATAAGTCACGAAAGAGCAGCGACCAGGAAAAGCACAGAAAGGGGAGATCCCACAAGATAGCAGTCATTTTCCACTCTCAACTGGGAGAAATCCAGCTCTCTCTTAAAAGCACTTAAGGCAGGCTGGCTCATATGCAGAATACGCCATTTATCCTGCAGTACCTTTGCTTTCCAGCGTTCAGTGAGAAGTCATCGACTGCTTTGTCATAGACTGTCCTGATGTCATCCAGGCACCCGTTGTCCCCGAACGCTCCCCACTCCGTGTTCACACACATCCGCCCTTGCTCACCATCCACCATCTCGATGTTCCTCATCTCCTCCATGTAACAGGCATTGCTGCCCGTTCCTGACAGAAACAAACACTGAAGTTACTCTCTGGTTGGAACAAAGCATCACTACAGCCAGCACCACAGCCCTGACAAACCTTCTGGGGGGCATCTTGAATGGCGGTTTTTTTTCCTGAAGGAGGTAGTTGAATCATCGTTTGAAACGTCAGAAAAAAAAACCCAAACCCCCACACTCTTCAACAATCCCAAACTGAAGAAGAACATTACTCCTGTGGTGCATTGCTCAGGGTGCCTCAGAGAGGAAGCTCACCACGGTCAGCTGGGCTGAGGGTCCCACGCTGCAGGGAGGAAGAGCAGGGTAGCACTTTCAGCACACAAAATCCCATGTGCTTCTGACCCCAAAACTGCAGGAAGCAGACAGCTGGATTTTGCACTTGGGAACCACCTTCCAGAAAGCCCATGGACTCACAGAATTCAGGGGAAAATATGTTGAACTGAAAACCTCAGCAAGTTCTGAGGCAGCAGGGGTTTTACCAGCTGATTGCTTGGGGGGTTTTCTGATTTTAATTGCTTATTTCTTAAAGGGGATCCTAAGGAGTGTGGCAAAGTGGTCCATGTACACAGAGGTCTTAGGGAGTAAAGCTTTATTAGCAAAGAGAGGCAGCTTTAGCTGCTACCCAGGGAAAAGTTCTCTTGAAGTTACTTAACAAACTCTCATTTAATTCTGCATCCCAGATTATGCACCAGTTGCTACACCAAGTCTGTTTTCTTTTGCCATTTTTTTAGGGAATTATATCAATACAGTCTGAGCTAAAATAGATCCTCCCACAGTACTCCCCTGCTGCAGGAGAGCTGAGCCACAGCACAGGGTCTGGCAGGGGGAATGTCTGTGTTTGCAGGCTGAGAGCCAGGTTTGCAGGACCAAACCAGATCAAATCCAACTGTGGATCATCACCAGTGCCCAACCTCCCCCAAGTACCACCAGCCAGGCAATCCAGGAGGGGGAGAGGGAGCTGTCAGAGCCCTGGGGCTTTCATTCCCATTATCCCAGAGGTATCCAGGCCACCTCTGTCCCCTGCTCTGCACACAGACACGCAGGACAGCAGCAGACTGTCCCCAGGGGATGTTCTCAGCACCCCAAGGACACGCTGTCCTTCCTGTAGGGAGCTCTGGTTCCTGAACACGCCAGCGATGGAGCTGTGCAGACACACAGCTTCCTACCCACACTGCACTGTGCTGACTCATCCTGGACATTTTCCAACTGTCTGGAGGAGAAACTGGTGGTGTTTTATTTTCCTACAAGCCACCTCACAACTGGAAGCATTCTTAAAGCTTGCAGGTGCCTTGTCCCCTTCTCTCCCACGGACAGCTCATTTCTCTGGAGAGCTCTGGGAATTCAGGCTGCCCCGTGACTCAGGCTCCCCAAGTGTGGCATTTGCAAAGGCATCAGCAGTTGCCTGTGGAATTATTTCAGCTGTCTCACTGCTGGGAAGGGAGCTGTGTGCTGCTGCACTCAGTCTATCAGAGCTCTCCACCACATGCCATTTGGGAATTGTGGCTGTGTTTTGCAAGTTTATTCTGAGAGACCACGTGCTTGAGGGAAGCTGTGGGGCACAAGAACACCCCAGCAGGGAAACTCTTACAGGCTAAATCTACAGCAACTCCAGGAGCTGGTGAGGCTCCCTGAGCCCACATCTGCTCTCCTTCCAAGCAGCACCGTGCCTTTACCAGATAGAACAGGCAGGATTTATTGAGCACCACAGCCTCTGCTTACCTCGACTGATTGTGGACAGAACTAAGCTGGCTGTTGAATTTTGCTCTCTTTTACTCCTGGGCATCCTAGCTTTATTTTCAGTTAACCACAGGGATGCCTCCATGGGAATACAGACAGGTGTGAGGACGTGCTGTTTAAGAAAAAGCAGCTCTAACACATACCCACAATGAGTCCAATTTCACAGTTTGGATCTTCATAAGCACAAGTCATCATTGTGCCCACTGTATCATTCACCACAGCCACCACATCCAGGTCAAATTCCTTTGGGAGAGAGAAAATAGCAGTGAGAACTCCGGGCTAGGGGCAGTCCCTCACACCAAAGGGCACATGAAAGGAGCACACCGAAGGGGATGCTGCAGAAACACACTGGAAACAAACAACTGAAATCACCAGCCTGATTTCACACATGCAAAAAAAAAGGAACCTAATCTACCAGCAGGCAGAAAAAGTAGATGCTCTACCTATGACAGACTGTCTTCAGAATGAAGTTTATCCCTGGCTTTTCTCCTTGGCTTAGGTATGTTTAAGCACAGATCTTTCACACAGGCACATGGTATAAGCATTTGATATTACAGCAATTGTGTAGCAATTCCTGTTGTAACAAAGGTTTTAAGATTTCTTTCACTGGCTGATAAAAACTGTGCAAAATTACCACCCTTCTCAGGTTATTTTTCTTCCTGTCCTAGAAAGTTTTGGCTAAACTGGTTGAGGCTCTTTCAAGATCAAGAAGAGGAGAAAACTGTCCTTTAGGGTGCACTGAGGTGCATTCCTGCAATCATCATTTTGAAAACTCCTGCTTTCTCCATGCATGTAAAAATCAGCACAGAGTTTGAAAGAAGCCTTGAAAGTTCTGGAAAATGTGGAAAGTTAGAAGCCTCTGGGGAAAAAACAATCTTCTGTGGAAGACAGGAGGAAAAGCCTGTGCCTACAAGGCACACAAATCCTGTGAGAGGGACTACCCACAGCCTAACCCACAAGGTCTGTCAAGTCTGGACAGGAATAGAATGAGAAGAAAAAAAAAAAAAAAAAAGAAAAATCACCTCTCTCCTTTTAATTCCTTCTCTAAGCAAATATACCACATCTTCTCCCTCACAGTCTGTAGCTTTGAAGCCTTTTGTCCAATTGAGAAGGATACCCTATAAAGCAACAAAATAGGTTATCAAGTTGCTAGGACTCAGATGTTATTCTGTACAGTTAACATTTCAAATGCTTTAATGTTATGTTTTACAGAAGAGTCACTGTGAAAAGGAATATCTCCTCAGTGTGTGGAATTTGCATCTAGAACAAATAATTGTGACTGGGCTCTAAATTTCCAGAGCTATGCAACAAACTTAAAAAAACCCAAAAAACGTGTGACAGGAACAACAAACTCAAAAACCCAAAAAAGTGTTACAGAAAATATGACTTTCTTAAAAAAAGCACCCCAGCTAGGTATACAGGAAACTATTAACAGCTGCAGAGGTTGGACTGGGGTAAGTATGTGGCAGTGAAGAAATTAAACACAGAAGTGCAAAGAACACAAGTCCATTTGTCAGGGACGTGCTGCAGGCCACACTGTCACCCTTAGGCTGACACAGCCCACGGATTCTGGTGCAACCACTCCATCCAGTGAGACAAGATCAGCTGGGAATAGGCTCTGGCAGTAGGGATGGACTTTTGCTTACTGCTTGCAAAACCAGGGAAGTGTCACAGACCAGCAGGTTTACACAGTCGGAAACAACACAACCCCTTAAAAAAGGGATACAACCACCATGGAAAATTTAAATGCTCTTATCTGTCACAGCCACTGGCTGAGCAGCATTTGCATCACTACCCATAAAGGAACTATTTATAGGAGCAGCTGTACTAGTCAAGGTTAACACTAACCTTCCCCTTGTACGACCTTCCTGTAAGTGTCACGTGGATAACACGAAGGCAGAAAAACCAGGCCTGGCATAAGCACAAAAGCAGATTCAAAAGATACTAAGGAACTTACAGCATCCAGACTGGTCTGCTTGCAAGGGAAGGAAAAGGTGAAGCCAAGAGGAAGACGTGCTCCTTTTATCCCCATATAATCCAGGAAGTCAGAAATGCAGGTAACGATGTGATCAAACAGCTTGAAAAGAGAAAAGTCATAATAATTGAAGTTGTACATGGTATGTGCTCTTAAGGAGTAATTTAAAAAGCAGCAGTGCGGCCAAAGAGAAACACAAATACCTCTTCTCCTGTTCCCTGCATCACCTCTATGGGAATGGCATAGATCTTGTTGTGCATCTCAACTGTTCTCCTTTTACCGCTGCGGATTTTCACCAGCAAAACTCTGAAGTTTGTCCCTCCAAGGTCAAGTGCCAGAAAGTCTCCATTCTCTGTAATACGTGTATATATTTGAAGAACCATAAGTAAAATCCGAAGAAACGCTTGTCTCAAAGTATTTTCATAGAAAATCTCCTAAAAACTCAGTTGGGAAAATCTTCATCAAAGGAGGATTTTAGATGCTGCTCTGATTATTTTGTTTTCCTTTAAACCAACAAGGGAAAAAGGACCCACACAACTCTTCCCTGAGAGGGAGCTGAAATTTGGCCAGCCACCCTGAA
This sequence comes from Chaetops frenatus, assembly GCA_013400775.1. NCBI lineage: Eukaryota > Metazoa > Chordata > Aves > Passeriformes > Picathartidae > Chaetops > Chaetops frenatus. The sequence goes on from VZTR01024966.1 coordinate 886,717, forward strand.
ATGCTCCTGAAGTACTCAAGTAATGTGAAACAGCTTCGTATGGGTTTGGGTTTATGATCCCAGCTCTGGTTTTATGATCCCAGCTGTGCTCTGTTTCCCTCAAGCTGTGCCTTTGCTCACACCCTGAGGCAAGGACATGAGGCCAGGCTGCCAGCAACCCACAGAGGCCAGCAGTGCCAATACTGAGATCTCCTCCTTTGCACAGCTGAGGTTCTTCTTTGGTCGCGCCAGATCTGCTCAGCCTCCACCAAACCCCCCATTTTGGGTGCCCCGCAGCCCAGCCAGCGTCCCGGCTGCAGCGAGGGCACGCTCTACCTGTCCCATCCGGCGTGCTGCGGACGAAGGTGGGCAGCATTTTCACTTTGGCAGTGTCGTGAGTCTTCTTCTTCAGCCCCGCCTCCATCTCCGCCCTCATCCTCTTCTTCACCTGCAGCAGCTGCTCGTGGGTGAGCTTGAACTCGGCCAGGGTCTCGTCGATGAGGCGGTGCTGCTCCGACAGCCGGTAGGCCACGGCCGTCACCATGGCCGCTCCCTTCCCGCTGCCGCTCTCCGACAGCAGGAACCGCACCTCCGAGTCGGGCACCAGGCGCCGCGTGGTTTTGTGCAGGCGCCGGGCGTACCTGCGGAGAGGGGAGGCTGCAAGCCCTGCTTCTAAACCTGCCCATGGCCCAGAATCTGCACTGCATCCCCCCCAAAATCTGCACTGCTCACTCCCCAAATCTGCACTGCATCCCTCCCCCAAAATCTGCACAGGCCACCACCCCAAAATCTGCATTGCTCATTCCCCAAAATCTGCACTGCACCCCCCCAAAATCTGCACTGCCCATGCCTCCAAAATCTGTACCGCATCCCTTCAAAATCTGCACTGCTCACTCCCCAAAATCTGTGCTGCATCCCCCCCAAAATCTGCACTGCCAACACCAACCCAATGCAAGGGGAGAGGGGAAACTCACCGTTTCCAAACTAGCTACAGCCTCCCAAGTAGGAAAACTGCCAGTGAAGAGCAGTTCTTCCCTACAGCCTCCTTCCTCCTGGATTTCTAAGCAAAGCCCAAAAAGCTAGGGGGTGCATCAGTCTCATCCCGTGCACCTGATGCTGGATGGGAGAAACTCCCTGGCTGCACTGCTGCTCCTATTCCCTCACCTGAACTCACTGGTTTAGATGGTGTGAGAAACAGTCAAGAAAGCAAAATTGCCCATGTTTATTATCTTAACAATCCCCAGACCTTGCCCAATCTGGAAAAGCTAGTCAAAACAGCATTCTTGGAAACTTTTTTGTCTGCTGAAATTCTATGGTTTTCTTTAACAGAGGAAAGTATCTTTTCCAACAAATAATGAGAAACTGAAACTGAAACATTAAGCATACTTCTCCTTTCAGAAGTTCCCTCATAAACATAATTTTCTGATTTCTACATAAATCTGTACAGCTGTTTTACTAAAAATGTTACTTTCAAGACGGGGAAAAACAAGACAAAGCTGGTTTCTTAAAGGCCACAGAAATCTAAGCAGCATTATTTTCCCCCATGGTTTCCAAGTGTATCTCCAGAAAAGACTGGCCAAAATAGGGTTACCCATGGGCATTAAACTGGAAGTGGAGATGAAGGTGAATGAATGCAGGTCTATTCACAGCCGAATCAATGGGCACAAAGAAACTCTCCTTCCAAGAGGTCTCTTGATGATATCTTAAGGTACCTACTCAGACCACTGTAGTCTTCCCTGACATTGCAGTATCCAGTTACTCAGGGTTTTGCTTCTTTTCTGTGTGCTTTTGTCGGGTTTTTAGAACCTCACACAACTTCTTGACTTAAAAGACACCTCTCCATTCCCCTGACCTCCCCAGCTCAGACCTAAACCCCCACGCCTTGGGTCCATCATCTCACAGCCTGCCTGGGTGACGTCTTGGGACGACATGCTCACCCCTTTGCAAACCAGAGCCCGTGGCAGGCGAAGTGCTAGCGGCAGGAGCAGAGGGACTCACTGTGGATGCATCTTGTAGAGGGAGCCATCCACGCCCACGGTGGTCCGGAGGCGGCCGACGCCCTTGTTATCCCGCAGCTGGTTGAGGATGGCACCCAGGGTGGAGGCCACCAGGTTGGCCGAGCGGAAGGACACGATGGTGCAGACGTGCTGGACAGCGATGCAGTCCTCGTGGGACGGCTCCACCCCCAGCCGGGTCAGGATCTCTTTGGCTTTGTTCAAACCTTCTTTGCTCCTGCAAAGTAAACGGGACTCCTTAGTGGGGATCGACTGGGGCCGCAGGACTGAGGCACGCCCAAACGTGGGCGTCCCTGCCTGGGGTTTGGGAAGGTTAGAAAGAGAATTTCTTAGAGATCTGGACTAGAAAGCTCCATGAGGCTTGAAGCAAAACGCTCTAACCACGCGTTCATTCACAGATGGAAAAGCTTTCCGTGAAAGCCTGGTGCAAATGTGCCACCTACAAACAGTGCAATTCCAGGTACTACAGCAGCCACGCCACGGGGAGGACCTGGAGGAATTTAAATACTTTTTCATTACAATGACGCTTTAAACTGCAAGCGGCTTCCCTGGATCATGAAGCACCAGCCCCACGGCCCAGCACAGGCCCGAGCACACACCAAATCCCACACTCATTCCCTCGCATGTCTCGATAAATTAAGCCCCAGTGTGAAAAACAAAACCCTGAGCAAAGGTTGCCTAAGCAATTTCATCCTAACGGATCTCTTTTCAGGCTTTTACAATCCCACTGAATCTCTGCCTCTTGCACTCTTTCCCTCATTAGCATCCAGCCTGAGAGCAAATCTTCTGGCACAACTTCTCCTTATCCAGCTCGGTCATTTTACAGACAAAAACACAAAGAATATATATCTTGTCCTCCCTAACTGCACTCCATACATCTTTTTAAGGACTCTTGCATCTCGCTAGCACCAGCTAGACATTTGAAGCTGCACGGGGATGTGCCCCCTACTTATAACCAAAGCGTCTCCTCAGGAAATAAGGTGGGATTTCAGGGCAAATTTTTCCTCTTAACAACTGAGTTTCTAAATAATTTCATTTTTCTCACTGCTGTTCAACATTACCTTAATCCACAACACAGACCTCTGTGGTTAAGACAAATAAACACACACATTTAATGGAAAGCTGTTCAGACAACATGGTCTGCAGGGACAGGAGTAAAATGTGGCAGGAGGAACAGGCATTATAGAAGTTACTGGCTCTTCCCTTGGTGTCGTATTTGCCATTTCAGAAGGAAAATCCAGCCCAATGACTATGGTACAAACTATCCCAGTGATGTGAATTTTAAAAACACAGGGGGAAGGGCCCGTAAGTACTGACCAAAGGGGTGATGACACTCTAAGAAACCAACTGGCACATAGCTCAGAGGTCACTGTGCAGCACCAGGCACTGCCTACGAGACTGAATGCTCTGCCTTGTCACACTTGTTTTCTTTCTGCCCAGCAATCCCAGGGATACAGCAAGGAGCAACACAAGTATTTGCTAGGAGGCACTAAGCCAACTCACTCCCATGTTTAGCTGCAGGGTAGCAGCTCTGGAGATTTTGTGAGCAGTGAGAGAGGTACTACAGCTCATACCCTGAAAGCTGCAGGGACTGGCAGACTTTATAGCTCCTCCCTACACAGAATAAGGGAGAAATCTTGGGGAGGAGGGCACAGATTGTCTGCTGGGGGTCCCCACACGCCAGCTCTGAACAGGCAGTAGAGGACAGCAGCCACTCCTAGTGCAGCATACCTCCCCACAAAGCAAAAAGTGCAGGAAAATTAACATTCAGAGTCACTGTGAAGCCCAAGGAGTGAAAAGGGATAGATTACTCACTTTTCAATGGCAGAAACATGCTTTGTCTCAAACTTCCCTTTGGTGAGAAGCTCAGGGGTGATTCTCCCCTCAAAGAGCAGTCCCTCCTTGGCCATCTTCACCAGGATGAGCCTTACCAGCTCCCCCATGTACAGCCCACTGACCATCTTCTCAAACCTGCAGGAGAGGACAGCAGTCACCCACAAATCCATGGGCAACACTGGGAAGCAGAGCCCAGCTGTGCCACCCCGAGGCCCGGCCCAGCCAGAAATTTGCCTCACCACAGGCAAAGCTTTACTGAACACAGAATTCCTAACGAGTGGGAAATGGAGCATGGGGCAGAAAACAACAGAACAGTTCACAACTGACTGCCTCACTCACAGCTGCTTCCCAGGATTAAGGGAGCCACGGTCGATTTCTCGATCGAACTCGGTCCTGATGTCTTCCAGCGAGCCGTCGTCTCCGAAGGCCCCCCACTCGGTGTTAATGCACATCCTGCCCTCGTCCCCCTCCACCAGGTCGATGTGCCTCATCTCCTCCATGTAACAGGCGTTGGTGCCGGTGCCTGGGGGGGGGGGGAAAGGACAGCAGGAGGTGCTGACCAAGGCAGCCAGGCCAAGGCGGAGCAGCCCCGCAGCCGCAAGGATGCGTTACCAATGATCAAGCCGACTTCGCAGCGCTGGTCGTCAAAGCCACAGGTCATCATGGTGCCCACGGTGTCGTTCACCACAGCCATGATATCCGCATCGTAGTCCTGGGGAGCAACAAACCGTTACTGGGGCCACGGGGCTCCCCTGGAACAATGCTGCTCCTGCTCCTCACCGGCTTGGCTTTCAGCAAATGGTTTCACAAAGAACAGGAGACAATCTGTCTGAATACCACAGCTCATCTGTTTAAATATTCCCTGTTCTGTCTGCCAGTTCTCCATCCCACGTACCCAAGAAGGAAGTGAGAGCAGGCTATTGCAAGCAATGAAACAGCTCTAGGATCACTCTAGAGAGCACAGGCCTGCTCTCACATAAGCACACTTAGGCAGGGAAGAAAAGGGAGAAGGAACTTTGCACTGAAATGTCATGGAACAGTTTGAAGCAGTTGCTTGAGGAGTCAATCTAGAAAGCATTTCTTATAGAATTCACTTAAAACACCAGTGTGTTTTATTTCAAGTGAAGATTTTAATACAAAAATAATGCAATTACATAAATGAGATGCAGCTATTCCTGTCCAGGTTCTTCAGTGTGTGATTCTACCAAGTCTCATGATAGTAACTGACTCTAGTAATGTTTGGTAACAGCAAAATTCAGGTTTGTTTAAGAGCCCATAACTGTCCAAAGAAAGCAAATACTGCTCAGTTTCCAGTGAATTTTTGGATGCTGAGTAATCAACGTATCGCCTGCCTGCAAGCATTATCCAAACTCAAATTCATTCCATCTCATGCTCAGTGCGTTTTTACTTGTTTAAATCAGCAACCTGGTCACCTTCACTCTCTATAAAGTCAACACTGAGAAACTACAGGGAGCAACAGCTCACTGAGCCTGAATTCCCCTCCTCTTCTACTCAGCTCCTCTCCTCCTCCCACGCACAGCAGGTGCACAACTGAGCTGAGTCCAGTCCATGAGAAACAAGTTTCTCAGGAATGGGATGTGTTGCTATCACTGGAAAGCCACAGCACTGCCACACAGCACTTCTTCAGCTTTTGAAGAGTGATAAAATCACTGAAGGTTGCCAGCAAAAAGCCACGACGCCACAGCTCAGTTCTGTGCTGTGAGGAAAATCACAGCCTCCACACAACAACTCTGACGCCGCTTCATTTTTCCAGCAAACCCACACATTTTCATGGCAAGAAAGCAGAGCTCCACCACCACTCAGACCACCTGCTCAAGAGAGTGACGTGAAGAGTGGTCTCTGACAAAGCTGAGATACAGCTAAAAGAAGAAAAAGAAGTGCAACTTACCCCACGTTTCTTGATGGCCTTGTTAAGCAGCCTCACGACATCTGCTCCCTCCACTCCGCTGGCTTTGAAGCGCTTTGTCCAGGTTATCAGAATACCCTGGTAAAACAAGACAGCAACATTCAACAGCATGCAACCATAAGACAAACACTGATTATTTTTATTCCTTTAAATCAAGATTTTATACTTCAAATGAACCTTCAGGTCTCTTTTCTTACATGACCTCTAACAACCCAATCTGAGACAACTGGTGGTCTTAGAGCCTAATCACAGTGAGCTGAAAGATGGAAAATTCTCTTCCCCTCCCTTGCCAGAAAATGGTGTGTTTGCATTTTCTATTTTCAGCCTACTCTTCTCCCTGCTACTCCTCGACAGTTTTTCTTGGAAAACCATTTAATCCTTTTGGGCCATGGAAAGAGACTGCTTTCAGAAAAAGCTGACTGTACAGGACTGAGTACAGAGCAGGGATATGATGTTGGCATGTCCAGGATTCAGCTGCAGTGGGGATCAGGCTGCTGCACATTTACTGCCTGGAGTCCCATCTGTCTGGGCTTGTTTAACTGTGGGATCGTGTTTATGGGTTGAGGCAAATGAAAATACTGGAGATGTAACAATGCATGTCCCTGTTTTACAGCACAAATCAAAAAGGAAATGCTGGTATTGAATTCCTTGTCTGCAAACCATCATAAAGAGCCTGCAAATCCCCCAAGGTAACGACTACGCCGATTTTCTGCTATTTACATAATGCCTGCCTGAATCAGAGCATTCAGTGTACAGGTAAATAACAACAAGAGCAAGAAAAGGGCATTGACAGTAATCAACTGACAGAAAGACAAACCAGCTCAGCTTTCCTTACCCACCACAATATTCACATCTGTCACAACAGGAGTCCAAGAACCTAAAAACCAGAAAAGCTGAAGCCTGTAGACACAAGCAGCCATTGGCCAGGTGTATGTTTACCCATATCTCAGCTTAAAAATCAAATCTTCCCTCCAAACTGAGATAGCTACAGGGGACAGAGGGTCAGGGCAGCTCTTTCCAGACCAGGAAATACTCTCCTACCCCTAGACCACAAACTCAATTTGTGTAAGTTTTGCCAATGTGCTGCCTTTGTGGGCATCATTTAGAAACCAAGCAAAGCCCAATGCTGCTGTCCAGGGAAACTGTGGGCAAAGCACAGTCTGTTGGCACAGCTTTCATGGGCAAAAGGGCACCTTGTTTCACAAAACTTTTATAAGAACTGGTCAAACCACACTGGCAAAGAGCAGCTGCTCTCAGCGTGACTGGCCACCGTGCTGGAGGGAATTTTTCCTTCACCAGCAAGGCCTTGGCAGCAGGAAGGAGCCCTTGGAATGCAGCAGGGTTGAGTGGGGCCCAACCATGCAGTGCCCATCTTATCACCCCTGGAGCAAACAGGGACCACCCTGCCTCCTTCTGCTCACCAAGCACAAGAAAACAGCACCCAGGCAAGCACAGCCTCATGGAAGCAGCAATCCAAGAACAAACCTGGCCCAGAGAATCCAGAAAAAACATAGTTTTCAAACACTCAAAACACATCAGCAAAACTGTCAATAATTTTTGTTGCTGTTGGCTTTTCCTTTTAAGAGACACCCTCCCTTGTCTCTTTACTATCCCACTCCACTCTGCCACTGCTCAGGTGTCCCCACAGCACCCCACATGCTGCCTGCCCCTGCCCCACACAAGCACAATTCCACCACAGCTGGTTGGAGCAAACCAGCCCACAAAGAAGCACCTTTCATCATGCACCTCAGCAAACCTTCCCAAGGGCAACTTGACCTCACAACCACATCCCCAGCATGGCTTTGCTGTGGTCAGGAGCCTGAGCCTTACCATGCACCACGGCCAGACAGAAAAGCTGCCCCAAGATCAACTCATCTCTTCTGATCTGATGCAGGTAAAGGCAGCTCTCTGCTCTGAACTGCTTTCAGACCCTGAGTTAGTCAGCACCCTTGGGTTCAGCTCTCAGCACTGCTCAAGAAGTATGAAATGTAATGAAAATCATGCCCTCCTCAGCACCAGCATGGGGGCTGTGGCACCAGGCTAACCTAGGGACCTGCAAGCTGGAAAAGCAGGTGCTTTAACAGGGCAACCTCTGCGTGTTTTGTGTAGATTTAACTTTCCTGCACTCATTTGCTACAGTGTCGCCATGGCAATGCTGTACCGGGAGGCTGCTGAGTCACTGGTGGTACAAGCAGCAAAAGGAGGAGCATACCACAGCATCCTTGTCACTGCACAAAGCTGGTTATCCCCATCCCTTCTAAAGCAGGCTGGCTCCAGGTGACCTGTCTGACTGCCCAGCTGGTGGCACAGCCCAGGACTGCTGCTGGGCAGGACACCTGGATCCAGATTTGTGTGTACTTGTGAGGGGCAGCAAAACCCCAGCACGCCCTGCTGGGCTGGGTCCTTCCCAATCACACCCCGAGGAGAGGTGAAAAAGGCTGCACAGGAGGCAGGGAAAACCACTGGCCTGTTTAGAGGGTAAACCATAACACCAAGGAGCTCAGCACAAAACATCAGATGTCTCCTCCTCTTTTGTTACCCAGCTCCTTCAGGCAGAAACACAAACACAAACACAGGCTGGCAGTGAAATATAACACTCATTTATCCCCAAAATGAGACCTTTCTGGGATACTGCTTTCATGGCAGTGTTTTAATAACACGGCAGCTCTTCTGTGTATTAAGAAAATTGTGAAACCTTCTTACCTCATCTAGCTTGGATTGTCGACAGGGGAAGGAAAATGTAAACCCGACTGGCAGCTTCTTGTCTTTGATTTGTTGTTTCTCCATAAAGTCTCCCAGGCATTCAGCAACATGATCAAAAAGCTGTAAGAAAAGTATAAAACCACCATGATTAGAGATACAGCCTCAGGGAGAAAATGTTTCAAACTCCATATGAAAACCGTTCTGAGTGAGGGGAAAGGGGAAACGAGCTCTCCAGATTTTTAGAGATGTATAAATGGCATAGCTATGAAAATACTCTCAAGCAGGGTACATTAACACCTTAATAACTAATACATTATGAAATGCACTGTCCTTTTACACACCTAATTCTGCAGGCATCTTTTACACCCATATAAAAACACTTCCTGAAACAAGAGGCTCGTGGCTCTCAAGCCTGCTGTAACCCTTCCACTTAACATTTGATGAGAACAAAAATGTTATTTTAACCTTTCTATAACGGGAAGAAGCAAGTCAAAAGAACATTTGGGATCCAGTCCCACAGGAGGCAGAGCACTTTTACAGTGATGTAGAGAAGATAACATCTGCTTCACTCAAGCATTGCTGAGACCAGAGAACCCAGCACTTTGCAGGAGCCACCCAAAAGAACATCATCTCTCAGATCTATTCCTAAAGCACTCAACAAACAAAAAGGAAATCCAAGGGCTTCATCTAAATATTTTCCATGCTCTGAGAAACAACCCAAAATGGGGAAACTTTCTGCATTTTCTGAAAAGTTGAACTATGCAGGCAGCCTGTACCAGGCTTGTGGGTACCAGCTCCCACCCAGATGCCTCGATGGCACCTGTGACCATGGCACTGTGTGTCCCTGCCAACCAGGCCAGGAACCAGGGAGGCACAAAGACCTCTCACACTGAGCCATTTGGAAAGCCCCTCAGGTAGACTGCAAGGCTCAAACCTGAAATCAAGCCTGAGCAATTGAAGCAACAAATATACACATTTGTATTTACCAGCACCAGAAAGCCAGACATGCCTTCAACTGACCCATACCACAAATGGATGGCAAGCTATTAACAAGTCACTGCCTGCTCCAGGATACAACTGTGCCTCACACTTTAACTCCCTGAAAAACAAAAACCCAAACAAAATAAACCCAATCCTATCTGCAGCATGGGTGGGATGAGAACAGGTAATCTGCCTAGAAGACTGAGGATAACTGGGAGGGAGTACACAAAGACATCTGTTGGTTCCAATTAGCCCACACAGCTTTATTAAGAACAATTTAGAGCCTTGGAGAGACAGGAGTGTACTACAGAGAGACTGAAGCAATTACAAATGATGAATAGGAATATTTTGTCCTTCAAAGCAGGTCAAGAAGCAATGTGTGTAATGTTACAATTAAACTGAACACCTTAAACTCATGCCTTAAATGAGGTCAGATTTGATTAAAGAAAAGTTTCCCAGGGAGATTGTTGCCATTCATTGTCCAGGGCAAATCAAGGATATGTTTCTAAACCCACAGAGAGAAGCAAGATGGGAATGCAACGTACACTGCTGTGCTTCTGGAAGACAATTTTCAGCTGTCCAGATGAGGGATAGAGGAAGAGGATTTAGGAAAAGAACTACAGTTACGTAATAAAAGGTGGCAACTTCTCCAGGAGGAGCACGGAAACAGCAGCAGCGTGTGTTTTGATTATGCTTTCCATCTGAAAGTATCTTGCTGAATACTCAATCCTACTAAACTTTCAGTTGCTTCCAGGACTGCAAACAAAAACCAGGGGCCAACCTCAAACCCCTCGGGAGTTCAGAGAGCAGGAAGCAGAAATGTTGACTGTGTACGTTGTTACAAAAATCCCTCTCATGCATCGAACTACGAATGCACAGAGAAAAGACGGGATCTGCTTTGTAAGTTTAAATGCAAAAAATTCCTGGGCATTCCCAATAGACTCCAAAAAGTCCGTGCACCTGCTGTGTTTGCCCACGCAGTCCTGGCAGGACCTGCTGAAGCCCACCTATGTGAGTTAGCAGTACACTGTGGGGGCAGGCAAATGCAATTAACTAGTAGCCATAATTTGGGCACTACAGGAGCTGTGCCTAGTCAGTGATGCACGGTTTGGCTGTGCTACTGCTGTTCATAAACCTCAGAGGGAAAAAAGAAACAAGACAGGCATTTATTAGCTTTGCTACCACTGACACTGGTAAGATTTTTCCTAAGGAGACTCAAGGAAGTGTCTGTGTGTGCCCATGCCCTTATCAACATCCAAACCTTACCAGGGCCAAACGACTCTGACTGGATAGTAGAGGCAACATTACAAACTTCCAGCAGAATTTCATTAAAGTAGGGACAGCGCACTGAGGAAAAATCAAAATCTTCTTTTACCCACAGATTTGCAGTAAGGAGCAGTGGAAGCCAAGTATTTTATCACATGTCAAAGAGATGGACAGAGCGAATGCCACAGCCAAGAGGAAAGGACCAGTCTGATTTACAGACCTGAAGCAATACAGCCTGAGACCCTGAGCAACAGATCAGGCTCAATTCCCCTGACCATGGAGTTGCCTGCTCAAGCTGGACTCCAAGAGGACTACGCAATGATGCATTTGGCTGGCAGACAAGAGACTTGGACAAGCAACTGAAGATCCAAGCTCAGGCCCAAGCTCCTCAGTGGGGATGATTTAAGGAGCAAGGAAACCACAGTTTCAGATCCAGAGAACAGCCACAAATCCATAAGCTACCTCCAGTGGTGGCAGAACACAAAAAGCAACACCAAAATCCAGTCTCAGGCGCATCCCCATTTGCTGAGCTGGCACAGGAGACAGGTTTCTTACAATCTTTAGATCTGCTATTACACTGCTGAAGTCAATGGGAGTTTTGCCCTTGACTTCGATAGGGAACTCTCTCTGACTGGCAAAGCTGTCAGCCCATGCCTGACAGAAATGGAAGGTTGAACACCATGAAGTAGAAAATATCAAAACGCACCACACTAGCGAGACGTGAAGCCATAAATCACAATCCTTCAATAAGCTGATTATGCACTAAGCCTTAGGAGTGTAACTCAGCAAAGTTAATGACACAGCTTGCTGGAAATCATTAGTAGCCTACCCTACGCAGGCAGTTCAGTCCAAGAACTCCACAAATCTGGCTCGGACATTTCAGAAAACCTCAAGCATAGACATCAGTCATAAGCACCAAATCATCAGCTGCCTGTGTGCCTCCTGGCCATTCCCCATGCTTCCCTCTGAAGTCACACAGCAAGCACTGGATATTGTCATGGAATAACTTCAAACCCGGGTGCTATTCTGATGAGGCTCCCAAGTTCTGCTCTTATTTTCCTGGTACTTAAATATTGTGTCCATGGGGTCAGCAGAAGCCTTGCTCGCCTTTCTTTCAGCTTAAAAGCCATGACAAAGCCTATCAGCCTGAGCTCCACACTGCTGCTTCCCAACAGCCAAATGGCCTTTGGATATTGAAAAATTAAAACACAGATATGACAAAGGCATGGAAAGAAAGCAAACCTGACATCTCCCTTCCTGGCTTCTCCTTACCACACTTATCATGTCTCCATCAAGAACCCCCTTAAGCCAGCCTGCCTTGCCTCCTCAGGACAGACAGTTGGGTGTGCAGACAGCCCTGCTGCCTGTCAGCTTCCAGCTCCTGACACCAACCCATGGACAAGCAACCCCTGCTCCCACCCTGCCTCTGAGCAGCCCACCCAGCTTCCCTGCCTCCACCAGCCACAGGCAGCTCAGCTCAGCACCCCTCCAAAACCATTCTGTGGGAAAGCCACTGCACGACCTTTTGGCCCAAAAACAAAACAACAAGGTTAGGAAAAGTCCTTACAAGAAGGTTGTTTCCCTGCTGTGGTTCGGGTATCACAGCAATGCTTTTATCAGTTCTGCTGACAAGCCATGTTTGCCATCTTACACTCACTCCTGAGTGAGAATGCAGAAGCACTTACTACATACAGACAATAAAGGTATTACAGAAAATATATTAAAGATAGAAATGCTGTTCCCATAATTTTTCTTTTTCTCCTCTTTTGCTTATTTTTCTGAAGCAAACTTCAAGCTTCCTGCAGGTCTCATACTCCTAAACAGCACCTTATTATAATAAAAAGTGTAAAAACATTGCTGTTTCCAACGATGAAAATTACTTGTTTCGCCTTATGCTGACACAGAGACAAATCTGCCAGTGTAATCCACTTCCTGATCATAAAAAAAAAAAAATTCTTCCAAAGAACTCAATTTGAAATCCAAGTGCATGGATACAAACATTTTCTACTCTTGGGAACAGGGAAGACTGAAAAAAACCTCAAACCCTTTCAGTTACTCAGCAAAACTTAAGTTGAAGCTGTGCCAAAACATTCTATCAGCTTCCCGTAATTTTTGTAATGTACTTGTACTTTTCATGAATGCTGAGTTGCTCAGACTGCCAGCACAGATATGTGGCTGTCATGGGGATTTCTATCCCTCATCTAACACTACAATTGCAGGGCTGGTCATGTTTGTTGCTTACAAAGACTAAGTTGCTTTCCTGCTCTTCATTTGTACTCGTGGAAAGTAAGTTCGCTATAAAAGCCAGAATTTTTATTTCTAAGCCATTTTTTTCCTAACTTAACCAGAAGTCTCCCACACGATGACAGCAGGTTTGCAGCACTCATGCATGCTCTGTTACACTAAGTACTGCTTATCCATTTTCAGCATCGACACTGAGGTTCAGTCTGCATGCTGTAGGTACAACTGTCAAGATGTTAAGCTCATTCCTGCGGGGGTTTTCTAAAATCTAAGCAGCTAATCTTCAGAGAGACATGCCAAGGAAGAGGTGCTTACCCGTGTTCCACTCCCATGCATGATGTCTTCTGGAGTATTATAAATTTCACTTTCCATCTGCACCGTCTGCTTTTTTTCATGCGACACCTTTACCCGAAGAATTCGGAAGTAAGAACCACCAAGATCCAGTGCAATGAAATCTCCTTTCTCTATGTGGGAAACAAGACACAAGTGATTAAAAATCGCATGCGACACAAATCTGGGAAACATCAAGATCGGTTAAGTGCAGCACCGGAGCAAATATCCAGTCCCTACAGCAAGGAATTTCCAGCTGCAGGGCATCCACACCAACCTGATTCCACCGGTCCGATTCCTACAATTTAACGTGAAGTTGGTGCAATGGCAACGCCAACCACCATTGATACACAGGCAACTGTAATGAGGGTTTACCCAAAAAGAATCTAAAACAGTGGACAGTCTGTAACCAGATCTCATGATGAAGCTGGCAGAGCAAAGATCTCCAAAGAAAGCCAAAAGAGATGTTGAAAATAGAGACAGGAAAATGAAGGGATGCCAAACCACTGACAAGCAGCCTTTTGCTGTAAATAAACCTGTGTCATATTGGCAGATAACAGTGAATGGTGGCTGCTCTAAAATCAACAAATTACACATAGATGTAATTAAAGCAGTCGTGTCCAGAAAGGCTGAGATTCACTGCAAATTGCAGACAGGTAAGAGAAGCCAGAGAAATGACAGCCTAAAAAACCAGCCCTGTACTGCTGCAGGAGTTGCTCAGAAGTTGTGATGCCTTGCACAGAGCTCCTGATATCTGCCCAGGAGCCAGGGAAAGAGTTGGGGCAGCTCCATCTCCCTCTGTGGTGGAGAGAGCTGGAGCCAATCCAGTACCCTCCAATCTCCACAGACTCCAGGCACAGCAGCCTGGCTATCTGAGGAATGACACCTTCAGCACCCCTGCAGAGCAAGGCAAACATCATTGACTGACCTGCTTGTGCTATCTCATGCCTTATCAATGAGGGAGCAAAGACAGCGATTGTCAAAGTCTGTGAAAAGATAATATTCAGGGAAGCAGTGTGCACAACTTTCTCCCACAGGAGTGCATGTCCAGGCTGCAGTTAATCAACCAGGGCTCTTTGCAAGCATTTGTGTCCATGCACGGCATCCCCGGGCTCACTGAGGCTGCTCAGAGGGCAGCAGAGCAGAGGCACGCGGTGTTTCCTCATCCCTTGAGCTTCCTCATCAGCTACGACTTTCAGAAGGCCATGCCATTTTTCCCACTTCTCCCTAAATTCAAAGTGGAAAAACCTCTAGCAGCTGGGATGATTGTTTTGACATGTTACCTCAAACACACTCAGCTCCCAGAGCCTTCTGACCCCAGACTGTCACCAAAATACCAGGTATGCAATTTATCCATGAGAATTTCCAGAGCCATACTTGCCTCTGAGATTACTCTGTCCAATCTCGTATCAAAACTCCTAAAGTCTGACCTAGTGAGCTGTTCCTCCTCATCACCCCATGCACCTCCAGGAGACTCATCCCACTCAGAAAAGCTGATGAACTGAACAAGGTGCCCCCCAGGACAGGATTTTTAACAGAAACAGACTAAGAGAGGTAAAAACACACTACAAATGTCCTTATGGTTTTCCAAGGTTGCAGTGTAATAGAGAAACAAAACAGCGTCATGAGAAACCACAAAGAACAATACAGAAAAACACAGCAAAATTACAGTGGGAGCCCACAACTTCTAATACACCTCCTAATTTTACTGCACTGCAATGGAACAACTTCTTGCTCCTCAGGACATGGGCAAACTCAGTTTGCCAAAACACAGATCTTGCAGGGCTTCCCTGCCTGTTTCTGAGCAGTGTGGCTCTAAACACTGCTTTGCACCAGTACAAATGTCATTTAAAACATGAGCATACACAAGCTGGAGATGCAATTCCCTTTATTTGGCTCAGCATAAAAAATTCACAACCCACTTCACTGCAGCAAGTCCATAAGTCAAACACTGACCACAAGCTTCTCATTAAGCCAAATACCCAAATAAGCTTTATCTTATGGGTATCATCTGTTGAGTGCAAGCCATTACCTCCAATAACTAATGGGAAAATCAACACTGGACCAGATGGCCCTTTTTCAAGCCTAAGTGCATACCTCAGACAAACACTACACTTCAGAAATATCTTCCCTGTAAATAAATTAACAGGTTAGGGTGTTTGATTTCCAGCACCATCAAGCTCATCACAAGGTAAAAAAACAATTAAGAATCATCCTTCACCCTTTAAAAGATCTCTGAACTAGAGTGTAAAGCTTTCTGCATGCAACTAGAGTTTTCTTTTAGTGTACTTGAGGAATTAAACCCAAGTAGCAGCATTTAATCTGTGCTTTGTAACACCAAGCAATCAAACCTACTGTGAGTTTATTTGGCCTTTGAAAGCATTTTGAATTAGCTTGAGGTACCATTCTGGGCCCTGTGGACAGAAAAACCTCACACCTTTCATAAATTAAATAACTCTGAATGAAGGGGGAAAAAAACCTGCTAACATCAACACCTCCAGAGTCTCCAGAATTACTGCTCACAAACTTCTTGTTGAAAAAGTACACAAGCACAGATCTGAAACCAAACAACAGTATTTTTCTGAATAGTCAGCTCCCATAATAATAATTGGACTCAGAGGAAAGAGCTTACAAGGCAGTAATTAGAGACAGGCCAGAGAAAAGGGCAGGCTTTCAGCCTCTGGCTTTTACGGAGGGACAGCTGAAGGCAGAAATTGCCATCTTTGGGCACATCAACACAGCCACATCCATGAGGGCCCCCCAGACCCTTTCGGAGGAAGAGGGAAGGGGGCTCTGTGCCTGCCATGGCTGCATCTGTGTAAGGGCTGGGCCAGACGTGGCAGGCACACGTGGGTGAGTCAGGGGAAGAAATGCCACAACACCCCCTTCTCAGCAAACATTACTCATACCTGGGGTCAGAACATGCCATTTCAGGGAAAGAATGGAATGGCTCTGCCTGCTTTTCTAACACTTATCCAAAGAGGCTCCCGCCACCTACACACACAGATCACCACTGAGGGATCTGGGCAAAGCACTGCCTTGCTCTAACCCGTGCTGCAAAGCACTGCCAGCAGTGTGCCCAACCTGGAGTGGCTGGCAGGAGCCAGGCAGGCACAGGATCAAGAACTGAGAGCCCTGTACACAATACACGAGGTTCTTTTTTAAGCAGGTGTGTAATGCATGATCTGAAATTAATGCCCTGACATACAGAAACACCTACGCACAACCAGGGCTACTCACTGCTCTGGCTCATCCTCAGTCCCAGCAGAGTTCAGCAATCTCTCACACCTCTCCTGGCCATGTGCAGATCCCCTTTTTCCTGGGCCATCTCTAAGTCTTCCCAGTTTGTACGATGGACCAATTTTCAAAGTTATTTGACTCACTGCAAGCAGCTCAGATTTGATACCATACAGTGCCTGACAGAGCAGGGAACTGGGGACAAGTCACTACTCAAAAAAAAACAGGAATGAATGAAAAAATAGGAATTTTGGAGCCAGTAAAGATGCTGAGATTCCACACAAAAGCCCCCAGGTCACCTCATGTGCAAACTCTTGGTGCAACCTCTGCCTGTGACCCAGCTGTGTGCGGCAGCTGCTGCCTTTCTCAATAGGCTGCAAATTTCAACACAACATTTCAACATAACAGCCAGCAATGCTAAATTAAGGGAAACACAGGATTCAAATACATTCTCCCTTTGTTTGTTTTCTGGACAGCAAATCACATCTCAACTAAAAAGCTCAAGATAGCAGAAAGCAACAGCAAAGCAGAGCTATCCAAGAGAATTCCACATGCCAGACAGCAGCACCAAGTTACACAAAGCACCTGGCCTCACGTTCTTTCACCAATAAATTCTTGATTTTAACTCAAAAAAAAAAAAAAATAAAAAAAAAAGAACCTCAAAGTATGTACGAACTCTGTTATGTTATGCAGTTCTTGCAATTTCTGCACACAGGTAGGCACCAAACTAGCTAATTTGTGGTAGGCACCAGACTAGTTAACCAGCTCATGCAAAATGACAGGGAAACCCAGTATTACTACTAAATAATAAACACTATTATATAATGTTTATAAATATATTCAGATACTCTATATATGGTATTTTTTTACAAATGCCTAGCAATTTTTAAGTAATAAGTAATAGAGGCAATCTTGGTCTCAATTACCAACTTAAGACCTTTTTGGTGCCTGATAGCAGTTTGTGCCATTTTTAGCTGGTACAGTGGGCACGGAAAAAACGAGTCCTGCATCTAGACAGAAAAAGCTCAGCCCAACAGAGCAGCAGCTTTGGAGCCACACACTACATCCTCCTCGAGTTCTGTGAGTTTCCCCCAAGACAGTCTGGAAGAGGAAGCTACAAAATGCAAAATGAATGCCAGGAAACTCAAATTCAGCCTGTAATGGTTCACACTTCCACTGGGGAAAAAAAAGTAAGGAGGAGAGATGTTGAAGGAAACAGCAAATGACTAAAAGCCACTGTATTTAAGACTCTAGGTCACACGAGTGTGAACTGCATGAATCAAAATTCATTCTATGCGAAGTATTGACTGTTGGCAGACAGGTCTCAGAGTAAATGTACTGACTGTTAGTGAACTGACTGCCAGGAAGGGCCCTTCCATTGGCATCAAAATGGCTTGACAAAGGAATCCCAAAATCTTTCAGCATCTGCGAGAACAGACCTGCACACAGAGGGGAGGCTGCCTTTGAAATGCTGTCTGGGCTTGCCAGGAAGTAAATCCCTCTTGTTCTTGGTAGGACATTGTGTATTTCTAACAGGTTTCCAGAAAAGCACACCATGTTTAGTATGGAAAACACTCAGCTCCTTACCTGAACCGTCAGGAATGGACCTCACAAACGTGGGAAGCATCTTCACGGCGGCCGTTGGGTTAAAATCCCTGGAGAGGCCGTTCTTCATCTCCCTCCTGAAGCGAGCCATGACGTCCAGCAGCGTTTCGTCAGAGAGCCGCATGGCGTAGAGGTACTTATCAATCTGGGAAAGACACACACCACCCCGCACTGAAAGGCTGCCCTGAGGTGCCTCACTGGGCCCACACCTCTCTGCAGCTGCAAGAGTGGTGTACAGCCCCAGCGTGGCCCCGGGGCTCTGGCCAAGCTGACAACACAGCCACACGCTTCGTGCCTTATCTTCTGACTCTAAATCACAGAAAACGTACAAGTCTAGGGCCTACTGAGGTGGGCTCCATCCTACTGTCTTCCCAAGGCACAACCCAGTCCCACATCACTCTGCCTCCTCTTTTCCACACAAACTCATCTGCCCACAGCCTCAGACCACTACCTCCAGCCCTTGCCCCAATTCTCAGCTCTCATGACTGCCCATGAGCTAAACAGCTGGAGCTAAAAACCCCTCTTTTGGCACCTTGTCCCAGCTGGGGTGAAGTGGGTGTCAGAGGTGCTTTGTGTTTAAAGCCTTACATTGGGAAGGACTTGCCACAGCAGTTGGGGGCTGAGAAATTATTTACTTGTAGAAGATCATCTTCCCTATCCCACTCCAAAGCTATAACAACCAGAAGGTCTGGAACTTGACTGTGGGCAGGTGGCACCTTCCTTCTCAAGACAAAACACCAAATTAAAAGCTGTTGACTTCTCCCTTGCAGCTTCCGACAACAGGAGCTTGCTTTACCTCCTTTGAAAAAGTAGGCAGTTCTAGTTTTCCAACAATAGTGTTTGCCATAATTATTACAACCACCCTCACTGTCAGGAAGACTGAGAGATACTTTGATGCCTGAAAAACACAACAAGGCCTTGAGGGGTTCTTGCCAAACACACCTCCCACACTTTTTACCTCAGTTGCCAGTCTATTCTTGCCTTGTTTCTTTACCTGCCTTGGAAATTTGGTTCCGCAAATGGCTCAGATTGAAGCCACACCTTTGGGATCACTTCTGCTTGCAGCTTAGCAAGACTTAAAAAATAAAGCCCTGCCCAAGTTTTCTATGTTCAGCAAAACTGGAAAAGCCACCTCATTTTAAACCCCAGGCCAGCTCTGTGCCAAGGCTCCGTGTGCCTCCTTGGCTGCTCTGGAAGCCTTGAGAGCAGCTCACCTCCAAGCTGGCATTATGTCCTACAAGACCACAATAAAAGACTTTATGTGAAACATCCGTACACAAGTGCTCCATATACTGGGGACTTTGAGACGGGAAGCGATGAATAATGCCCTTCACAAAGGAAATGCAATCAAAATGCCATTAAGCCCTAAAGTGACCATAAAGCCAGCACCAATTTAATTGCTCGTACAGAAAGTACTCCTGCCCACCCTACTCAAGGTCTCCCCAAAGACAGAACCTCCCTGAGCCAGACACCCTCCTGCCATGACCCAGCACTTACTTACACAGACAAGGAGGAAGGTATGAGAAGTGCTGCTGGGCACAGCTACCCAGCCTGATCCCGAACCACAGGGCTGGGGGCCAGGCCAGCCTGGACCACAGGGGACACAGCCAGAGGCTGCGCAAGCTGTGAACTTTTCAATGTCATAGCTCGCAGAGGAACAATACCATGATTGATAATACCACGATGAAATGAGACCATGCATTTTCCCCACGAACCGGTGACGTGACGGTGCAGGCGTACAGCTGAAGGGTAGAAGAGCTGAGCTCAGGTTCTCTGCAACAGAGGCCAAATGCAAGACCCCAGGGCAGCATCCCCACATCCCAGCTGTGTCCTGTGCCACGCTCATGGGTTGACAGCCCCTTCACAGCAACAACCACCGCCAGTCCCTGGCATCGTTTCACTCCAAGAATAAAAACCTGGATGGGATGTGCCCCCTCTGCAGCCCCAAACGCTGTGGGGATGGATGCAGAGGCTGGAGTCTGGCTAAGCAAGAAGGTCTCTCCTTCATGGCAAACCCTGCCATGGTTTTTATTTTTTTAGCAGAGTGTGTAAAGCCATGATGTCAGAGCATGAGGACACTCCCTTTAAAAGGAGGGGGGGAACCAACCTCGTTTTAGGCTGAGCTTTCAGCAGCCCACGCTGCCGCTCGGAGGGATGATTCCCCAGATCTCCCAGTGAAAGCTACAGTAAACATCATTCACAGTCAGACCTCACCGTGCAATTAATACACCCCTCTACAAAGCCCCACTGCTGCATCCTCCTCCCAAAACCAGGGCGGAAGGATTCCCGCTCACCGAAAGCCCTGTTGTGAACGCAGGTTGTGGCGTTTGCACAGTCAGGACTGACGAGCCCATTCTCCCCACCTCTGCCCCTGTGCTGCCCTCAGCAGCGAGGCAAAACGGGAGGGAGGGCTCTTTTTGCTGCCCTGAAAGACCAATGAGCGCTGTCAGCGCCCTTACATAATTGGGCTGGACCCTCCTGCACGCAGGGAGCATCGCGTTTCATGGCACCGGGGCCATCCATCCCCACCGCCGAGATTCCCGGGGCGGGGACACTGAGCCTCTGCTCGAAAAAAAATCACTCCTATCTGTTACAGCTTCCAAAACCACGAAAAACTAGGGGAAAAAAATAGGAAAAAAAAAATTAAAAAAAAAAAAATTAAAAAAAANTTTCCCCTCCCAGGCGGGAAGAGGTTTAGTCATTCCAGCAGTGTGGCAGAAAGGGACTAAGTGCAGCCTTCCAAGGGAAAACTCCCAGCAAAGAGCCATAAATAACTTGAGGCGGGGGGAGCTGGAGGCTGGATTATGGGATGGAGGTTTAATAACTCCCTGCTCTGCCGGCAATAAAAGCCGATCACAAAGCAAATCTCAGCCGTGTGCACAGGGAAGCTGTGGAAAAGCTGCCCAGGACAGACAGGAGCTGCCGGCAGCACCCATGGGAGACAGGTGCCAGCTCTTGCCAGGGGATGGCAGAAGGCAGGAACAATTTCAGACAGCCAGTTGTGTGGGCACGGAGCAGAAAACACTCCTTTATTTAGCTGCCACCTCAGAGTCACCCCCTGAGGAAGGGCATCTTCCCAGAGTGCCACTACGGGAGTCCTCCAAGAGCTCAAACACTTTTTTTTCCTCTTTCTCTTAAAAAAAACCGAATCAAACCAAACCAAAACCAACCAACCAATCAACCAACCAAACAAAAAAACCCAAAACAAGGCCTGGAGACAGAATCTGTGAGCAATTTTTTAAAAATAGTATTTCATCATCCGAACCACACTCATGTAATTTTTCCTGGTCACATAGGGAAGATGCAGTTTTTACTTGGTGAAAAATGCAGTTGTGAATAATTGTAATGAAACAGGCAGCACTAAAGGCTTAAACCTAAGGGCTATTCCTTAAACACATGCCTCATTCCCCAGACACTGACAACAGTCAGTAATAGCCAAGAAGAGAGCACTTCCACACCACTTTCAGAAATCATTAACACCTATTTTACTGACACAGCCTTCATACCAAAACCCTTCACCATGAAAACATTTTCCTGCAGAGCTAATCATACTCCTTTCAGCATGAAGAAGATTCATCAGGAGCCAAAGCATGTTAAAACAAGTAGTTTAGACATTTTGAAATTGTTTGTGCTTACTTATGATTTATCAGATTGGTTCCTAAAAAGCCTTTATAGGGGCGGGTCACCAATACAGGGCTCTTCTTGATACCAGTTGTTACATTTTATACTCCGTTCCATCACGCTTTTGTCCGGGTTAAACAACATCTAAATGTCACTCCTGGGTTGCAAGGTCTTTTTCTTCATTCAGGTAAGACAACAAAAACATATTGTTCCCCTGACAGACAGAAACCAGGCAACACCTAGAGGCTCCCTTTGCTGGGGCCAGCTAATGCAGGTACAAACCTGTTGGAAACAAAAAGCAGCTTTACAAAGCTCTCCTGCACACAGGCCTGTGGCACAGATGCCAGGGACACTCCGTGACTCCCTCACCCCTCAGGATGGGAATCAGCTCTTCAGAGAAATCGGGGCCTCAGTTCAGTCTGTGCCAAGTCCCCTGGCTGAGTGAGGATGCTGAGCTCCTGCTGCTGTCCACAGAATGTCACAAACATTCAGGGAACAGATGTCTGCAAAAACATCTGGATAATTTAAGCTGCTTGGACCACATGTGTATTCATACAGTACAGGGCATCACACACTGCCAGCTTGCTGCTGCACACTGAGGTGACATGGAAGTGCCATTACGAGTGGAATTTCACTGGAAAATGCTCCCTTGCAGGGGCCACAGGGTTCATGCAACGAACAACCCCTTCCTTCAATGACACACATCCACTCTGCCTACTCCTCCTGCTTGCTTGCCACGACTCATTTTGAAAAACATCCCCAAAATGACAAATTTGAAAAAAGCCACACTAAAAGTAAAGGCAGTACATCCAAATCCAGCAGAACCAGTACAGAAGCACTAGTTCTTAGATGCAGGTCACCCCCAGGGCCTGAAACCACCAGCCCCATCCATGCCCCTCGACAGGCTTCCCGCTGTAGAAGGGCAGCTGCAGAGCATTAGTGCTACACAGACACGGGAACTCCAAAAAAAGAGAAGAAGGTCTCAAGAGAAGAAGAACGTTCAGCCTCGGCTCGTCGGTACTTTTCAGCCTGTTCACAGCCCTCCCTGTGACCCACAGCAGCATCCTGAAGGTGACCTGCCCAGCTGTGCCACCAAACGCCGAGCCGACAGCTGTGATGGAGCAGCGAGGCAGAGGAGCAGCCACGGCATCCAGGAGCCCCACGGGGCAGCACGGGGAGCAGGGACAACGCCTCGGTTGGCAGCCCTCAGCCACCGGCACGTACCAGCAGAAAGTGCTGCTCTTCCGGAAAGCAGAGAGGAGAGGGAGGGACCTGAAAGGAAGCCGTGCAGGCACGTATCCCTAGGAGCAGCACACTGATGGAGCACAAACCTCACCAGCAGCACGCTGAGATGGAGCAAGAGCACTTTTGCCCCACGGGGAGCCAGGGAAGGGAGCCCACCAGCTCCCAGCAGCTGCGGGGCAGCAGAGCCTCTGGCTGCCACAGACAGCCTCCCTACAGGACAGCCCAAAGTGGGGAGGCTCAATATCCGTTCCAAAAGGATACAAACAGGAAAAGATGTCTTACATCCTCTAAAAACAGTAGCCTGCTATTTCGACTTTTCAAATGGGTTCTATTTTTTTTTCTTCACTTTTCCAGACAAAACCGGATTGATCCATAAGAACGCTTTTGCAGCTCCCTGGCCAAACGGTTTCCCATGCTGTCAGACAATGGCAGCCCCACGGTGCCAAACCAGCCTGCAATAAATAACCCCCAGAACACCGCAGAGTTCCCCCCTGTGCCTGCATGCTGCTCCCCCTGTGCCTTCCCCACAGCCTTTCTTGCAGCTCCTTGGCCACCACACACACTCGTGCTTATCTTGGCGCTCTAAATATAACACACAGAGCGAGACAGAGAAGGCCTTACCCAGGCAGGCACGCCTGGCAGCGGCAGCAGCACCCACAAATCCTCCAGGAGAAGGAACAGAGTGGGCCTGGGCTACAGGGAGAGCCACGTCCGTGGGGCCAGGAGGTGCAGAACGCTGCGGGCTGAGCACGGCCTCCGGCTCCTCGCGAGAGCCGCTGGGCGGAAAAGCAGAAGACCTAAAGCACGGAAGGAGACCTGGAAACCACGGGGAGCTGTCTCAGGTTTTCTCCCAGGGAGGAGCGGGCACGGGTGAGCGTGTCTCGAGTGGGGCAGGGCGGGTCAGCCACACACTGGAGCGGAGGTCTCCCCACGCACCGCCAGAAGCCCAAAGGGATGAGGTGCTCTCCTCCTGCTGGGGAGATTCTCAAGCCCCAGGAACACTACAAATCAGTACTACTGACGCTGTCACTGACGCTTTCCCAAAATATTTTAGGGATGCCTTCAGCCACAGGCCCAGGTGGGTCAGACACACACGCGGCACTGCCGGAGGAGGTGGCAGAGGGGAAGCCTCTGTTTCCTGACGTCATCCCGGCTCATCGACGTTTGCTATTATTTTCCCAATTTGTGTCCCCACATCCTATCCCCAGGCTCCCCGCTCCCTACGGCTCTGCAATATGCTCAGCCAGGACCTAACTGCCATGTTTTTATTTATCCTGTGCTCCGCACCCTTTTCCTTGTGGCAGCGCTCGATCCCAGGGCTGTACCAACCACACAGCAGCAACCCCCTAACGCTGAAGGAAAAGAAGCCTATGGAAATGCTTCTTTTTAAGCACAATTGACAACCATTTCCTGTAAATTCCGATCCTGCAGCGGCACATAATTCAAAATATACCTGCTCCTCGCCTGCTGGAGCAGCGATGCTCACAGGCACCCTCGGAAAGAAGGGGAAATCCCCTTTCCGGGGATGCTGGTGCCTACGAAAACCAGGAAAAGCCATCACCCCCACTGCTCACTGCCAAAGCCCCCCAGGTAGGTCCTGCTTGACCGGCCACTGTGCATCCATCACCCACACCCCACTCCCATCTCCACCGGCGATGCTCTGGAGGGCTTAAACCCGGGGCTATCCCTCCTTTCTCCCGCAGCTGGGTGGCTGTGGGGACAAAGCAACGGAACCAACGTGCGGAGAGGGAAAAAAAAATTTAAATCTTTTTAGAAACAATTTAAAAACAGAAAATCAAGCGGTGCGGGCGGGGGGCGGCCCTCGGCCGGGGGATGTCCATCTAACCTTTTTGACCTGGTCCTCCTTCAGCTCCGTGAAGTAGTAGGCCAGGAGCTGGGCAGCGATCATCCTGCCGGCTGCAGCGGCGGCTCCGCGCACNGCCGCCCCTTCCTCCTCCTCCTCCTCCTCCTCCTCCTCCTCCGGGCCGGCCCCGGCCCCAGCCCCGGCCCCGCCCGGCGGGACGTGCCGGGAGCGCGGCGCGGAGCAGCTCGGCGCTGTGCCCGGCCTGCAGGAGGAGAAGGGCGGTGCCCTGCCCTAGCCCAGAGGGGGCTCCACAGCTGCCATGGAGACGGGCCGCTGGGGGAAAAAGGGGGGAAAAAAAAACAAACAGAAAGAGCCTTCTCAGTGGTCAAGGCCAATGGCATCCTGGCCTGTGCCAGGGATAGCGTGGGCAGCAGGACCAGGGGGGCGATTCTCCCCCTCTACGCAGCGCTGGTGGGGCTACACCTCGAGTGCTGTGTCCAGTTCTGGGCCGCTGAATTCAGAAAGGCCTTTGAAGCGCTGGAGCGTGTCCAGAGAAAGGCAGCAGAGCTGGGGAAGGGTCTGAAGCGCAAATCTGATAAGGAGCGGCTGGGGGAGCTGGGGTGTTGAGCCTGGAGAAAAGGGGGCTCAAGGGGTACCTTGTCAGGCTCTACGACTCCCTGACAGGAGGCTGTGGCCACGTGCAGATCAGGCGGCAGGATGAGAGGACATGTGCCAGGGAAGGTTTAGGTTGGACATTGGGAGGAATTTCTTTAGGGAAATTCTTTAGGGTGATTAGACATTAGAATGGGCTGCCCAGGGAGGTGGTGGAATCACCTTCCCTGGAGGCATCTAAGGAAAGATTGGATGTGGCACTTCATGCCATGGTTCAGTTCACACGGTGCTGTTAGGCCTAGGTGCTCTCAGGCACATGGTGTGATTCTTACAGTGATCCTGTGCAGGGCCAGGAATCAGACTCGATGGTCCTTGTGGGTCCCTTCCAACTCAGGATATCCTATGGTTCTATGATAATACGCTGATGGAGAGGGCTTCCCCTCCCCACGTCTGCTACTCACAATTTTGCCACATTGGAGCACATTCCCCAGCACCCCAAGGAGACATCCACCACCATGAGGGCTCCGAGGGCCCAAACACACATAAGCAAAGTGACACAGGGCCCCTCCAAAAGCTAAAGGCCTAACGCAGATGTCAAGTGACACATGTCGGCAGCCCACGGGGCTCTTGCCTGCACCCTGTCCATCCACAGGGACAGGAACACACACCCATGCAAAGGGTGGTGATGCTCAAGGTGTGATTTGCATACAGATTGCCTACCACAGTCGTAAGTGATTAAAAATCTGCTTCTTGAATTTCCGGCTTCCTTTTCCAGTGCTGCTTTAATTAAATGGTTTCACCGGCCAAAATCAAGAGCTGCTTTGGCAGACACATCCTCCTTCAGCCTGCCCATGTCACTGCAGGCAGGGTGGGCAGGATTTCCTTCTCTGGCTCCGAGCTCAGAGTGATTTTCATCAAGCGTTTCACTGCTCTGCACGTGTTACTCCTGCTCATTTGCTTGGCGAGCCAAGGAGCAGACCCAGGCTGCCTCGCTGCGGGCACAGCAGTAGCACCCTGCCACCAGCACAGCTGGAGCTCACAGGTGGCACAGGGACACGGGGATGAGCTGAATCATCCCAACGTCACCCAATCCCTTAGACAGACTGACCAAGCTCTCCCGCAGATATAACTCACTGCTCAGTCACGCTCCTCCTCTTCTGCTGGTCAGAAGCTATCTTTAATTCCCAGCCAGGCTTGCTCCTGTTCTCAATCCATCTGTCATCTGCTAAGCTTCGTCTTTCATCTCAAATCACTCTCCTCACTCTCGGGTGTTCGCTTTCTATAAATACACCGAAAGTAACCGTACACGTTCACAGCTCTTGCTTCACTAGGTAAGACAGACTTAGCCCTTTTTGGTCTGAATGCTGCCTGATACTGCACAATTCCCACAGGTTTTATGTTAGTGGAGCTGCCTCTACGTGAGGTTTACAAGGGCTACTATCTACCTAAACACCACCTACATACACAATACTCCCCTCAGTTACCTTGCTGCAGGAATGCTTAGTAATTTAAAACACTTGGACACAAACTCGAGTTGTTTTCAACTAATCTTTGACCAAATGAAAGGAATTCAAAGCATCCCCTCTGGCTCTCAAGGAATTTGAATCAGCTAAAATACTCACAGTGGTCTTCTCTTTAACATCATACCAGTTGTGAGAACATGTAAGAGGAGGACATTTGTTTTGTCTGCCAGAATTGTGACTTGGAAGTGAATTGAGAATGTCATAGATCATTAAAGTGGCTCCCTGATCATTTGTATCATAACATATTTCCAAACTCAGAAACAAGAAACTCAGATTTCCTTTAAGCTGCAAGAAGCAAAAGGTAAGTTCAAAACATCACTAGACAAGCCCTCTTGGTTCTATGGAAATAAAACATGCACACATCACAACCCCCCAAATAAATTAAAGAATTAAGCCTACACTGGAGCAGGAGGGGGTTCATGTGACAAAGTTGAAAGCAATTAGGGGACAGTTATACAAGTACTGGAAATAATTTGGTTTGTCTTCAGTTGTTGAACATGGCATTCAGGGAAAATGAACTTGACAGAGTAAAAGCCACTAGAGAACATGTAACACTCCATCCAAGGCAAGACAGCTGCAATATTTAAATGTGTGGTATTTTTAAACTGCTCCATGCAAGGATAAGAGCACATGACCAGCTTTGTTGCTGTAACCAGTGCTGGGATGAATGAGCTTCCCCCCTGCCAGAGAGCTGCAAGGGCAGCCAAGTATCCCTATGGACACCCCAAGCCTTGGGAAGCCCTCCTTGCACTGCCAGGCCAGCAGTGAGGCACTGGTGTTATTTTTGGGGGTACTGGGAGGAGCTGTGCACAGGCTGCCAGGCAGGAGCAAGCAGCTCTTCACCTCTGCCTCTGTGAGTCTCGTACTGCCTTAGCATCCAGCCCTGGGTTTTCCCTTCTGCTTTACTGGAAGGGATCAATTCAGCAGCCAATTAATTACCAGCACCTCACATACTCTGCCAGGCATCCAAGCAGGCTATTTTGAAAGCCACTGTCCTTTAAGACAAATTACTGGAGGCTGAACGTGACACCTGATGACTTGCAGCTATTTTGATTGTGCTCTAATCTTATTGGCCCCATTTAACACTACCCAAGTGCTTCAACTGACTGAAGTAAATCTGTGAATCAGCTCTCCTGGATGTGGGTAAGATTTTTTTTCCCCCCCTTTGCCTATTTATTCATTAAATGTTCACTGCTCTGTACAAGTCTGCATTCCAATTTAACTTTATGAGGGGTTTTTTTGTTTAAATCTTATCACATAGTTTTGATGAATACAGCTGATAGATGATTCCTTCTTTTGTAAGAAAAAAATAAAGTTGTAGTTGTGTTTGCTGGGGCGGGCGGTTTTAGGTGTCTGGAAAATCCTCAATCCCCTTTTCTCCCACATTGCATTTTCCTTTCACAGTTCTCAAAGCAAAGTGAAAGAAAGCAGCATCTCTAATAAATACTAAGTTCCCAGTTCATGACAGCAGTTCTGACTAAAGAGGGAAAGCTCCCATTCCAGGGTAGGAAACCAAGTGCTTGCTCAGAAGAAATCGCCATTCCTTTGTGCTGAACTTGGTGCAGAAGCTACTAAGAAAATCTAAAAGCAGCAGATGGATCAGTTTGATGAGCAATTCAGTCAAACAAGTTTAACCACATTATATGCAATTTCACCTTGCCACGAGGCACAGCAGGCAGGCACTACCACACAGCCAGCCAGGATGCTTTCTCTCATGTTTTCCCTATGAAGAAACTAAATTAGCTAGGAATGCCTCGAGGGGAGCTCATTCCATGCATGGGAAAGGCCACCCCATGTGTGGACAGAGCGCTGTACACTTAGAAAGTGGTTTTTATGCTCCTGGTACAGCATTCCAGGAGTATGTTTCCAAAAGTTGTTTGATGGCACAGAGATTAAGGAAAGGGTTTGGTCCATTCTGGAGATGCTCCAGGGGAAGGGTGAGCTACTGTTCAATGAAATTCCTTCGGAAAGGTTTTAGCACTGCTCACCACTTCAGCATTTGAGGGCTGAAGACACTACACAGGCCTGTGGGTTTCAAGACTTAAATCCCTCCAGAGACAAGGCAGTATTTCTGTAAGGTGAGTACTAAGCAATCAAGAATCACAAACAGCCATGTCGAGACCCTAGACTGTGGCCATGATGAGAGGACAGAGGAGAAGAAGGGGTGTTGTCTGCTGGTTTACACGGGAACAGGCACTCCTGGAGATGCTCCCTGCTTCAACTCCCCATATCTGAGCATCAGTCAGCTGTGGTGGCTTTTATTTCTTTAAACCAGTTGCTGTTCTTCAGCATCAGAGGGATGCAAAGAACACGACCCCCAGAAAACAGAGAAACACAAGCCCCGAACTCATGGCTTACAATTAAGCCCCATTATTTGGAAGGCCTGGATGATGATTTCTTTCTCAACCTCTTAATGATTGCAAGGTTCATTAAGCGGGGGACAAACCCAGTTATTCCATCTTTAGTTAACTGCTACTTCCAAAAGCTGTGGGCTGTGTGAGCAATCCTCCAAAGGACTTCCCACATCTGCATGTGTGTGGGGAAAAGAGGAAACTGCTCCCTGGAGTCACACCACCACAAAAGTTAACCTCCAGCTCCTGTGCTGCACAGCAGAGTTACTCTGTGCTGCTTTACAACCCACTGAGGTTTTCCTACACAGGTCCAGCCTGCTGACATCCCCTGGCACTCTGCATGCAAGTCCATTCCCTCTGCTCTTCCCTTACACACCAAAAGCAAAACACAAGTGCAATCCATCCAAACTCATCCCTTTCTTATTTCCCTTCCTGTCCTGGATATTCACCACTGTACCTTCTTTCTCTCCAGTGTCAGAAATACAACTGATTTTACATCTCTGCAAAGGAAAGCAATAACAATTCCAGTTTTCTGACACAGCTTGGGCCCTGCACTAGTTAAACATTTTTTCCATTGAGGTGAGAACTGCTGCATCAAGCGTGCATTTTTTATAGTGCATTAGTAGTAAGTCATTATTGCAGCTCATTTACCCATAAGGCAGACCATAGACACTCACATGTTTATATGCACACAGAAATATATCAACAAACTCAGTTTGTAAGGCAATGCAAGGGCGTTGGTGCTAGGGGAATGAACCCAATGTCAATGAACTGCCTTTCCTGACCAGAAGTTGAAACATTTGTTTAATTTCATAAAACATCTCTTGACTCCAGCAAACTGAAATGAGCACAAGTGCAGATTTCTTATATCTACTAAATGTCCAATGCTAGTAAACAATGCTAAAAGAAATTATGCTGAAAAAAGGCCAAAATATAGAGTGCTAGCTGGTTTGAAATTTCAAAAGGGGTAAGTTTAAAGTATTTTCAGTTGTTCAATTCAAATCTGTTATCGTCAGAAGAGGCAGTTCAATACCAGTTAAAGGATGGCTGCATAACCAGCAACTCACTGAAGTGATAAGGCAATTACAATGATTTAAACAAAGGAAAATATAACCTCATTTACTGTACTAGATGGAGACAGTTTTCCTAAATCTGCTTTCAGCCGCTCACAGATCATTGAGCTCGTTTGTCAAAGTTTAGCTCTAACACACCCACTGTGTGGGAAGACTTTGAAAAACAAAGGCAGTCCTTCAGCCCTGCAAAAAGCAGTTAACCTCAGCAGACAGCTGGTTTCTGTGCACTATCCCAAGAAGGTTTGAATGGCAAACCACTGCCCTTTAATGACAGTGCACCTTTGCTATGTGAGCAGTAAATCCATAACCAAGAGCTTCCACTTTCAGCACAGGGAGCACAACCTGCCCCTCTTTTTTGACTTTCCACTAACACCAAACAAGGTGACACCTCTCAACCCAGGCTAAGAGGCCAGTTTCCACTAAGGATACACATTTCTCCTTGATCCAGCATTTAGTGCTAGCAAAAATCAGTTTGCACCACAAGTCCCAGACCCACAGAGGTGCCAGCCTTAACTGCCGAGGCTTCAGGTTTGTGCTCCTTTTCCAGCAAGACCCAGTGTAAGGGACTCTCCTCCAAGGCCAGTGAATATTCTCACAACATTGGGCTCTTCCCAGCAAGCCAGGGCCCTCCACCCTTTAGCCCAGGAGGGGTGTAAAGCAGGCACTTACTTGACACAGTGGGGAGCAGCAGGAGCCAGGTGCATCCACAGCATTCGGCTCCTTCCACGTGGCCATAGCAGGAGCACCACTTGCTGCGTCACATGGTTGTCACAGGGGACTGCCAACTAAAAAAAAACCAAGCAGAATTGCAGGTCTTCACATCTCCCTCCACAGCCTCAAGATGTCTCTGAAAGCCATATACCCCACAGACAGGTGCTCTCTTAAAAACCCCATCCAGCGACTGGGATACAGCAGGTGCGCACTCACTGTTAGCATCCCTCCAAGAGAGAAAGGAAATTGGGGATGTATGGGCTAGGGACCACAAGTGTGCCCCAGGAGAATGGTGGAAATGGGGAATACACCAGCTAAGCAGAGGCCCTCACACAGCCCCAAGGGGCAGTGGTGCCCTGAGATTGCTGCAGCACACAGAGAAGGAGGGCTTAGCAAGCAAATGTGCAGTTCTACACCTGAGTCCTGTTAACAGTTTGTTATTTTCATTTAAAAGGACCCACAAAGCCTTGAAAGAACCAACATATTCACGTTAAAAATCAGTACAGGAAGACAGTCACAGATGCTGGGCTTGCAGTGAAGCATCATTCAGGAGCAACTGCAGATTTTGAGCTGCTTTGTGATAATCTTGTGATACTTTTTTTGGGGGGGTAAAGTCCAAAGTTGTCTTAACAGAGGTCGAAGGCAGATGCAAACAGCACCACTGAGCGAAATTTTGGCTTTTTCAACTTTACAGGCTGCTGTCATGAAACATTTTAGAGTGGAATCAGAAACATGGGCATCTACATGGCCTGTTTGGGGTTTTCTTCTCTCCTCACCCCAACATTTCTTCCCTCAAGCCACTCTGGCTCTCTCAGGTATTTTGGGGTGGCAGTGGAACTGAAGGCTCTCTGTGAGGAAACGTGGGAGCTGCCCCAAGCTGGACTCTCCTGCTGCTGGAGTTCCATGGGAAGACCGTGGTAGCACAAGTATCCATACTGGTGGATACTGGTGCACACTAATAATTCTTCTGCACTGGGGAAGGTGTTGCATGAATTTTGTCTTTGTTTCTTGCCATCCAAATCCATTTTAATTAAAATACCCCAAGTGGAATAATTTTTTCCATGGTGCAGACTGGTGACCCATCTCCCATCCCTATACCCACCCATGAGCTTCTCTTGTTTTGTCCCCTGCCTTGCTCAGGAAGAGTCTGCAGGCAGGGCTGGGTGGGTATCAGGCAGCCACACCAGGTCCAATACAAATCCAGAAGAGATTCTGGACCCCTATTCTTCAGTCTCAGATTTTCAGACACAAAAAGAAAAGTAGAGGTGGAATAAACAATTTTCAATACAAAAACCCCTCTTGTATGTGTCAGAAAGCAAGCTCTTGTTTTAACTGAATAGGTTTCTCCATCCCTCTGATCCATTCCTGGTAGGAAACCTGAGAGTCTGGTTTCACAGAATAGCTAAAAAATGGGTGATGGAGACTTTTTTTTGTTGGTTTTTTTTTTTTTTTAATTTAAAAAAATAAGCTTTTCTTGTCATCTCAGTGCTTTAAATGGGTAACCCAGCTCTACTGACTTCCTGATCAACAGCTCTGCCCCCAGATTTCAGCTGCAGTCCCAGTACTTGCTGCAGCAATAGATAACCCCATCCTGCTTGTCCTTCCTTCCTTTCTCGAAGAAGATACAATTTTTAGGAAAGCAGAAGTTTCCTCACCAGAGCCCCTATATCTTAGGCCACTACAACTCATCCCTGCTGGCTCCTTTGACAGCTGCTGAGTTCACCAGCCCTGTCTGGGACCTGACCCAGCACCAACAGACCCATGGGCATCCCTGTCTCCCAGCAGGATATTTCTACTCTGACATTTGACATGGACACAAACAAATGTTTTAATCACTAGTTTTATCTATAACCTTGTTTTGGGCAGATAACAGCAGCAACAGCCTGTGGCTATCAGTCAACATTCAGACCCAGAAAATGCCCTCAGCATCAGGTGCTGTGGATTCAGGTTGCCAGCAGGAAGCTGGAGGGATGCAGGTGTGGCACAGGTGAGGAGCTCCCGTGCTTCACAGTGTCAGCCTGGCCAGCCCCTTCCCTCCCCTCACAGCAGTGTCGCTGCACGTGGTTTAACAATCGCTCCCCTGGCTGGTGGGGTGAGCACCCTCCTTGCAGAGAGATTTGTCAGCACCCCCAGTACCCCGAGGGGATTTTTTCCTCACTCTGCAGCACTGCATACTCAAAACAGCAGGGTTTGACTTGGGCTCTTAAACTTTGACCAGAGCTGGGACAATAAATCCAAACGATTTCCAACTGCACGAAAGGAATTTGTTTT
This sequence comes from Chaetops frenatus, assembly GCA_013400775.1. NCBI lineage: Eukaryota > Metazoa > Chordata > Aves > Passeriformes > Picathartidae > Chaetops > Chaetops frenatus. The sequence continues at coordinate 920,048 of VZTR01024966.1, forward strand.
AAAAAAACCCCGAATTTTTCACATACCCTTGGCTTTATCTGGAGAGCAGTCTGGACAGTAAGACACAACCACCAGCACGATCAGGATCCCAAATATATTTGGAAAGTAAAAGAGCCTCTCTGCAGTCGAATGACGATGGTGCTTCATTTGGATCTGCTTTCCAAACACTTCCACAGCACCCCCTTCCAATCACAACATGCCACTTTGAAATGCCAGTACCACTTAGCTCCTGAGCCTATTAGACCATGAGGCAATAAACCCAGAGAAACAAAAATAACCCAGATACCTACTTTAGCAGCCAGCTGAGTAGACAGGTGTTATCCTGAGGGCTCGGTGGCAAAAGCATCCTCAGAAATGCCATACCTTGGCCTTTGCTCAACGGGTGGTGTGAAGCTGGTCTCCAAAAGTCGTGGTGCCTTCCCAAAAGGTGCTAATATTAACTGCAGCTCCTTGTTTCTTTGCACTCAAGGTTTCTCCCTGTCAGCTTTCTGGCATTTGCCAGTGTGGTGCACGCTTTACTGGGCAGATATCGAGCTGCAAATTCCTTCATACTTCTCTATCCACAGCATTCTGCAGCTAAAGCTCTAGCCGGCCAGCAGATGAAAATGCCACTTACTGCTTATTCCTGCTGCAGTTTGTTGAATTAAAACCTCTTTGTTTGCAAGCTGTAAACAAATTCTTCTTAATCTTCCAATAAAAAATGTCAATTATGCTCTCTAACAATGTAACTTCATTGTGATGAAAGAAGGCATTGCTATTGCTCTAATCATGATAACATATCAGCTGCTTTTAGAGTCAATTCCTTTTTGTGCAAAATTTAATGACCACGCAATTATTCAAATTTCAGACTCACAGACTGGGCTTTAGACCTACAGCTCTGAAAACCCTTTTTAGACCTTGCTCTGAAAACACACACTTGAAAGGAACAGAAAAGGCTCTGGAGCAGAATTTCTGAGTTCAGAACACAAAACACCTTTACAATTCTTTCAGCACAGCCAGACTCAGGCCCACGTTAAACACAGCAGCTTCCTTGGAGAGCCAGGGGAAGAAAGCCAAATTCTCAGCACGCTATCACAGGCACTTCCCAGGCCCTTGGCTTTCAGTTGGCTTCACTGGGAACTGTGTTCATGTCCAGTTTCCTCGACTCTCTCTGGTTTCAGTGCATTTCCTGCAGAATCGCTGGCCACAGCAGATGTGCCCTTCAGGCATTTCAACTTTTTTTTTTTTTTTTTTCCCCCCTCATGCCAGTATTTTATCCCATTTGTTTCCAGAATCAGCTGCTGCTCCCAAATCAGCGTCCGTAACTTTCCGCTTTGAAGTATTCAGGATGTGCCTGCTGGGAAAGCACCTTCCTCGTTTACCTGCCGAGACCTTCACAGACTTTCCCTCCGTGCCTTTCCACCACCCGTGTTCTTCTCCTGCTGAGAGCTCCCCTCAACTCCTCCAAGTTGTCCAGCACCAGCTGGTCTGCTCCATTAACCACTTCCACCCCAATCCTGGTCGTGCTTTATTTCCCCTTCCACGCAGCCACGGCCAGGGGTGGCCGCTGCCCACAGGTCAGCACTGAGGGGATGCCTGGGCTGAGCTCAGCCCCACGGGCTCTCATCCCCTCCACACCTCCCTGCTCTCCAGCTCTTGTGGCAACACAGAACAGCCTTTTTTCTTAGCTCCCAGTAGGGGAGAAGCCTGACGCGATGAGGACAGTCCTGTGCAATGGCCTGGCGGGCAGCGGTCCCAGTCCCACAGCTAAACAGATGGCCCAGCATCCCTGGCCAAGCCCTATGAGAACGGGGGCTTCCCAGGTGCACAGAAACCTTTGGCAGGCTGAACACCCAAGCAGCAAATTGAGAACAGAAAGAGCCCACGGAAAAGTAAATTGAATCAGCAACACCGGTGGGTTTGAGAACAGAACCCTGTTCTGAAATGCCCGAGGCTGGGAGCTACATCTCACCTCCAAGTCCAATTAAAATGGAGGCCAGTAAGGTAACAACCCCACTGCCTCCCGCCCTGAATTGAACAATAAACACATTAACTCCTTAGCTCAATTAACTCCCTTGAATAGTCCTTGTAATTAACAGCTCTTAACGTTTCACACCTTGCATTGCTATCGTCCCTTTTCTCCACTACTGAGACTTACTTTAAAGTTGTTCTGATCTGCAGTAAGGAATTTATGGGGAAGCTTTAACTGTTGACGTGACATATTCTTCACACATCTCTCCCCTCTTCTCCAAACAGCCTTTCTCCTTCGCAGCAAAAGAAGAAAATAAAATATCGTGGCAGTGAAACCATCTTTTGGGTTATTTTTTTATATAGCTTTTGGTTGTTTTTTGTCTGGTTTAAACTTAGACTTTTCCAGATAAAAATAAGAATTTGGGTTGTTTTAGGTTTGGGATTTTTAAGTCAGGAAAGATCAAGACTGAAAGGACCTTCTTCCACTCCTCCCAGCAACCTCCTGCTTGCCAAGATACCCCAACATTTGGTTCTAAGACTCCTGCACAGGGATCCTCCCACCTGGAGCTCTTTGTCCATTTTCCTGTAGCCAATTCCTCATGCCAGTGGGAAGGGCTTTCTGGCAGAACCCATCTTTAGCAGATTTCTTACCAAATCTGTTCTCTCTTCACAGGGCACAGCTTTTACTGACTCTAGAGGTGCCTGGGCTGTGTGAGGCCCCTGGACACAGAGTGCAGATGAAATGCAATGCTGAGTAGGGATGGGGCTGGCATCTAGAGGGTGTTAAAAAAAGCACACAAGAAGATCAAAATTATTTTGGCATTCCCCTCTCAGGCAGACAGACATGACCCATCATGCTTACAGCACCTTCAGTGTGCACCTGCAAGGTGATAGTATCAATGAGGGAAAGGAAAACATTAATTAAAATTTTGGCAGTTTCATATCTTGCTTTCGACATCAGCTTTAGAGAGTGGATTCAGAGCTGGGACAAAGAAGATATCTGCCTTATTTCCCTTCCTCCTCTCAGCTCAACAGGCCACCTGTGTACAGGAATAGGTCCCTTATATTATTATTTTATATCTATATATGTATTTATCACTTGACAGGTCTGAGAAACGCTCTGGATAAGCCCCCAGTGACAGCTCAAGGCAGCGGTGCTCCCTTCTAGATAAACTGTAAATTAATCTAGAACAGGACAACATCCACCAAGTCTCCTGCTATCCCTGCCTCACTCCCTCTCTCCACCCAATTCCTATGTGACCTCAAACCAAAGCCAGCTCATGTCACCAAACACAAAGAAACAAATCAAGAAAGACTGAAGAAACAATACTTTCATTTTGGTATTGCCTACATTTTAAAAATCAAACTCCTTTACACTAATCTGCTAATCCTATATAATATTGACTTCTCAAGAAGGGAGATCATGCTAATCAGGATTTCTGAAGGATTTCCTCACGATCCTATATTTACTTTTGGACTTTGTCAGAGTGACAAAGGGAATATGTCACTACTGAGCTGCCACTGCATTTTCTCTGGGTTACAAGTCAAGAGCCAGCACTGTCCAAATCTACAGTCACCAAAATGTGTCTCTAGCTGGCAAAACAACATATTTAGGATTATATATTCCCCATGGATGAAAAGGTAACTGCAACCATCTACTGGGAATTTCTGAAAGGCACAAACCTTATTTCCTCCACCCAGTAATACTTCTATCATACCTGTGATTTAAAGATCTTTCAGCTTTCCAAATCACACGTGGGACCTAGATGTGAAAAAAGATGTTCGTGTCTTCAAGAAGCATCAAAACAAAATGGATAAGTTCAAGCACTAAATGTATTAACTGGAGGGAAAGCAGGCAGAAATGAAGGACCACAAAGATATCCAAGAAGCCGTAGAAAAGTAAAAGTAGAAAAATAAAAATCTAAGATGTGAAACCGGAACAATCCCATTTTATTTTATATTCACTAACAAAGTCAGGTGATGAACTGCAGCACGTACTGTTCAGCACAGGACATGCTGTGTCACATTTAATAGAAGACCTCTACCTTTATTGTGAGCTAGGGCTTTAAACTGAATCACCACATATGATGGTACAGAGGGCAGAGAAGTGTTTTGCTTCAGCAGTTTAATATCTGTACAAGGGAGACTGCAAGTTTGCACCAGTCGTTGGGTTTCCACAAGTTGACATAACCAGGAACGTGATGCTGCATCATTACCCAGATGGAGAATGCCCTGGTTTAGAGAAAGCCAAAGCATCTTGTGTTTATGGGATGCCTGTGAAACCACAAGTGAAGTTTGTATCCCCGGTAAAATCCCAGAGTGGCCAATCCTGCCCTTCTCCAGAGCTGCCCAGGGAACCTTTGCTCATTCCCTTTGGGAGAGCAGCCCCCTGGCAGTTCCGATGGCATCTCCTGCCCAGCAGATGGGAGCTGTGTGGGAGCTGCCTGACTCCAGGGCAAGCCAGCTGCCTGCAGGAAAAGCAGGAGCACGCCCAGCCTGGACCTCAGGGACCTCCTTGGTGAGCAGTTTCAGGTCCATGTGATCAGATCCCACAACACCCACAGACTCACTGGAAAAAAACCAAAGCTGCACATGCAAAATATAATATTGTGTGGGCCTAATCTACTGCAGAGAAGGAATAACTGCAGCTGAGGTGTAAACTGACTTTGTGTATTTCATTTCCCAAAAAGACTAAAAAGAAAAATCAAAGCAAGAGAGGATTTCTTTCTAAATGTGAGGGGTTTACCTTGTTTTGTTACTGATTTGCACTCCAACTATGCAGAACAGGCCTTAGAATAAAAAGTACAAAAGGTGTTCTGCACCATACTCACATGGCCATCCTGGGGCAAGCCTGCATCACCTCATTGCAGATGTACAGGGACACGCTTCACTCACAGGTGCATTTTGCAGATTAGCAGAATCCACTCCCCCCAAAAGGCCCAAAACCACACAGATACTACAAGATTTCAGGTGCTGAAATCCCTGTTTCTCCCTTTGGGGCCTAAAACAGCCTAGAGGAGCTGTTCTAGGCCCCACATAGCCTCAACATATGGATTTTTTGTTCCAGCCCCTCCAAACATACGAATTTTTTGTTCCAGCCCCTCCAAATTTAACCTTTTCATCACCAGCAACAGACCCCCATTCCAGATAACTGCCCTTACTACATAGGAAGCTTTAGTTTCTGCAGGTCTGTGGATTCTGAAATATAAATAAAAAGTAAAGTAAGTTTCTTGACAAAAGGAGAAAAACATTAAATGTAATATGAGTTCACAACTTGTCTCTTCCCAGCTGCTTGGTACTGTGAGCTCAGCACCATGAGGAATTCCTTCTGAAGTGAAAATTATTTGCAAGTATCTTCCATCCATTCAGGAACTCCAACACAGACACAGAGCTGTTGATACATTTTGTTTTTAAAAAAAAAAAAACTACAGAACAGCAGAAGTCTGTAGCTCCCAATTTTGATTTTGTGATTGCTAAATTTAAACCCAGTGGTGGCCTTGTTACAGATTATTACATAAACCCAACTGCTTATCCCCCTGCACCACAGTTACTTTTGACCTAACTAGGCTTCAAGCACGTTTCTTGGCCCCACTTTCTGCTGTCAGCCCACAAGGAAGCAAATACCCACAAAGAGAGGATTGAAGGAGATACAGGAATACTTGAGAACAGAGCACAGGCAGGACACAGGATTTGCTGCTTCTCTGTGCCATATTATTGTTTTGGTTTGTTCTGGGTAAATCAGGTGGGGGACATTTGGTCACACAGGGCCATGAGCTCTATCCACAAACTGCCTTGACAATCACTGAAGTGCTGCTGAGCACTCTTACAGATTTAGATTCAAAGAAAAGGCTTAGGTTTAAAGATTGATGTTGTAAGAAAGCTCCCACTTGCCTCCATGTTCTTCCCACAACTCGGAAGATGCACAAGACAGAGAAGCAAAGGCTCACAGCAACACAGATTTATTTACAAACAGACTACAAACAGGCAGAGCAGCAGGCAACAGAAAATGGAAACCAAGGATAAGCTCCTTTGCACGAAATGGAAACAATTCTCTCAGGAACAGGCAAGAAGATAACAGAGGGAAAACAAAGAGGAAAATTTCAAAAATGCAGGTGATTTTTTTTGTTTTCTCTCTACGTAGCAATTTTGGTGAGCTGTTTCATACCCTCTGTGTAGCCCTGACACAGACATAGCAGACTCTGTAGCTCCTTCTACATTCTCTCTTTCCTTCAGTATCAAAAGAATCACTCATAGTCAGAATCCATCCAGCACTGGTTTAGGCTTTCTGTGACTCAGATGGACTGACATATTTTGATGCAAACTGAAATTCCGTGGAACCACTTTTTTTTTCCTTTACATTCATGTATTAAACATGCCTCCTGTACTCAGGGAAGTATTACATTACACTTGCAAACAGTGCAGCAGTGGGGGGGAGCATCACTGACCAAAGCCCATTAATTTATTTCACCTGCAAATTTATTGTAAAACCTGTGAAGCATTGAACAAATATGTCCATTAGATAAGATGCAACATCGGAATCTCAATATTCTTTGAGCCAGGCCAAGACAAAACCAAGCACACAAATCTTAAGAAACTGGTGATAAACCCAGTTGTGGTGCAGCAGCTTAATTAAGAGGTTGTAAAAAGACACATTTGGGTTGATTTTGTTTGTTTGTTTTGTTTTCTCTCTCCCATATGCATTATAGATGCATTGCAGGAAATACAGAACTGAGTAGGCTGTGGTATGCCAAGACATGAAGCCAGTGGGGAGCAGAAACACCTAATCCAAGTTACCAAAATCCACAATCCTGTTTGGTCAAAACCAGCTGCTCCCTGAAAAAAGGTACCTGTGTACTGGTGTCTGGCAAAGCTATCTTGAATCACCACTCAGCAAACCCCTACTGCACACGCCTGGCAGTGCTGAAATCACTGGACCACTCATTTCTACTTCTGTCCAACATCATGCAATCTTTTTGCCACTGCAGTAATGAGGGCAGCTCCCTTCCCACTTCCATCTTCAGAAAGCATGAAAGTCACATCACACTGAGGTGCCAGTTCCTTCACTGTTTCCCGCAGGACCCTAGAAAAACTGAAAGGGAAGGGAGAGAAGAACAGCACATTTTAGCAGCTCCTTTCTGATCTGAGATCCTTGTATTCACCTACAAGCAAGGAACCATAACCTCAGCCAACATCTTCCACAGCATTGCTTTCTTTTGCTTTTCCTCCTACTCATGAAAGATACAAATTCCTGTGCACAATCAGATTCCTCGATGTATTTCTCCACTTGAATTTTGTTCAGTGTGATGCCACACACTGCCTGCACCTTCAGAGGTCATGAAGGAGGCTCTCTTCCCCCAACTCAAAAGCTAATGCATCTATTTCTAGGCCTTGCCCACAAAATATTGACCCAAAACTTCAAAAACTCAAGAGAGCTTTCCATCTGGGAGACCTCAGATATTGCAGGAATCTGCCAAAACACTGGAAAATAAGTATTGGGTTCACTCAGCATCCCAGAGAAAATAGCCTCCCAGTGGTAACTAGACTTGACTTTGCAATTTTTGATCCTTTGGCCAGGGAAATGACAAAATGTAGGGAAATGGCAAAATGTAGGGAAATGGCAAAATGTAGGGAAATGTGTTAGATCCTCACCCCCGCTGGGTTTTTAATCACCTCAGCAGAAAGCTGCTGTGTTTTCAGAGTGAAAAAGAGCAAACAGCAAAGGGAAGTGCTAGCAAGGTACTCACTGTGGATGGAGCTTGTACAGAGTCCCATCTACTCCAACAGTGATTTGCAAGCGCTCCACACCTCGGTTCTCCCTCTTCTTCTCCACAATAGCTGCCAGCCCTGCCCCACAGAGCTGGGCAGCTCTCCTTGAAACAGCTCCACAGACCTCCTTGACGATGATGCTGTCGTCACACGTGCTGTCCAGGCCGAGCTGCTGCAGGATCCGCCGCACTTGCAGGAGGGCGAGCCGGTCACTGCGCACGGGGAGGCACAGGGAGCAGCCAGGAGTTAGGGGAAGCTCCAGCTGCTGGCACAGGTGGGATTCAAGGGAAATGGGACCACTTTCAACCCTAACACTCTCCAGTTCCCTCATGGCAGATTTCTGTCTGGATTCAGGTTGAAAACTTGCTCCTGCCACGCCCTTTGCCATGTTAGGCTGCATCTCCGGAAGGCACGAGCAGTAATCATTCATCCAACTCCCAAAGTCATGAGGGAGCAGAGCCAGATCAGCCACCTGACTGCCCCTTTAGATCTCAAGGCTGAGACACTCCTTTCAAGGCTTTCCACAGTAGAAGGAGTTTCAAATAGCCTGGAGACCATTGCAATCATGCACAGATATATAGGTAAGCACATATTCATATATCACTGACTTCTTACTTTCTTAAATAAGTACTATGTTAAGTCCCACAAGATAAGTGGGACTTAAATAAGTACTATGTTAAGTCCCTTAGCTTGATGGCTAAGGCATCTGAGATAACCCACTTGTGTGGACAGGAAATGGTAATTCATATAATTACAGAGTAATTCTGTAACTCCTCCAGTTTCTCATTTTTAACTTTCATTCTAAAGGTGGGGGATGCACAAAGAAGAAAACGATAACTGACTTCTCGAAGGAAAGCACTCCACACACTTGCAGAACACTGTTTTCTAGGTGTCCCAGAAGACTTTCAGGATTTAAACCATGTAAATCTCACAACTTTACCTCTCAATCTGAGACAGGAATTTTGTTTCAAATATGCCTCTTCTCCTGAGTGATTCCGAAATGTGTCCTCTGAACAGCAGCCCTTGTTTGGTTAAGTCGATCAAAATCTGCCTTACTATTTCACCTAGGTACATTCCACTGGTCATTTTTTCATACCTGTTGGGTCAAAAGAGGAAGAAAAACATTCATTTAAAGAGATGGCTCTGTTTAGCATGAGGGGTATGTACATGCCCTGTGAACTCCAAAAAAAAAAGCAGTCCAAGCTTGTAGAGCAATAGCCATTAAACTCCATCTTTCAATCATCAAAAATCTCTTGCAGGGACTTCAAGTGCAAACACCAATTACAATATATTTACCTATGCCAAATGGTAACAGAAGTAGAAAAAACCCCTTGCAATATTAAACAGAATAGAGTGTTAAAGCCAGAGTCCACAGTGATGTGAAACTCCTCCCTGTCCCCACATGCATTCACTAGTGAGTCACACCTAATCAATACTGTCTTTACCCAACAGAGAACAGTCAAGTTCAGCTTATCCTCTTGCCTGAGTTGTATTTTACTTCTGAAAGATCACCCTAAGAGGAGGAACAAAGCATGGCCTAGTATTTGCAGGGAAATATTAAAAACTGAACTGTTTGGTAACCCCTTTAAGATGAAAACTGCTGTGGTATTTTTTTATTCTTTCATGGTTTGTTGTTGTTTGGTTGTTTTTTTTTTTTTTTTGATGTCTAGGTTACTTACCAAGCAACAAAAGAAATGCAATATTAAAATTTCCTTTCTGATTATTCATTAAGCACATTTTAAAAAGCAGCCAGTGTCTCTCGAAGACTGACTTCATCAGGCTCTTGGCATCAGGACCATCACGTTTACCTCTGTTTCCCTGGGTTTAGTGAGCCTTCATCTACTTCTCTATCATATTTTGTCCTGATGTGGTCAATGCAGCCATTGTCACCAAATGCTCCCCATTCTGTATTAATGCACATTTGTCCTTCATTCCCTTCCACTATTTCTATGTTTTTCATGTCCTCCATGTAGCAAACATTGCTGCCTGTTCCTAGAAGGAAAGAAGTGACAAGACTTCAGCTGGAAAAGTGAAGCAGCACCAGAAACTCATGGAAGATGATGGCAGTGCTCATCATAAAGTTCTCTTTGCCACATCTCAAATTTCAAGGTCCCCTCCAACACAGGCCCTTCTGTGAATCTATGCTTAGATATATTTCTGGATCAAAACCTGGAGGAACCTATGGGGGGAATCATCTAAAGAGCCCAACAAGAATTCATTCAGATTTTTTAAAATATTTGCATGTTCCATGGTCTATGACCTGGCTACAGAATAACTATGAATACACTTGTCAAAACAACAATTCATGCTCTATCTGCTTGTGTTTCTTTTACCCTGAATACACTTGTTAGGCACCATCAGAGATATGATCCAACAGGTTCAGGAACTTATCTGCTACAGATGTTGTTAAGTTTCCTGCTGAACACCACACAAATCTGCCAAGAACCCCAAGCAACTGATAACATCATATATCAAACTCCAATAAAAGATGCTGGTTTACAGATTCCAAAGCCCAGCTCTGCATAGGTGCTTTCTTCTCACAGTGGTCACTTGACCATCACTGTACCTGCAATAAGGCCAATCTCACAGTTTGGATCCTCATAGCCACAAGTCATCATGGTCCCAACAGTGTCATTCACCACTGCTACAATGTCCAAGTCAAACTCCTAAAAGAGAAGCCACGATCAGTAGTGGAATGCCAGAGGAAGAGTGAGGGTGCACTAAATACACCAACATGAGCAGAAAAGGATTGCTCACATTTCTTCTCCTGATGGCCTCTCTCAACATATCAACAACGTCTTCCCCCTCACAGTCTGTTGCCTTGAATCCTTTTGTCCATCCCACCAGTGTTCCCTGAAACAGAAGAGAAAGAAAGTCATAAGTGAAGACAAAGGGCAGACTGTACAATGCAAGCATCAGCTTTTTCTTGCCTCCCACCCCAACTTCTTTTTTTTTTAAAGTATTCCCCTGGACAGGTTACTGTGGGTGCCCAGTGCAGGCTATGCACGTGTACCTTTGTTACTCAGCTGCTGATGGTACTGGCTCCAAGTTTACTCAGCTATTTATCAAGGCACTGCACTCAGTGCCTTCTAAATCTCATTTGGAAAACCTCACCTCACCTCTTGTGCACACAGCCATTGTATTACCTGTGAGGGAAAGACTGCAAAAAAATACTTTTGCTGTAAATCATTAAACATCCACCAAGCATTCATGAACCTCTAGTGTTAATTTTTGGGTCGTTTACTGAAGGACATTTGGTATGATCCCACAACTCCAGGCAACACTAATTTGTTTCTTTTCAGACAACGACCTGGCCTGACAGAAGTTAATTTCCAGGTTACAGGAAGTAATTAGCCTTGCACTTCCTAAGTGGCTCTGGACTGTCTTCTGTCCAAATAAGAAAAAAAAAATAGAAGACCACTGGGAGAAAAAGTTGCTATTAAGAAACACCCTCAAGTTCTAGCAACAGTAAAAGACCAAACGCACAGGGCAACATATTTTGGGACCCTGACACAGATGTGTCCCACTCAGTTTGCCACCAATACTGTGGACTTTGCATCCCAATCATTTGTCAAGACCTAAATGCTATGCTGTAGGTTTGGAGGGCACGTGAATTCATGTCCCCACAAAAGGCCAAGTTCTATTGCTATACTCTCAACTGAGAGCTGAAAATTGAAACAGAGAAGACTTGCATCCAGGCTTAGAAACTATTGGGAAGCTCACCAGGACATAAAAACATTCAGTAAAATACCAGGCTCTCATTTCCTCAATATCCTACATATTTGACTAGAACTAAGCACCACAGCATCCCTTGCCCCTTCTGGAAATTCATAAAAATAATCTTTTCTTACATAAGATGTGAAAAGATAAGAGATATGAGATCCGTCAAAAAGCCAACTCTTCCAAACTAAACTAGTAAGTTCAGGTCTACCCACTGACATTCAAAAGAAAGAAGCTAATGTAGTGCAGAAGTTACACAGTTAGAGCTGTGCTGCACAGCTTGGAAAAAAGACCCTGGGATTGTAGCTGAGCAAGCAGAAGGAGCCATTTGTTATCTCCTGCCACTGAAGAGTTAAGGCAGCGTAAGGAGATTCCTGGGTTATTAAAAATATGCAGTTCATTTTGCTGTCATGAGGGCTTAATCTTTCTAGAACAAAAGCAAGTCATGTCCCACCACTTACCAGAGACAAGAAGTGAAAGTTCCACCTCCCGTTGGCAGATGGATAACGTAGGTTGATAAACTTTCTCATGAAACACAACTAAGTTGCAAAGTAAAGTAATAAATTCTCCAAACCAACAAGTCACCCCTGCCCAAAATGATGTCATTTACCAAGCAGGTGCAGAGCTGCCATCTGACCCATTCTGTGCTGCAGTTCTTACCTTGTCAATGCTGGCTTGCCTGCAGGGGAAGGAAAAGGTGAAGCCCAGAGGAAGCCGAGCACCTTTAATCCCCATATACTCCAGAAAGTCTGCTATGCACTGGACAATATGGTCAAAGAGCTGGAAGGAAAGAAAAAGCATATAAATCTCACAAGTAACCCCATACAGCGGGCCTTGGCTGGATCAGTTAAACATTCATTTAAGATTACCTCTTCTCCTGTCCCTTGCATGATCTCCAAAGGAATGGCAAAGATTTTGTTATACATTTGCACTGATCTTCTCCTCCCGCTTTTGATTTTAACCAGCAGAACCCTGAAATTTGTGCCACCAAGATCAAGGGCCAGGAACTTCCCTTTCTCTGAAGGAGAAGAAAGGTATTTCATTCTGGTACTGATCGTGGCACGTTTGCCAGTCAGAATGACATACCAACGATAGCACACTCTTCCCTGTGGCATTTACCCCATCAAGTCTACCAGCATGAGGCTGAAGATAACAGATAACATAGCAGGAAGCACCGGTTTGACAACATAAATCCCCCCAGCATGTGCCAGATTAATTAGCACATTCTCTCCCCCCCCTCCCCAGGAAAACAGACAGAAGCAGCTTTCCTGATCCGCCTCCAGGCGACCAGGAACCAACTTCACCTGTTCCATCCGGTGTCCCGCGGACGTACGTGGGCAGCATCTTCACCGTGGCGCTGGCCTGCGTCTCTCTCCTCAGCCCGTACTCCAGCTCAGCCCTCATTTTGCCCTTCACCTCTGTGAGGGTGGCCAGGGGCAGCAGGAAGGGTGCCAGCGTGGCGTCGATGCGCTGGCGCTGGGCGGCCAGCCTGCGTGCCACCGCCGTGACCACGGCAGCGCCCCGGCCGCTGCCACCCTCCGACAGCAGGAACCGCACGTCGCACGTGGGCACCAGCCTCCTCACCACCTTGTGCAGGCGCTTGGCATACCTAGCAGGGACACACAGAGGGTCTTGAGGCTCTCACGGGCCTCTCTCTAGGGCAGGGTTTACTCCATCTCCACCTGCAGTCAGACCTCCCAGCGGTTTGGGAGGATAGTTGGAAGGAAGTTTCCGGTTTGGGAAAGCGCAGGTTCAAAGACAGGGAAGTAGTGGAGGAAGAGAAGAGAGAGAAGAGAGAGAAGAGAGAGAAGAGAGAGAAGAGAGAGAAGAGAGAGAAGAGAGA
>VZTR01024966.1:933351-966371 GCA_013400775.1 Chaetops frenatus
GAGAAGAGAGAGAGGAGAGAGAGGAGAGACCCACAGTGAACTGCAAGTGTCCTAGAGGCCCAGGAGTCGCTTGAGAAATCAATTGCATTTCCTCCAACACCATTATTACAGGTGTCATGTTTTTGCCTCCACACCCCAAATTCTAAAGCTCCTGGGACAGCTTTGCAATAACTAAGCCCGTTAGATCTCAGCCCAAAGCTGGAGCAAAACCGGCAGCTCTCTGGAAAGCCACACACACGCACAGATGGAGACTCTTAGCAACAATTATCAAATCCTCTTTAGTTACTCACTGGGGGTGGGTTTTATAGAGTCCCCCATCAATCCCAACAGTGGTTCTCATCCTCAGCAGCTTTTTATTCTCCCTGAGCCGGGTCAGGATGGCTGCCAAGGCGGCGGCACAGAGGTTGGCTGAGCGGAAGGAAACGATGGTGCAGACGTGCTGAACAGCAACACAGTCCTCCTCAGAGGGAAACAGGTCCAGCTCTGTAAGGATCTCTTTTGTGTTGCTCAGACCTTCCTTGTACCTAGCCCAAAACCAAAAGAATACATCACCAAATGCAAAGGCAACACAGAAACCAATACCTTGGCTCAAAAAGAAATGAGAGGAGACCATGACACAACCTATCAGGCAGCATCATAATTGGGTCCAATAATAGAACAGAAAGCCAATACCGATGGAAAGAGCAGTAATGTCTTACCCACAGTATTCCCAAAAGTACCCAGGGGAGAGAAGCTGCTTCCTGGAGTTCAGCATTTGGTGAGACCAATCAGCTAGTCAAGAAGAGAATGGGATAAAACAGTCCAAAGAAGGAGAGCACAAGAATGGATGTATAGCTTCACTCAAAACAGCAAAGGAAATAATTCCTGGAGTGACAATGAGGGCCAGGATTCCTCTTCAAAACACCAGAATCCAAGTTTTCCATGTAGTCATCCATTAGCTGATCTAGAATCTGTACTCCATCTCCACAGCCCCAGTATTCCCACATCAGAGAGGCTGAGAACTGCAGCAATCATCCCACACACTCAGGTCCCTAGAGAGGTTATTTAAACAACCTGCATCTGTGGTGTTTACCAATACATTTGCTACCGTAGTACTTTGCTAAAACTATCTTACACCAATTCCTACTTACAGAAAGGTCAACTTTTCTCCCAGGCAAAAGCAAAATCCAGTTGAACAGTTCAGGATTGTTCCCAGAACCCACAGATCACTACACTTTCATTATCACTGCTGTGCTTGTGAAAGACTAACTTTGAGAGTGGCTACTCTCAAACAGTGTATTAGAGGCTCTTACTTTTCCATTGCAGACACGTGTTTCATTTCAATCTTGCCCTTAGTAAGCAGAGCTGTTGACACTTTCCCATTGAAGAGCAGACCTTCCTTTGTCATTTTCAGAAGAATGAGCCTTACAAGTTCCCCCAAATACAGGCTGCTGATCATCTTCTCAAACCTGGAAGGGAGCACAGGAAGGATTACAGGTGTTCACCAGCTCCTCTCTTTAGCCCTGCACGGCATCATACCAGAGCAACCCCCTGGTTTCAATAATACATGAGCAACTGTAGCAGCAATCCCTTGGCCTGAAGCAGGGAGGTGTGAAAGGTACCCACCCTTCCCAGAAGGGAAAGATCTGGATTAGACAGAGCAAGGATCAAGCCATGTCAGGTCCACTGAAGACACTTTGTGTTCCAAAGGGGCTCTTGGCACACACTGGGAACACATTCTGAGAACTCAGACTGCAAGTCAGTCAGGGAGTCACTTACAATTGTTTTCCAGGATTGAGAGATCCCAGATCCAGCTCCCGATCGAACTCTGTGCGGAGGTCGTCCAAAGCACCGTCGTCTCCGAAGGCTCCCCACTCGGTGTTAATGCACATCCTCCCCTCATCCCCTTCCACCAGGTCGATGTGCCTCATCTCCTCCATGTAACAGGCGTTGGTGCCAGTCCCTGTGGGTGTTGGATAAACAACAGTTTGTTCCAGGTGTGCTTTTTGTTTAAATCCACATGTCTGGGAATAACTCAGTATATTGCCTTTTGGAAGAAAATACAAACACATAACCCAGTGGCATAGGATGCTAATACAGGCCACCTGCACCTGTGAAATCATCATTTCACAGTGAATGAGAAAAACCTGAAATTATTCTTGGCTTTTTTAAAAACATATTTTTCCTTTTTCAAATGTACTTCCGCGTGCCTAATAAAAGGCATCATGGTGCATGAAATGGAGAAACTGTGGAAAGCATAGATGGTACTAACTACCAGACGTGAGGGGAATTCAGCTTTCTCTGGACAGACACAGTAATTTTCTATACAGTCAGCAGAAAAGTTTAGTATGCTGGTCACAACTGAGCCCAGACAAAATGGGGACTGTGGTATTTGATGGCAATGTGATCAGCATAAATACAGCTGCTTTACAGAAGGCAGCCAGGCTTAAAAATCCAACCATTGTTTTTTCCACTTTCTTTCTGCTCCTTCCTGTATTGTGAAACACCCTCCTACTTCAGATTTGTAGTAATTCAAATAAAGGAGAGGGAAAAAGTCCTTCATGGTAAACATAAAAAATTACCAATTATGAGTCCAACTTCACAGCGCTGGTCATCATATCCACAAGTCATCATGGTTCCCACGGTGTCATTGACCAGCGCCAAAACATCAACATCTATGTCCTAATAGCATAAAGATGAGTGATTAACAGGGAAAAAGGCTTAGAAAGCCTCCTGTGTGATAAAGCACCTGCATGCAGACATACTCCCTGGGCCACGCTTTGAAGGCCTCATTCAGGAAAACTCCTCTGTTGAAAGACACTTCCTTTCACAACACTCTTCCCACAACCCTGTGAGGTTATGAATATCTCTGAGTTCTCAGGTGTTTCACCAGCCTCTTTGCTTGAAGGATTTGTTTTCCCCCAATCCCACCTCATTTGCCAGAAAAGCTACACGTTATTGGTGTGATACTGTGCTTACAGACTGTGTGAAAGGATAACATCCTACCACCTGAGCAGATCCCAGCAAATGGGACAGAAAACACACACAAATGCAGCTGTGGCTGTGCAGCAATGCCACACTCAAGCAGAAAGTCCTTCCCTCAAGGCTGTGCAGTTTTCCTTACACACTTATCAAAGGATTGTTGTGACTCAGACGCCAGTGCCAGGAGGAGGCCACACTTCACCCAGGAAGCCTCAGATCCTTTGTTACTAATAACTCTGAGACTGATGCGGAAAAAGAAGTGAACCAAAATCAAGGCTGGATTTTTACCACGTGAGAAAACAGAATTTCCTCTTTCCTACAAAGTCAAGATATGGAAAGATGCCTTGTATTTCTTAGCTGGTGTTACCAATAGCAACAAACGCAAAAAGCAAGGCTTTCCAAAATATTAAAACACAGTGTTATTCAAAGGCTATATACTAGTTCAAGGGCAGATTTAATCATGTCTTACTGCTGACCTGAAAAATTGCAATCAATGGCTCCACCCTACAGTCTGAAGGGGACAGGCAAGCCCTGGTAGAGTTAGGTATGCCAACCTAAGATGACAGTTTCCCCCTACCAACTTTCATCCCACAAGCCAGGCTGTGAAACCAAGTGTGTGAAATTACTGAGTGTTTTATACTTCACTCAGTAGTTTCACAAGATTCCCTTGGGCTGAGACAGTGGGGCCATGCTGTCACAGCCAGCCTGGGTTATCAGAGTGCAGCTGCCCTTGCTGGCACCTGGGGCAGCCTGAGTTAGAGCTGTGAGAGAGATCCAGACCTGCCAGATGTACAGCCATGCTGGGCACTTGCTACTGACCATCCCTGAAGGACGTCTGACAACTCTCAATAGAACCCACACACCGAGAGCTGATTTCCCAGGAGGACATTCTGAGGTTCAGCCCCTGCAGGTGCAAAACTTGCCTCATGCTTCTGGAGGGCCTTGCGCAGCGAGCTGACCACATCTGTGTCCTGAACTCCTCGCACCCTGAAGTGTTTTGTCCATGCAAGAAGAACTCCCTGAAAAGTAACACTGCAGTGACCCAAAAGCACACCAAGCTTAGCACACAAACCACATAAAGCCAGTCAAGACTAAAGTGTATGGAGGAGTCCACTATGTCTCTCCACACATTAAAACTGAGACAAAAGAAGTCAGAGCAGAACATCTTACCTGTCAGTACCAAAACAACCAAACAGGTACAGTCATAAAGTCCCAATTCTGTAAATGTGAGCTTCATTGTAAATGTGAGCTTCCCTGAGCTTCATTTAAAGTACATGTGGATTTCCTATCCATGTGGATTCCTATGATCACAATCTAATAGCATTAAGCAAAAAGCATTTGTAGGACTGGAACCCAAGGCACAGACCCCTACAGATAAGAGAGCTAGAACAAGAGAACACAAAATAATTGGAACCGGCCCTTCATTTCCCCAAGAGGTGCCTCAAGCAGCTCAGCTACAGGTATTTCCTATTCAGAATAAACTGTAAAAAAAAAACAAACTGAGAGTGATTAGAAAAATAAAGATGCTTCAAGACACAAAAGTACATGTCTGTTTCTAATAGTGTTAATACAAGGGCTCATGGTTCCTGTGGGTTTGGGTACTGATTAAGCAATAGAATAGCTTTAGCTTACAGATCATGCTGCCTTGAGATGAGAAATGAATGGCTGAAGGGTAGTCAAGTCTAGTTAAATGCTAAAAGTCATCCATGCCTTCTTCAGAGAGCTATGTAAAAAAGCCACAGGGTAACACCCACATTCAACAGCTTCTCCAGATTCTGCCAGGAGCTCAGCTTGGCAAGAATATTTCTTTCTGCATCTTACCTCTTCCAATTTGGTCTGTTTGCATGGGAAAGAAAATGTAAAGCCAAGAGGTAACTTCTTATGCTTCAGGTTTTTGGTCTCCATGAAGTCTGCCAGACAGTCAGCAACGTAATCAAAGAGCTGCACAAAAAGAGGTGCCAGTTGGGCCGTGTCCTGCAGGGAGGTGCTCCAGCACAGCAGCACCACAGCAGTGCCCTACCTCAGCTCCATTCCCCTGTATGACCTCCTTGGGTGTGGGGTAAAACTTGCTCTCCAGCTGGCTGCTCTGCTTCCCATCATCAAACACCTTCACCTGGTGGGCACGGAACTGGGAGCCACCCAGGTCAACAGCAAGGAAGTCGCCCTTCTCTGCAACACAAACAGGCAACCATCACTGGGGATGGCCACAAAGCCTGGCTCAGGTGCCAGGCTGATGGCCCCAGCCCAGGGCCCTCCCTCATCACAGCCACGGGCTCTCCTGCCCCATCGTGGCAGATCCTTATCCTATGGGCCTGGGAACATCAGAAAGACTGAGAGCAGGGAACCCTAAGCAAGGCTCTCAGGTCTCTCCTTTTAGCTTGCTATTTAATAGCTCATTTAATTTTTATTTGGCAGTTTGGGTTTGTCCACCCTGCTCCTTCCACAGCAGCATATTTCCAAGCTGCAGAAGGATGAGCTTTTCAGCAAGGAAGGCCCAAAGCAATTGCAAAGCCAACCAGAGCACACTGGGGCTGCAAAACTGTCACCTGAAATGTGGGACAATCAGAATGTGAGATCATTACCTGTATCCAGTAGAGGATGCAGGATTTGCAGGCATATGTTGAGACTCAGCTCTAGTACAGAAGTCGAATTCCAAGTGAGGCAAAGCTAATTTGCTACCCAATCATTTTCAAATGTCTTTAGGTGTTTCTGTGAAAGCACCATTTTGTTTCACAGGCTTGCTCAGACACATACCTCTCCAGCAGCAGACCTCAGATGGAAAGACATTTTGGCCTCACTGCTACAATAAAACAATTGTTTATCCCACACACAGGAAAATGCCCTTCCCAAAAGGAAAACACAGTGTTATGTGCCTAGCCTTGATGATCTTTGTTCCACAGTCCAAACACCTGATTAAATTTTATCAAATCTGGTCCTAAAAAGGAATGAAGCAGGAAATTCTACCTGTAATACCAGGGTCAGCTATCAAAGGTGAGGAGGCAGATTGGGTTACTTGGTAAACTGTGACATTAGTCAGACCATTAATCCCTAAGCAATGAAAAACTGAAGATGCTCTAGATGAGTCATTGCAGGCAGCAACACTGAGGGCACTAAAAAAAATCCTAAGAGTTAATTGCTATTGCAAATGGGGAATAACCATCCAAGTTTGAGCTGTTTAAACTTGCTGGAAATTTTGTCTGGACCTACAAGGATTTTTTTCAAGAGAGCAAAAATAGAAAAATGAATGTCATATTTAGAGTAGGCAGGGTGTCAGTAAGATAGAGCCCAGCTTGATGCTGCAGCATGTCCTTGACACATCAGAAAGGCCACGCAGGCCAGGAGAGCACTGTCCCACCTTGGCCTTGAGGAACATCAACTCTTGCAACACTGATGACAGTGCATGCAATTTTCCAAGTCTCCTGGCCTCAGGGGCTCTCTGCTGTTTCAGGATAGCAGCAGAGACACATGAGACCTCAGGCCCAGTGACTGTCACTGAAACTGCAAGGGTTAAGAAAGTACTTCTTTCTCTTTGATGGAGGCAGCAGCAAAGGAAGAGTGCCCCCTTCCATCCAGGCAGCTTGTGTATAATTTCCCTCAGATATGCCTCATTTCAAGGGACTTGCCTTCAAATACCTTCTTTATGCAATTAAAGCTGTTACTCCTCATTTAACTGCAAAGATATTACCATCAGAAGGAATAAAGTGACATGGAAATAGGGTACAAAGCTAACATTTCAGTTTTCTGCACAGCTAGTTTATTCTGAGTCCTGACCTAGGCCAGACACAGAATCCTGCACAAACTGACTTGGTTAAACCTGGGTAAAATGTAATTTTCTGCCAGGCTGCGCTGCTAGGAGCCAGCTGAGGAGTTATTTTGGATGTGCATTCTTCTCCAAACAAGATGGGCTTTTAGCTCCTAACTCATGTCACATCCTCCCAGAAGACACTACTGCACTTTCTCCCTCTCTGTTCAAGTTTGAGCTTAAGAGGCAGAGCAGTTTCCTGGTAGACCCCATCCAGAAGCAGATTTTCCCAGTGCAGAAGGCAAGGAGAGGCAGAAGGGATCACTTTTTGGGGAATTAGAAAAGGCAGTGCAGGGTTTGGGGGTCACAGCTCTGAGGATGCCGTGTTGCTGGCACTTGGCAATTTGGGGGGTTTCACTGCAGCATCCTGCCCTCCCTGTGGCTCCAAAAAGGCCAGGCCACATCCCACAGCCACAGTGCACTGCACTGCAGCCTCTGAGCTGTAGAGGCTGCCCTTGCCATGTCCAGCCACAGCTCCTACAACAGATGGGACAAGCTGCTCCTGAGCACTTACTAGGGTCCTTTCCTCAAACAAGCAGCACTAGGTCAAAAACCACCCGGTGCAAGGAAAAAAAAAAACAAAAAACACTCTGCCAGCAT
The DNA here is from genome assembly GCA_013400775.1 of Chaetops frenatus. Classification (NCBI taxonomy): domain Eukaryota; kingdom Metazoa; phylum Chordata; class Aves; order Passeriformes; family Picathartidae; genus Chaetops; species Chaetops frenatus. The sequence goes on from VZTR01024966.1 coordinate 940,715, forward strand.
TCCCCCAGGCTCAATATACACACGATGCTTCCTCAGTGAGACAGGCAGTAACCCAGAGCCACTGGCTGCCCTGTGTCTCTCTGTGCTGGGCTATCCTGGAGCTGCTGAAGCAGCAGCTCTGTGCCGGAGCAGGGGACTCACCTGAGCCGTCGGGCAGCGAGCGCACGAACGACGGCAGCATTTTCACTGTCGCCGTGGGGTTCGTGTCCCTGCCCAGCCCCTTCACCATCTCGGCCTGGAATCGAGCCATCACATCCAGCAAGACATCGTCGGACAGGCGCAGGTGGTACAGGTACCTGTCAACCTGCAAAGGCGGGAGGTGCTGCTCAGAGGCGTGCAGGCCTCAGCAGCTGCGCGTTGTTCATTTCTTTTCTGACCTAAGTTCTCGTGACTGTCAGTGCAAGCAAGCTCCAGGTCATCATCAGGATGTTGGTTCTTCTAAAAACTTTGTTTTGAAAAGGTTTAATGCAGCCTTGGTGAATTACTGCCTAAAAGTTGGCCATCTTTTCTGATGGCTCAGGAACCTGACAATCTATGAGATTTGCCTGAGGCCCTGACTAGCTGTTTTCACACTGTTCTCTCCTGCTATAGATGTAATAAACTAGAAGTGCAAAGTATCTCAATCTAGTGAGAATTTGACCTCTCTGAGGCAGGCCCAGAAAATGCCATCAGTACCCAAGCGTGTCAGCCACAACCCGAAAACATCTATTCAGCTACTGCTTCACTCCACAGACAATTAACTTTGTTGGCATGCCAGGCTGGAACTCAAAGCCTTTTTCTCAGTCCAGCTCTGCTCTCCATTCTCTTGTGATTCTAGGATTACATCTAAAACACATTTTTGGGTGCAATCAATACCCTTTGTTAAAGGTCTGTAACTCACAGAATGCATCAAAATAGAAGCCAGTTGAATATAAAGGAATTCAGAAATATCTACGAAGCAGCTCAATTCAGATAAACTGGCAGGGAAGCTAATCAGTGTTTATGTAAAGCTTCATCAGGGCAAAGTGAAAGGTTTTTTCCTTGAGGACCACACACTGCTGGGACTGACACGTACCTGCAGGGCTGTAAGTAGTGTGGCCTAGAAACTTCATAGCTGGATACAACAAAGGATTAACACAAGAAAAAAAAGACCTGACAACATCCAGAAGCTTTTCCACTGGGGAGCCAGATTTTGGTGCTGTATGAATGTGATGCAGGCATAATAATTGTGTGCTCCAAATAGCTGGATGTCCCCTGAAGGGTAATTCATGTTTGAATCCCACTCCCCACCACATGAGACTCGGGGCCAGAGGAGCTGGCCTTTGCTACTACAGACACCCAGCTCTTGCACTGTGGGCTGTGTTGTTATGGTGCCTTATCTGTTCAGAGCATTTCATCAGTCCCATTTACATAGGGAGGCCTGGAGGGTTGGAAGGACACAAACCAAGTCCCACCAGCAATATGGCAGGATTTTAAAGGTTGCATTGTTTAAACAGAGGGCAATGCAGGTTGTAGATAAATTGGTCTCTGCCACAATTTGGACTGGCCACTTATTTTAATGAGGCACAAAGTAATCACCTATTCACAGTCCCATTTTAAATTGATGGTCAGCAATGACCCACCTGAAAGAGCCAAGACCCTGAGAGTCCAGCACTTACTAAACACATGCAGAGGAGAAAGTGTTAAACTACAAGACACAATTGTCCTAGAGCAGCAGCAGCTGCCTTTGGATACAGCTGTGCCTTGAAAAGGCCATTATTCAGATTTGTCTTTGTAGCCCTCGTTTGCACAGGCACTTGATTTCCTCCAAGGGTTTTCTGAGGCCCCACCACTGTGTAGGATCCATCATCTCAGCCCACACACCCATACTGCTTTTTTGGAGAAAATACAATGACTGGAGACACACAGCACTCGTGCACTCTGACACAGACCCGAATAGCCTCGTGACAGAAATCCCTGTGGGGGAAAAAACCCTCAAGACTAATAAAGTTATCATGTTTGTTTGCAGAGAACATGCAGTAGCTTCCTGCTGCCCACAGACATTGCATTCCTCGCCCTGTTTACCTACAACCATAGGAGCAGACAGTCCTCACTGAGGAACTAGATAAGGCAGAGCCCAGGAAAGCCTGCTGGCTCTCCAGCCTAATTTACAACCAGAGCAAGGCCCTGCTCTCATAACCATTTACTTGTAAACACAGGAATGGCCAGGCTGTGCTAAACCAAACTGGTTGCCCCCCTCCCATGGCACAGGAACAGTGCCTTGCCTCATTTATGGAAATCGCACTGTTTTCATGGCAGGCAGGCTCTTGGTTTTGCCACCACAGAGTAAATAAGCCCAAGGAAGGAGAGGTGGGAAGACATTCCTTTCTAATTAGGGAGAAATCAATTCTATTCTGTGCAGCCTATCCTAGGCTACTTAAAAGAGAAGTCTGAGGAACATGTGGTTTCTTGCCTTCAGGAAGGGCTAGTTTGCACCTAGCAGAAAGACTTTGATTTTTTTTAATGGCTTTGCCAGAATTCCTCTGCTCCCTCGTCTCCACTGTCCTCACTCAACTACAAGCTGGATGTTTCCCTGCAAAGCCCACTACACCCAAGCACTGCTGCACAGGGTCTCTCTCTTTCTTAGTAAAAAGAAAAAAGAGCACTGTCTAGATAAGAGATCAGCTCCTCACAGAGGGGAGGGGAAGCCAGGCCTTGATCACATTAAATCCTAGGGATAAAAGGGCTATGACTGACTCAAACATCTGATTATTGAGATACCAGTACCTCTCTTGGAATGCCTCTCTCCAAAACAGAATTAATGGAAGACATCCTCCTTGGAGCAAGTCATTCCATGTTTTGGGCACAGAGAGGAGAACCCAGAGTGGCTCACTTGGCTGATGAGTTCAGTGATGCAAGTGGATCTGTGCACCAGGACTTTGGATCTCCCACCATGCATCCATAGACAGCCCCACCTCCAGCTGGCTGGAAAACCAGAGGACAGAGCCTGGCAGCAATGGCCACCTGACAGCACTCAAGGAAGACACCAGGAATACAGAGAACCCACAGGGGACATGCCCACAAACCAGAGGACCTCTGACCCATGAAGTTTACAGGTCTCATATGGTCTTATGATGGACATAAGCCCAAAAACCCATTTCAGCATGGCTATGAAAGTAGATTAGGGAAGAGAAACCATTAGGCAGCTCACTCCCAGTACTGACAGCTTCAGATCTGAGCCATCTCAAGCTTTTCCAATCATAATTAAAGGTCACACCTACAAATATCAGCCTGATTAGCCAGTGTTGGATAACCAGAGAGGAGGCACAGGCACACCAGCACCAGTTGGAAATCTCTCCCAAATAGCAGCAGTCCCAGACCAAAGACCACAGGGGTTTTCCCTATCCCTGCTACGTGACTGACTCCTGATTCCTACTCAGCTTGAGAGATCCCATCATTCACGCTACGCTTGCAAAGCGACTCAGCAGAGTCATCCTTTCTGTCCTCTGGGCTCTACCACATCATGCCAGATAAAGCTTAAGCACTTTCCCTCACTGAAGGGAATTTGCTCCATTACTGGGAGAGCACTCATAATTGTGCAGGGAAAACCACTAACCACACCTATTTTCACGGTCAGGTGGTTTAGGGTCTAAATACCACCCAGCCCATTTGGCTGAATGGCTTTATTGGATAATGCCATTATATGGTCTGTATTTCGTACTGCAGACCCCTCCGTATCTGGGTAACACAGTTCTTAAAATAGCAACCAGCTAACGCTGCATCTTACCTTTTTTATTTGATCCTCTTTTAGCTTTGTGAAATGGAAAGCTAGCAAATGGACAGCAAACATTTTCTTGAAGCAGATGGATGAGTCAGTAGTGACAGAGCTGCTGTGAATAACTCCAAAGCGACAGGTCTTTATTCACGAAGCTGGAGCTAGAGAAACTTCAGCAGAGGCATTTTCCCCAGCGTGGAATAGTGGAGTTCCTGGGAAATTGAGTCCAGAAATAAATCCATCCAGTGTGATCGGGTCAGTGATTAAACTTCTGCCTCTTTGTATCACACCCCCCCCCACATCAACCCGAAGTCCCTCCCTCCCCAGCTACACACTTCATTGTGCCAGAGCAGGCACCTGGAGAGCTGCCAAGCTGAAGGGGAGAAAAATCGATTTTGTTACTGCCCCACTTGGGAATTGTTACCACTTCTCAATGCAGTTGCTACGCAGCCTGCCCCGCTTCATTCCGGGGGCTGACAGGCTCCCACCGCTGCTGCGTGCAGCCCAGTGCTGCCGGCAATCTGCAAAGTTACAGGGGTTTAGGAGGTTTCTTCCCTCCGCTCTGTGCTCCCACTTGTGAGACAAGCTTTTCTGCATGAATTAACTTCACTCTAGCTCTGCACAGCGCACCCTTATCTGCAGCTTTGCGCCAATTAAGCTTCAGCTGTGTAGAAGAGCAAAGGGACACACAGACCCCTGCCCCCAGCTGGAATGCCTCTTGCGCAACTCCCAGCACAGAGGTTTTGGACTGATTCTTCTCCCTTCACCCAAAGCTTCAGACCAGTGAAGATCCTCAGTGCTGCAAAACCTGGGGAGAGGACAGATTAAGCTGGCAGGCAGCAGTGTGGGGCATCAGGCTGCACCACTGGAAGGATGTCTATAACTGGCAGCAGAGAGCACCTACGGCAAGAGCAGCTTCCTTACACCATCAGATTTTGACACAGCCTCTAACCATTACTCTCAAATTCATGTTGAATAAACAAGTGTTTCCAGGATTTTGTCACTGTATCAAGTGATATGGACTGTGGAAACATCATCCAAAGAAAACTCGGTGAAATGCTGACACAAAGGAAAGAGGGAAAAAAAATAAAAAAAAAAAGAACAAAAACATTCTCATGTGGTAATTAGAGGCTCACTCTCAAACTACACCTACACGCAGTGTGTTTCCCCCCAGTTACTCTTCAGCTGAACTGAGCACAGTTACTGCAGACAATTGTCACCCTAAATTCTGCAGAACAATGTAACAATTAAAAATTATTTTGATAGATTAGAAAAACAGCAGGGGGAGAAGAGGAAAGGGGAGGAGTGCCAAGTAACGTGAGAAAACAGAAAGAACTACTGAGCAGAAGAACTATGTTTAGAGATCCAGAGAAGGGCAGAGGCAGCCAGTCAGTAGAAAGGATGCCGGCTACATCAGTTCATAGCCTAGAATAGACCCAAAAAATCTCATGCTATTGTAAAAAGAAAAAAAAGTTCAACTGATTATGGTGGGCTGTATATACAGGCGTATAATCCAGAGGCACACAAACCAACACTCAGCTCCATGCTCAGCACCAGCCTTGCAAAGAGGACTCTGCCCAGTCCTGCCAGCTATGGCACGTCAAGAAGGCATGGATCAGAAGGAGTTAGCTCTGCTGAACATCAGGAGCAGTCACAGGTCACATTTTTTCAGCTTCTGATCACGAGGAAAGATTGAAAGAGCTGAAGGAGGGGAACTCCCTCTACAGAGGCAAATGATACAGAACCTCTGCTAGGAAAGGTCTTTTTCTTTTTTTCTCCTCCTGCCTCGCATCAGGGATGAGTTCTGGACACTGGGAGATCCTGCCAGCTCTACTTATTTTCCATTATTCTAGAACAAGAGTAAAGCAGACAGAGTGGCTGAGCAGTCCATAAATAGGGCTTGTTCTAAAATTAGGCCTTTGATCTTTGAGAGAAGAGAGAAAAAAAGAGAAGAAAATAAGCCACACTACCAGCCAGAAAGCACGGTTCACTTCTCCCCTATTCATCTTTTAATAACTGCTGGCTCGTTAAGTCAGACACTGACTCCCAAAGGGACTGTCTCTCTCCTCATTGTTTACCCATGCCATCCGAGTCACAACCCCTCTGGCCAGCAAAATTGAAAACATCACCTTTCAAGCTCCATCCCACTTTGATCCAGAGCTCATTGTGTCTGTAATACAGTAGATTTATTTTTCATTCTCTCTTTTCTTTCTTTCTCTGAGGGACGCCACTGGAAAAGGGTCTCAAAGATGTCAATGTCCCTAAACTGGCAGCAGGCTCTGTGAAATACCTGACATGTCAGAATCACTGTGGAACTTGCTCGCCCACCCCCGGTGCATCCCAGCTTCCGGCAGGCTGTTGTGCAAGGAAAGACAAGACATGATCTCATTTCCACACAGACAGCATTCAATGTACCCAGGGCCCAACACCCAGAAGTGTCACAGCCATTTTGTTCATATCCTGGCCAGGACAGGGGAACCAATCCAGGCCCAAGGGAACAGATCAGCTCGAACTGCATGCAGCTTGGAAGCTTGAGGTAATGTTGTTTCTCCCCTTTGTTAGAGCTGCAACCAATAAAAGTTATTCACAAACCTTCCCTCCTCGCTTTGCAAGGGCCAGCAAGAGTTTAAAACTGTCATGCCCCTCTCTCTACCTTCTTCTCCTGCAGTTTTGCCTCCAAACTCCATCTCATGGCACAATGGAGAATCCTGAAGAGTCTGGTGCTCATCTGCCTCCCACAGCCTTGAGGTCAAAGGCCTGCAGAGAAAAGGAGCTCATAGCTACAAGGGCAAAACTCCCAAAAATGTCTTGAGTACATCAGCTAAACGTGCTCTGGTTACCTCCAGAAAGAGGTACCATATCAAAAAGCATTTTATTGCGAGATAAACTCATCTATCTCTGGTGAGATATCAAAGGCAGTGGCAATGCAGGCTGCTGAATTTGGTACCCAGGTGAACAAGGAGACAGTGGATAAGGCTACTAGTGAGCCATCAGGCAAAATCCTTCTTTGTTATAGCTTATGATTCCAAGACCAACGCTTAGAACACATTCCCCCTTCCCATTATATTCCCACAAGTTCATCAAAGCTCAGAAGAGAAAGGGATCCCCATATTTTTCCTGCATATGCCCCTCCTAGTGCAACATCAGGATATAAAGTAAGGCAGAACACCTGACTGGAGAAATCAGAAGAGATGGAAATGGCACAGACAGAACAGAGCATGCTGGGCTTAAAAGACAGAAGGATTTTGTATAACAAGCAGTGCTGTTACAATCAGCACTTTACATTTGAAGGACAGCAAATAAACAATTAATGAACACACTTCCAAATATCTCCAGTTTCAATGTCTGAAACTAATCTGGAAATCTGAACAACCTGAAATAGTTTTGCAAACATGATTCCCAGATCAAGAGAACAGTGTTGTTGCTTAAAAATAAAGCTTCAGCACAGCCCCACAGGGCAGGTTAAAAATGGGTAGTTGGGGTATCTCTGCACCACACCAGTCCAGATTGTACCACATGGGACTGATTTAGCAGCCATTCTAATGGGAGTCAATGACAGCCACACCATTAGCTCAGAAGAAAAGAAAACTTTCATAAAGTCAGCCTGGAAACGCCTGAATAAACTTCAGAGCTTCTAAAACAGTTACTATGGAGTCACTATGGAAACAAGCCATGAGTTAAGCAAAGTGCTAATCTCAGCAAAATACAAAAAAGAATGCTTATAGTCATTTAGCTTCTTTATTGCAAGGCTTGGTGCTGAAACACAAGGCTGGCTTACACCCTGAAGTCCCAGACACTCTTTCCTTGCTCAAAAATATACACCAGGACTCAACTTACTGTATGATTAAAGGATAAATTCAACCTAACAGACTAGAAGAAGCAAAACACGATTATCAGTGTGGGTCTTCCACAACCCAACCTCACACACGCTGGGCAGAGAAAACTGAGTTGTCCGTGGTGGACGACCAAGGTGGTTTCAAACAGTGGTTTGCAGATCCACCCTGGATCTGGGGGAAGTGGGACAATGCATGTGGTCAAAAGTGCCTCCAGGCTTGAGCAACTGCTGCTTCCCTCCCAGTGAGTGCCAAGGAACAAGGAGATACCACTCCATCACACCATCCACACCACACAAGCTGTGTGAATAGTAGCAAATGCAACACGTTTGTAAGGGTTACTGCAGGCTCTGCACTCTGGGCAAGCGGTGCTGCTGTTCAGCAGGATTCTGGGAAAGCAAAGCTGAATTACGCATCTGCAAAGCAGAAAATCCACAACACTCACATGGCCATTGCCACACACATAGAGCTGCTTGGTTCTTCTTCAGGCAGGAAAAAAAGATGTAGCTTTGCAGGGGAAGGACCTAAAACTTTCTCTTCCCACCAGTACTGTACTGAAACTAGCAGGAGATCATGTGGACTAGAAACATTGACGTACTGCTTGCTTTTTAGTAAACAGTGAGGAAAGAGTACATGAACTACATGGAAAACAGCTGTAAAAACATTTTTCAAACTACTGCATTTGTTTCTGAAAAGCAGCATAAGGATTGATACCAGGAGAAAGAAAACGGGATTCAGAGCAAACTTTCAGCCTGCAGGGCAATACAGTTGATCACTTCAGAAAGTCAAGTATTTGATAGTGAAACTCAATCTGGATTTTAAAGATTTCCCAACGTTAACACAAGCAGGACCGGTGCCCTTGTACACAGCCAACCCCAGAGATATGGTCAGTGTAGCATTATTCTCCTCAGGCAGCCCAGCAGCATGTCCAAGTGCTGAGACCCATTTCTGTAAATACACAGCAGTTTCAGCATCTGATTCTTTCCACTCTCCAGCATCCACACCAGAGTTCAAATGCACACTGTTAAAGCTGCTCACACAGCATCATAATTACCCCTCAGCTTACAGAACTGAGATTTACTCAAAAATTCTTGTGGTCAGAATTCCATCACTCCCAACATATTACCACAAATGCTTTTCACCTCCTTCCACATTCTCACAGGACACAAAGGTTAGAGGCACATGACTCCTATCACCATTCTGAGCCAATTTTGTTCCAGGCTGTTCATTACTTGTTTGTGGTCTGTTAAACTCTGCCCTTTGGGAAGGGGTGGAATGAGCAGCTAATTCATTACTAGTGAAATATCTGACATTTATTGATGATGAGAGGATATCTTGCAAGAAGACACCAAGTTCAAATTTTCACATAGCAGTAGATCATACATTTGTGCTGAACACCATGATTGGAAGAGTGTACAGCTGACTGGTAAAAACAAACTTATGGCCTCTGAGCTTTTAAGAGTCCATTTCTCTGAGTGCTTCACATTACTGGTCACAGGAGAAGGAAAAACATGAAGGAGCTGCAGCAGTGTAAACATGAAATACCAAAGAAGTTATTAAAATAGTATTTTATTTTATGAATAAAAACTAATCAGAATCAGGACATGGTTCTATTTTCTCTTTTTCCTTGTTTCCTTTGAACTATGCTGATCATCTCTTTTTGAACCAAAGCCATATCTACCGTTCCTGTGCTGATCCTGCCACTCACTTTCCAGCTGTCTCAGCATTTCCTGTGTCAGAAGTCCCTCCCGCAGCAATCTGTTGGCAAGAGATCCACGTCCATAGCTTTTCAGATCCTCCTGCCTGCTACCAAGCCGAGAGGGTCTCAAGTTCTTTGCTCTTCTCAGTCCTGCAGCCTCCACTGCAATGGACAGAGCCTCTGGGGGGGCTGCACCGTGATGGTCCGAAGCCACCCCGGCATCCTTCTTCATCCTTGTGAGAGGAAAGTCTTCCAACACAACTTCAGCTGTGCCAGGAGCAGCTGCAGACTGGGATGCTCGGATCAGCTTTGTGATGTTGCAGACACCAATTTGTATAATGTCATCTAGTTTTTTCTGAATATCCCTTACAAGGACAGCGTCAGGGAACATATCCATGAAGCGGTAACTGAAGAGAGGCAAAAGAACACACAATTAAACCTTCTCACTGGTAGAAAAATTGAATATATGCTAAGTAAAAATATACTACATGTTGCATGGGAAGGTCACTGTGTTCTGATTTGCATTTCAGCTGCTCCAGTCCAGGATCACCTTTGTTTCTACCTTTCTCTTTTTGGCAGTCACAAACTGCTCTCTGTAGAACTCACTCCCTCAACATTGCTACACTTGCATTTGTCAAGATCCTCTAAAAGGCCAAAGGAGCCCACCCTGCACCACACACACATGGGATTGAAGACACTGCACTTCTAGGACTGTAAGCCACAAATAATAGGGAAAAAAACCCCAGTTTTCAAGCACAAAGACAATACCTTAACCACAGATAGAGGTCAAAAACATCATGCACAGCTTCCAGATGTACAAGTTCTTTGATGTTTTTTGGAGCAGCTAAGGGCCACTTGGTGTGCCGGCAGAGCCAGTCGAATGTCAGAGGCTCATTTCTACTGAACTGTCGTGCAAACTGAAAAACAAGCAGATTCAGTCAAGTCCTCACAGTTAGTCAGGCAAGAAGAAATCCCCAAAGAGTTAAATTCCCCAGAGTCTGTATACATGGAATACTCCATAAAATACCTGCTTTGTTTTACACAACCCAAATGCCACACATTCTTTGACTTAATTACTCAACACAGGAGTCACCTCTCTTTTCCAGGGCCTCATTAACACAATTTGTCCATGGGCCATGCACACAAGTTAAGCAACAAAAGCACAGAACTATCCAGAAAAGGGTAACACTGAAGGCATTTGATTTCATCTACCAAAGCAGATGGACTTTGTGTCTTTTTTAATCCTCTTCCTCCTGTTTGGTTAATTATCTTGTTTCAGGGTTGCCAGGGTTTAGAATATTAAATGCATTCCCTGGTTTAGGAAACACACAACCCACAACCCAAACAGACTAATCTGCATTAGAAATCCACCCTTCTCAAATCCAGACACCTCAGCTCTTCAACTAACAGAAAAACAAGTCAAGTAAGATTTAAATCTAAAGACTACTTCAAGAGTACTGATGACTTGGAATAACTGCTTCATATCTGGCTGATACTGAAGTGGATTTTTCTGGCCAAGGAATGGGGCTTAAATTCACACAAGCATTCACAACAGCCTGCCTCCCTCTAACACATTATGCCCCTCTGCACCTTCACTACTTGGAATCCAAATGCTCAGCGTTTTCCTAATGAGGCACTTTTTTCAACTCTATAATCAATCACTCACTTTTTAAAGATTATAGCCATTTTTGAAAAGCAGGGTTCTAATATTTGTGACATGAGGGCACTACATTGGTGTCCATTTTTATACTATTTCATTTTAAAAGTTTCATGGAGTCTTTTAAAAGGGAACAATGGCAATACTCGTACAAGTCCCAAGTGACATTATTATTAACCCTGAAAAACTGAAAATCAGCTGTCTAAAAATTTCTCAAAAATAATCACTCTGAGGGCACAGCAAAAAACAATTCAGCCAGGCCTGAAAAGTAAGGTGACATAATTCTGAGAGCAACTTACAGCTGTGTTTTCTGAGGTATACATTCCATGTAACTGTATTATAGCATCTTACAGCTGTGTTTTCTGAGCTACAAATTCAATGTAACTGTATTATAGCATCAGCAATTAGCCTTAATCCCACATTCTCCTTTTGTTGACAAGCTAACAGCTCAAATGAACAGTAACTTGGTTTTTAATGACTGCTTTTAGGAACACTATAGTGCAAAGCTTAACAGTGCACAAGTGACTAGGGAACACAGCTCTCATCTCTCCCAGTTCAGAGCTGACATACAAGAACAAGTAGTAGCATTTTCTGAGGCAAACTGCAGAGAAGCTATCCAAACTTTAATTTAAATCATGAGACCCAGTTCTCAGAAGTTAAAAGCTTTGGTCAATAAAAATAGTGACAAATCCAATTAGGAAAAAATACATGTCCAGCTATTTTATATCTCTTATACTACCTGTGAGCACTTTTAGAATGCTCTCAAATGATCTGATGGCAAAGCCCACAACAAATATAGCAGCTAGATCCAGTCCCAGTGTACCAAGACCTGCTTGGTCCGATATAAACAACACATTTTTTGAGGGGAAAATAATAGCTGACCTTCAACAAAGTGGTACACACAAAAGGCTCTTTTCTGTTCAAGGGTGCAGTGCAGAAAACATATCGTGATCGCAGATTTAGTGGAATGTGCTGAATCATATCTGCTAGAAATTTAAAGTCATCAATATTGCAGACAAAGTACATCCCATCGACTTGTGAGAGGCTCACAAAAATATCCTGTGAAAATATAACAAAATGTAAGAATGTTATTACAGGAGAGCGTTGTTAAAACTTTGTCTTACCAAACCAACCAATTATTTAGAGTTTGAAAGGCTAGTTATACTGAAAGAACAAATAAAAACCATCAAATTTGACCACGGTAATAAAAAAGTGGGCGGAGGAGTTCCCCCTGCTGTTTTAGCAGAATTTGCATTAAATTCTCTAACACAGGATCAGAGGAGAAGACATAACACACTACACTTTATTTAAATGCTTTCAGTCTCCTAAATAACAAAGTTCTGGAAGGGTACATTTCAGTTAAAAAGAACACCATCACAGGAATCAATTACCACTATGTTTAGACATTTCTCCAGGTTTGTCACTTAGCATGACCCAAAAAGCTAACTTTATAGCATAAAATTCAATAATTGAGGTATTTTTAGCTCAATGTCAGGATCAGATCTATTTTAGGAAGAAAGAAAACACAAGCTAAATACAGTATTCCAATAGAGGAGTTCAAAGAAAACACGAGACATACTCAAGGTTTGAGGAAATGGAAGATGCAGTGCACCCTGCAGGGGGAACTTTATGGGCCCCCAAAATTATTTCTCTAGTGCAAATCTTTGAAAGATTTTTCAAAACATCTTTAAAAGAAATGCTGAGCTTTTAAATTAAATATGTGACTGAGTATTTAAACGACCAAAACCAACACAAGGTTTTTATCTTAATACTTCTATGCTAGCCCAGAAACTGGTGATTTTAAAATTTTAAAGGTGTGCTGTTACCCTGCCAGGCTAAATCTTCCAGGAGGTCTCTAGGTATAATCCTTTATTTCAAGGTTAGAAATAAACGTTTTGCTACATAACAGATCAGCAGGAACATTAACACACATTTAAAACCATAAAAGCTGCCAAGGATTTCTCTGTTTGCTACATGCTGTGATAATGTTCTCTAAATACACTATTGGAAGCTTAATTTCTATTCTATAATGTTTAGGTACATCCAAAAAACTAGTATCTATCTAAAGAGGAGATCAAATTGATGCCACAAAATTGGTTTTCTAAAAGGTACAAATACAGTTTTACCACAAAATCCACAGAAACAGGGAAAAAAAAAAATCAGGTAGCTCTCAGATATGTGGAAATCTGACATGACCAGCCTAGTTTCCCAGGAATTTTTCAAATAATTTAACTAAATTTAGATCTCTAATATCTTCAGCCTCAGACCAAAACATCTACATTTAAAATTCAGAAAAGTTGCAATGAAAAAGCTGCTGCACAGTTTCAAACACGTGTAAAAATGACTGACACGTTTCAACAGCTTTCAAGTTGATTGTAACACAGAAAAGTTAAACATCCTAAACCTATCTGCAGTCACTGTGAGGTAGAGAGAAGAATCCAACAGATAAAAAAAACACAGGCAAGGCTGTCTTGTCAGGTCTCCCATGGGCAGGTTTGTACAAAGCAGTGACTGTTAGTGATACTTCATTTTTAAAGCAGAAGCTAATATTTTGATCATTCTTACAATTAAGTTGGAAAGAGTGGCATCAGGAAGATGATAAGCGAACATTTCTATCTGCTCAGGAGTAGGATGTAGGCCAGCTGCCTAAATGGAGAGCAGAGAAAAAAACTTCCATGAATTCTCAATATTGTTTTAAAGTTAATGCACCAGACACAACATAATGAAAGACAAAATGCAAGAAACCAAAGCACCCTGCAAGACTCCAGTTTATTCAGCACTCTTAGCTGAAACTTAAGAACTTTTGTGCTTGGGCTTTTAATTGTTCAAAGAGCAGATTCACTATAAAAACAACACTGCAAGTCTCCAAATGGTACATATATCCAGTCACCCTGGCACAACACAACCCATTTTTATTACTGAATTGCAAATAGACAGAAGGAAAAATAAGTTGGGATCAGAATATCATAAGCAAGCCCCAGAGTACATCTGTATAGACTGGGTACTGAGGCTCTCACCTTGACAGGGGGCACAGCCTCACTCAGGATTTCCTTCAGCTGCACGAGGTCATCTCGATGCATTGTGGTGACTTCTCCCTGTTTGAAGGAGGAGCCAAAACGCCCAGCCCTGCCTGCGATCTGCAGAGCCTGGGAGGTGGTAATGGAGTCTATTTCCTTCTCTCCCTTCTCATTGACAGTTGGCTTGACTATGGAGTTAAAAATTATTCTTCTTATACACCTGAAATATTTGAACAAAAGCAAAAAGGAAACCTTTTTTGCAAATTACTTCCAATAGGAAGAATTAAAGCTTTTTTTTCTCGTCTATAAATCAGGGTATCACAGATACTACTTATGGACACAGCATATTCTAAAGGGCAGGAGAAGGCTGCTGGCAAGTTGCAGGATAATCATCATCCCTATACACATCAATCATGTCCTAATAGCATCCCAATCCATTCACCACCACCTGCCTCAGTAGTTTGTAGTAATGTGACTGCATGTCCTTCCCCAATGAAATACATCTGAAACTGGGCTGAACTTACTCTGTATTTCAGAAATGCAAGAGAGTGGTAATTCTGACAACCTGGCACATTTGACTCCACTTGATCCAGTAGGCCCTGTCATCCACTGCCAACTATAACAGTGAATTAGGCCAAGGGAGTCATTTAGTTCCTGGAATCAGTTTTAAAATTAAAGTTTAGTTCTGCCTAACCAAATTGATCGCTACTTCAAAACTGAAATGTATGTACTGTATTATCAAGACACAGCAGATACTTAGGTGAGTTAATCAGACTGGGGAGATAAAAAGCAAGGAATTTAATGTGGCCATCACATCCAAAGAAAAACGAAAGTACCATAACCTGCTGCAAGTACTTACAAATTGAGTCCCATTCCAATTGCATCTGTAGCAACTAAAATTTTGCACGGATCATCAGGATCATTGAATTTCTTTGCCTGTTCAAGTTTTGTTCCTAAAACAGAATGACAGAACACTTCACATAGCAAACTTCATAGAAAATAAACACAACGCATCACTAAATCCAATGTCATTATAATAGGCTGAGGAAAAAAAAATAATTGGTATTTGATTGGTATTTGGCTGCAGATGTGGGGAGGGGGCAGGAGGGATCTAAGTCATTCCCAGAGCTGTGGATAGACCTCATTTAATTATACCTATCTGAAGATCAAAATTAAGTACATAATAAAGGTCTAATCCCAAGATTAAAACACTAGTCAATGAAAGCTGATTACTTTCCCTAGCTATATAGAGAAGCAAAACTAGTAAACTTGCACTACTTTATTTTAAAACAAAGAAAGCAGTACAAAGGGGTTTTCTCCTAAGAAAAGCAGTGAGAAACAGAACTCTCCCTTAACAATAAAAGCAAGAGTGCTTTACCTGGTGGCAGACTGCCATATATGACAGCACATTCTAATCCTCTGGCTTCAATCTGTCGGCTTACAGAGTAAATGTCATTCTTACTGAAACAGACAATGCAGTCCCCAGGACGGAGGTTATCCAAGGACTCTAAGGCATAATCCAGCACAGTCAGAGGAGTCAGTCTCTTGTAATTTCGGACCTGGAAGCAAAATTGTCGAAGATGGTATCTTTTTAAACTCAAATTCCATCATATAACAAACACATCCTGTAAAGTCAGTGAACTCGAGAGCACCATGCCCTCCTGGAAGATCAGAACTGTAAAAAAGTCCATAAAAAGCTGTAGCAGCTGCAGCATCCCCTAAAGGGAACTCATAAAACCACTTATCTTCTTTCAGAAAAACAGTACCACTACTTAAAAAGAGAAAGAAGGAACTTCGCAACATCTTTGCTTCACAGAAACTGAGAAACATTTTAACAATGCAAGATAACTTTGAGCAGTGATACCCCTAAAAGACCCTGCATTTTTCCCATTTTACAGCAAAGAGAACCTGATGTTCTGTTCACAGCTTCTCAGAATTACTTACTTCAACTTCCTCCCCTGTAGTGTACATGAGCTCTGTCACCAAGTCAATAGCAGCAGGTTCTCCACAAACATGGATTTCTTCTGCACAGAGGCCTGAACAAGGTCCAGTGAAATAAAAAGCAAAATGTTAAGTGTTTATATACAACAGTAGCCTTAGCTGGCTCTTAAGGTATGCAAAAATTGTATTTTGGTTGCTACAACGAAGACTGTATTTCACCTCCTCCAATGACCCAAACCTGCACCTAAAGCCTCTCTCACTATACACTATTTCCTTAGAGCTGCTCTTGACCTCTTAGCAGCAGGTGATATTTGACAATTCATTAGTGTGATAATCAGAGCAGCCAATACCTCACTGTACCCTCTCAGCCAAACCCTCAGCCACTGAACAAATGGAGCAAAGCTTTGAGTATGTTTTATTTACTACTCATGTTTTACTAACTCCCAAACCATAACAGAACTGAGGAGTTTGGTTTTCTGCATGAATTCACCTCTAATTCAGTCAGAACAGAAAAGCAGAAAATACGAGGTAAAGGAAGTGTGACAAATCTGCTGAACTTAGAATCAAAAGCAACAACAGGAAGGGTTGAGAGGGAATCAAGATTCCAAACTTCTGTTCCAAATACAAGGAAAAATGTTTCAAAACTTCCTCCTGAAAAATTCTAAAATTATCGGAATAAGCATTCTTCTAAAAATATAACAGATTGATGCAGCTCTATAAATGAGCCATTTGAAATTAACCCTATAAAATATTTAAAGTTACCATTATTTAGCAGTATCTCTACACAAGGCAGTCTCTTGAAAACTGGTGTCGATTTAATTGAATAGAAAAGCATAATTCTTGGAAATAGTTAATGCAAAAGGACAGCACAATATAGTAAAGACACCCTATTATCCAAGGAAGGAAAAATAAAAGAGGCATCTGAATAACGAGTATCCCTAACTTGCTGTGAGAAGACATGAAGAAGAAATACTTTTATTTTGCATCACATATTATAACCACTTATGACTATACTGACAGCTAAGCTTGAATTTCATGTGCCATTAAGCTAATTCATTGCCAGCACAAACAAGCTTACCTAGAAGGGCTCTTGTCCAAGCCCAGCCTCTGGCAGGATCTCTGATCATCTGAATTTCATCAATCACAGCAACTTCATCTTAAAACAAAACAAGAAAAATATGATGCACCAAGGAAGAGCATCTAGAACAGCAGTACAAGACACAACAGAACTCATGGGTTTCCTAAAAAAGGTTGCTCAAACAAAGCTAATCCTCTATCACCAAAAAGCTATTCTGAGATGATCCAGGTTTCCCGAACTGCTCTATCACACTTCAGAAGTTGTTCAAGTAAGGCTGAAAAAGAAGAGCTCAGCTACTTTTGAGTCCAAGCAATAACACACACAAGGATACCACAGACAGGACTGAAACAATTATGTGTACTTACAAGGTGTATTAGTGCTGCACATTTCAATGGTACAAGCAACATGAGGAGCCTGTCTGGCATCTTCATTGGCAAACACGCGCTCTTCTCCTGTCACCAGGTCACATGGCACGTTCTAGAGGCATTCAGAAATCTCAGGTTAAGGTTCTTTAACATAAAAGAACCTCCTTTCCAAAGGGGACAAGATCAGTTTGTTACAGCAGTTTCTAGGACAGTATAATAGAAGCTATCCAGGAAGTAGCTACTCAGCCTTGAGAGAGTCGTGCCTTGTATTTAAGTCCTATCAGAGTGGAGGTTTAATGAAGTTCTATCTGTAATTAGTTGCCATCCCCTACTCCTGCAGGAGGTTACATCCTCCCCTGAGCATTTCAGGGCCGTCACATCTGCCACAAAAGAACTGTTAGAAGAGCACAAGGGGCTCATAAAGCAAGGCCTGGCAGTGAAGGAGCCTTGCAAGCTCCAGCCTGCTCCAGCTCCTTTAGCAACTGCCCTACTATCAGCTTCACCTGCTGCCTTATACTCACACAGCAAGAGCTCATGAGAATCAGCTGTGAGAGACAGCTGAGGCCACCACCCTGCCAGCCCTACACTCCTTGGTGCTGATGGCTGCTCCATCCATACCTACAGCCACCTGCAGAGCCCTGTTTAAACCCCAAGGGCCTAAGCACAATCCAGGAGCCAACAACTGGAAAGTTCTCACACACACTAAACACATGGGAGAGAAGCTCAGTAATCATTAGCAGGGAACATCACTGCATGGTACCCACAGGCACTCTGTAAATACAGCTGGTATATTACAGCTATCTCCCAGGACAAGCCAATCCTTCTTATGTGTTGCTTGGACAGACTGGTAACAGGAGTTATAAATTCTACATCAAAAAAAGAGAAATCACAACATCACTACTGTACACACACACACACTGTGCTGTATTAACATGTGCTATGTGGTTGTAGTGCTTCAGAACTGGTCTGGTTCTCTGTAGCTGGAAACACACTGGTGAGGAGCCTCCAAAAATATGCCAGAAGCAATATAAAACACTAATGAAAATTTCCTCTAGGCATCTGATATGCAGCACTGCTCTTCAACTCAACACATCTGAATCTGCAGAATTTTTCAAGGATGGCAAAGTGAAATATAATTACATATTGAAGCAGAAGGTTGAAGGGAGTTTAGCAAGGGTGATTTTTTGTGCAAAAGCTATAATAAAGGTCATGGGCTAAAGGAGGCATGGTCCCTATGGTCAAAAACCTAATAGAACTCGGGACTAACCCAGGGATCAACAAATGACAGAAGAACAGAGGCAGGTTACAGGGATGATGGGACAGCACTGTTCCACTTGGGGAAATGATTTTTCATTCTGCTCCTAAAGCACAA
Organism: Chaetops frenatus; assembly: GCA_013400775.1. Taxonomy (NCBI): domain Eukaryota; kingdom Metazoa; phylum Chordata; class Aves; order Passeriformes; family Picathartidae; genus Chaetops; species Chaetops frenatus. The sequence goes on from VZTR01024966.1 coordinate 959,410, forward strand.
CTGGTTTCACATGAGCTGACACCACTGCAAAGCAAAGGCACCTGTTCAAGCACAGGGCTCCAGGGACCACCTGGGGCCACTACAGGACTTTACAGACATGCATTCATGAGACTGTTCAGTACTAAGCATGTTGGTAAGTAATATGACATACTGACAGCATCTTTACTCTTTTGGAAGATCTCATGAGCCAGAAGTTTTAGTGGACCGCAGTATATTCCAGATTTGGCTGACAAAAATCTCTGGATAGCATGGTACGTTTTTCCACTGTTTGTAGGACCAGCATGGAATATTATCTTTCTCTGAATAGCCCTGGCATCTGGATACCTAAAGCAAAGTAAAAAAAAAAAGCAGATCTGTTGAACATTTATCTAGATACTGATTCAGGATAAACTAGAAAGTAGCTTAAGCACTTATTTATTAATAGATTTTAATGTGTGTTAAAAGCAGAAATATCAAGTTCTTAGTATAAAGAGGTTACTGTGTCTTACACATTGATCTTCTAAGTCATACAATGCTTTCAAAGATTCAGTGAAATTCACACATGGCATTCAAAATAATTCTCATTATTCCTCCAATCCTCTCTCCTTTAGCTTATCAGTATTTTAATGTTTTGATGTACTACCTCCCAAATATATTGTCAGAAAACATCTTCCTGGAAAAGCCACACCAACTCAGTGACTTTCATAGCTGATAAAATCTTACTTTCTTTTTAATCCATTGTGATGTATCTCATAAAAAATACAGGAGTTCCCAACACAAATTATTGTAAAATGAGAGAAATGGAATTGAAGATGTAGCATAATTACACTGAAGTCCACAGACTATGAAATTCTGTGACACTAAGGAAAGGAACCAGTGCAGTCACTTGAGCACACTGACCAGTTGGGCGGCAGCCTCAGATCGCTGATCTTGCGCAGATCATCCATGCAGTCCAGCATTGGAAAGATCTGCTTTGCGTGCCTCAGGAAAAATGGAAACAGATCATCCACGTGACCTAGAAGAACAAATCCTTTTCAGAAAGCCTGTGTGCTTGTCTGAGTTTCTACCTTCATAATACACTTGGAAAAATATTTTCTACTACTTCCATCCTGCACTCATGTAATCCTTTCAACTTCTGGCTCTCTACCAAGTTCAGTAATTATCTCAGTGGTAGAAAGGGAAACTAACATACAAGCACATGGACTCATTTAGCAATGGAATACAAGCACAATAATGTGGAAAAATGCATGCCATTTCAGTACATTCACTGTGCTCAGCCTACTTGCCTACAAAACTTCTAAGTAAAATTAGAAACTGTGGAAAAGCTGGATGAGAAATGGCTTTTCTGTCCTAAGAAGATTTTAGCCCTTTATTCCTAAATTCAGGTGTTGCCCTGGAATAAAATAAAATAAAAGCTCTTAAAATACTTTTATGAATAAACAGAGAAAAACAGTTTTGTAGCTTCTCTAAGCTGCAGAGACCTAGGATGCTGGTTCCAAATTCTAAGTTTCCAATCCCTATGAGAGAAAATAAGAATACTAAAATCAACTCAGAAGAGAAATCCAGGTTCATTCTTCTGAATGACTGCAGAGCAGACATGTGGGCCTTAAAGGTCTCATTTCAGGTCACACTATGACTGCTCTCATAGAATTTCAAAGAACTATCTTGATCTAGAAAACTGTTATTATCACACATACACACACAAAACCAAAAAGCAGAGTTTTGGGGTTTGTAGGAGTTTTTTTGTTNATTCAGTGAATAAATATTATTGTGGAAATTTTTTAAAAAAGTAATATATTTAATTATCATCTTTGGAGAAGCAAAAAACTCAAATTTTAAAAATTTCAGTACTTCCTTATATGAGTTTTAAGGCATAATACTCTTATATAACCAAATAAGGAGTGGAAATGAGAAAATCCTGCAGAACATTTTATACACAATATAATAATAATAAATATAATGAGACAATTTCCTAAGATGGCCAACATTTAAAATCTACACATTTACATTTTAAGACAAAACTAACAGCCGCTGTAACCTTTAAAATCCCATCATTAAAAAACACATACTGTGCAGCTCAAACTCTGGAGAAAGCTGATTCTGCTGCTCCCAGCCAGCATCACCTCTCAGTTAAGTGCTGTTAATTACAACACAAGATGCACTGAGCAGGCAAACACAACCTCTCTGAGTGTCACAGGGAAACACAGCACTGTCACCAAGCTGCCACTAAAGCCACCAGACGGGAGAAAGCTCTCCAAGTGCCCCCTAGTGACTGCAGGGTTTTTAAGAGAGGAATGAACAGAACAGCATCGTTTTCATTTCGGCCCTGAACACATGCTGTACAACAGGCTGCTGCTTGCTAACACCTCCACATCTTCCATTTACACTTCAGACAACTTAAGAACAGAACATTCCCTGGGATGGGCACAAACGTTTCTGAGAGGGAAGCAGGGATTTCTAATCTGACAGCACAGTACGGGGTCCACGTTTATGTAGGTAAGTATACAGGGCAAAAACAGGTAAAAATGCACATTTTATTTTACAAGCACTCCAGATACTTGCCTGCACCACAGCATATATCATTGAGAATAATATGCAAATCAGCACTCACAGAACTGGATTCCATTATATACTTCCTAAAGCTTATAAATGCTTGGTGAAAGAGGCGAGCTGCCAAAAAAAAAAAAAAAANAATGTGGCCAGGATCTGAAAACTCAACTTGTAAATACCCAATAAAACACTGAAGCAGTTAATTAAAAACTTATACATTAATATAAGCCATTAAAAGTAAATATAAAGGTTATTTGAACCAAGTGGTAGAGACAACGTAAATAAGCAGTGTTGTGATAAAAAGATCACATCTAATACATATTTGAATTAAAACAGATTTCACATTAAAGTAATATGAATTTAAAACATTTTCTTACCATCCAGTCCATTTTCTGCTCCTAGTCTTTGAATTTCTTTTCTTTTGTAGAACTTGTTTAAGTTTTTTAGAACTTCACCTATAGAAAAAGAACAACTTTTTTTTAACCTTCATCAAAATTTAATCACATTCTCGTGGCCCAAAGATCCTGGATTATAGTCTCCTTACTCTGGAGAAAGGAAATCTTTCCATGCTGAACAGACTCAAATGAACTCTCCCTAAATCAAATACAACCAGTGAGTGAGATTGGGACTACTGTGGAAAAGGACACTGCCATGAAGATGGTGCCAGCCATCTCCCCTGGTACTTCATAGGAAAGCATAAAGATGGGAATGTGCAGCTAACAAGTCATGGAACAAACTAACTAATATTCTGGGGTGAGTTTTTGTTTGCTTTTTATCAGCACCTATCAGGAGGTTTTAATATAAAAAGCAAATCTGCTTGAACTACGTGGTGACAGCTTTTAATCAACATCCTGAGGCGTGTTCTTCCCTCCACCCTGCTTCTAAGACAGACTCTTCAGAAAGATCAGGTAAACCAGACACAGTATTCTTTCTTTTCTCAGCTTAAATAAGAGGAAGGAAGGAAATAAAGAGTTTCTTCATTATATACATCAGAAATTACTCAGCTTTCTTTGAATAAAATCTCTTCTAAACTTATTAACAAACTCTTCTGCTCCCCTAAAAGGCAAGTTCAGTGTTGCAACAAAATTGTATTTACTCAAGTACACGCTGATTTTAGTTCATTAAATGTTAAATTACAGTGCAAAAAGATGTGCCTCCTTTCCAACTACAGCAGATCAGAAATTCACAAAAAATATACCAAATTTCATTAATACCTATTCATGAGAGTACATTATTCTTAAAACTCAAGTCTATGAACCTTGCATTATAAAATGCTAGGAGTGATAAATGTAGCACAGCTCTGGTGCCAGCACAAGTCACTGGACACAACACTGTCAAGCTCTGCTCTGTGCAACTCATTCTAAAACTGTCTGACATGACACAGAAAGCTCCCCACAAGATCAACCTTAAATTATTGAAAGATTGCCTCTCTAAGAAGCTATAACAGAGACAGTCCACTTGGCACAATGGAAATCACCAGCTGACAAGAATATGGCAAATTTAAATGCACATCCCATGCACTGTGCACAGCTAGAGGAGTCTCTTGCTGGATTAACTCGCATTCTGAAATGTTCCCAAAGGTAATGAAGGAAGGCTCCCAGCAGGATTACATCTCTTGCAAAGGCATCCACACTCATGTTAAGGGCCCCGAAATCAAAGCCAGACTGGAAAACAGTGCAGTGTAAGAAAGCACAGGGCTGAATGCTCTTCAGAGCTTCTCTAAGAAGCTCTAGCAATTAACACATCATCAGCCTCGCAGCTAAATTCACAGCCCATTGGCCTTATTACAGGATTAAAAGGTCAATGCCAAAACATGTTTCTATCCAAGGCAACATGACATTGGGACCATGCAGCCTCACAAGCAAGGTCACTCTCCTTCCTGAGCACAAGCAGCTCTCTTCACAATAAGGTAAATCAAAACAAAATAAAGCTGGCATTCCAGCCCATGTGAGCTTATCCAACTGCACATACAGGTAGCAATGGGATACACACTCAGGACATCTGTGTCCTGTCTCAATCACCACCCTTTTTACCATTCACTCCTGTTTTGAGATTTCCCTTTGTTTACCATACTTTCATTCTAGAATTAGCTCTTACTCCTCAACTACTTTGACTTCTCAGCAGCATTTTTAAGGTTCTCTGTAAAAAGACAGCCCAAGTGCAGTAAAGTTCAGAAATCATGCAGTTAGTCTCCAATGTATCAGATTGATTTAGATGTTTCAACCCTGTTTGTTGGAAGAGTTTTGAGTCATTTTCCTGCATCTCTGATGACAACAACTCACTGCAGTCAGGCTGTATGCTACCACTGAGGCAGCTGAAGTGCTTTATTTTAGAATTCCTCTCCAACTATTAGACTCCCATTGTCCATTGTGCATCTAACTAACCCCCTGTTCAGGCATCTCCTGTTCTTGCCCACGTGAATTGCAGCCAACACCTGGTCTTTCCTGACTTCCCACAAGTAAAGCACAGCCCCATGGTCTGACAACTGAAGCCACAGAAGCAACATTCAGTGGCAGCTGATACAGAAGAGACACATCAAAATTGAAAGCATTCATCAGCACTCACATGGATGCCATTCCTATGAAGTTGTGGAAAACAGAAGCAGTTAATTAATTCCAGGTTTGTTATGAAGTTTTTACAAGAGTAAGCTTTACAAGAGTAAGCTTCTAAAATGACCTTTAGTCTTCCTAACAGTGTTTGACTGGTGTGAAAACTATAATCACTCTCACTTCAGCAAGCAACAAGCTAACAAGATGCCTCCTATACTCAGGAGTTAATATAAATAACATGCCGTCAGAACATTTAATTAGGAGAAAATATGGAAAAGATTTCCATTTGCACCCTTAATGCTTTCAGATCAGCAAACATCAAAAGAATCAAGAATTTGTCTCTTATTTACCAAATATTTAAAGATTATGGATTTTTAAGAACACAGAACTGTCTGGGCTGGAAGGGATCTTAAAGATCATCTCATTCCAATCCCCTGCCATGGACAGGGACACCTTCCACTATCCCAGGGTGCTCCAAACCCCATCCAACCTGGCCTTGAACACTGGCAGGGATGGTGCAGCCACAGCTTCTCTGGGCACCCTGTGCCAGGGCCTCACCAAAGTCACAGGGAAGAATTTTTCCCTAACACCCAGTCTAAACCCACCCTCTCTCCACTTGAAGCCATTCCCCCCTGCGCTACTACTTTGCCCACTTTTGATCTAGGCACATTCACACACAGACAATTTCTTCTGTCTGTAACACCAAGATTTGAGCAAACTGTGCCCTTTAAATTCAGACACAGTTATGGTTCTGGAACGCATAAGACTGCAGTTTGGCTGTGGGACCCGCCCCAAGCCAAGCACACCAGAACAGAGAGCGGAGGAAGCAGGCCAGCAGTGTTTCCTTCACGCAGGGCACGCCTACAGGCCTTCATCAAACACAGAACATTCTGAGCTGGAAGGCACCCACATGGATCATCAAAGTCCGGCACAGCACAGCCCCACAGACCCCACCACATGCCGGTGTCATCTCACCCAACAGCCTTTATCCCTCTCCACGGGCACAAGCAGCTGCACCGGTCAGACAACCTGCAGGGAAGGGTCCCCTGCTCTTAACGGGGAGGGGTCTTCCTGACCCCAGGAGAGGACCCGAGAGTAGCAGGGGCCAGTTCCCTCAGCCCTCAGAAAGGCCACAGAATCACTGAATCAATTAAGTTGGAAAAGACCTCTACAATCATCGAGTCCAGCCTACGACCGAACACCACCCTGCACACCACAGCAGAGCACTGAGTGCCACATGCAGCCCGTCCTTAACCATCTCCGGAGATGGTGACTCCACCACCTCGCTGGGCAGCCCATTCCAATGTTTAATCACTCTTCCTGACAAGAAATTCCTCCCAATGTCCAACCTAAGCCTTCCCTGGCACAGCTTGAGGCCGTCTCCCCTCGTCCCGCTGCTGTTCCCTAGGAGCAGAGCCCGATCCCCATGCGGCTGCAGCCTCTTGTCAGGGAGTTGTAGAGAGCGAGGTGTTCCTTGAGCCTCCTTCTCCTCGCGGCCGAGCCCCCAAAGCTCCCTCAGCCGCTCCTCATCAGATTTGTGCTCCAGCCCCTTTTCCAGCTCCGTTACCCTTCTCTGGGCTCGCTCGAGCTCCTCAACGTCCTTCCTGAACTGAGCTGCGCAGAGCTGGACACAGCGCTCGAGGTGCGGCCTCGCCAGCCCAGCAGCTCCAGCGCTGGCGGGCAGAGGGCGGGCGAGGCCTCACGGTGTCGGTGCCCGAGGACCACCCCCCCTCACGGTCCCGCTCGCACTCACCCTTGTCGAGGGGCCGCGTGAGCTCGGCGCCCACGTCTTCTTCGGCCGCACCGCCGAGGCCGGGCTTCAGCGGTACGGGCACGAAGAGCGAGGTGTCGGGGGCGCGGGAGGCGCCGCCGTCCCCGTTGGAG
>VZTR01024966.1:966514-979271 GCA_013400775.1 Chaetops frenatus
CGTCCCGCCCCGCCGGGCGCCCTCAGGGAGAGCAGCGCCCCTCACACACAGGACAAGCCGGGTTTAGTGAGAATACAGCTGGTTTAATAATTCAAATAGCAGCTCAGGATGTTCTCCCCCCCTCCCCCGCCCCCGCTCGTTATACATGGTTGCACAATCTGAGGCTGGTTAAGTACAATCAAGTTTTTCAAAATCATCGTTCCCAGGTTTACGACATGCAAGTGACCATGAAAATATTTGGCTTTTTTTTCTTTCAATTTTATTCTTTTAAGTTTCTGAACAGGCACTTACATGAGGGAGTTGGATTTGCTCTCAGCTGAAGATATCCACGTTAGGACTGTCCTAGCATAAAGTACACAGAGTCTTTGCTTTATTTATCAAAGTGCCGCAGTAATAAAACAGTTCTTACAGAAATGTAATTTGATTATTTACTTACTCATAAAGTAAGGTTACCAATGACACTTGCACCGGAGTTGAGAAGCCTTGCTTTAAAGGCCAAGTGAACTACAAGTGCAAGCTGCCTTCCTCACAGCAGGCTTCGGTTTGTGCCTGAGCCACAGGTCTGATAACAAACCCCACGGTCTGCGGTGAACAGATAAACACCAACTCATTTAAGCTACTTCTTCAAACACTAAATGCCTACGAGATGATGATAAAGACAAACAATCTGCTGGGCCAGACAAGCTTCTAGGTTTTAAGGCTTGCCTGGCTTCAAATACCTTTGTGGAAGACCACAAAAGGCTTGTTTGCCCTCTGACAGGCCCAGAAGGATGTCCTTTGAGGACGTTTTGCCTCTTCTGTCAGGACAGTTACAGAGACTGACTGTGAAGACAGGGGAATCATGAAGCCAGGAGGAAACACGGTTTCATATATTTGCAAAAAAAAAAAAAAAAAAAAAAANNAAAAAAAAAAAATCAATGTTACCAGCATTTACTTCATCAATAAGATAACTACGTTCAAATGCTTTACCCGCTCACCACCTGAAGGTGAACTGGTGACACCATCTTTACAGTCACTAATTACATAGTAACGAGCCCCCAGAAGTTAGGAGCGACTGGTGAAAGGCTTAGAGAAGTTTGACAGAGAACTGGGAGAGGGAGGGCAAAGATGCTTCCCAATATTCTTTGTTACTGACAGATGCAAAGCCTCTTAGAACCACAGGTGAGGTGTCTGAAGGCTCCACAGCTACCAATCATAGTGCATGTACATGCAGCTTCAGTTAAACCCTGTCCAACGTAGTAATTAGGAGATTTAGGACAAATACACCATAAACCTTGATTTTTAGTGTGATTTAGTCAATTGTGTCTTAATGCAGTTTCAAAACAAAAGAAAGCAAATAAGCAACATTGGAAACAAACATGCAATAAACAACATGAGAGACGGGAAATGCTTTAGTCTACACTGTAGAGGTGAGCAGCAAAAATCAAATATACCAGCCTACCATGCATGGAAATAACTAGATTTAAGCTTTTGCATACCCAAGTGCATATAACATTATCAAATAAAAGTAAATGTGCAGTATAAAATAGTAGCTTAAGAAAGTTCCAGTGTTTGAGAAAGCACTTTATTTTAAATGTATATACATACTTGAATGCTTAACTGAAGAACGCTTTAGTAGTATGGTACACGCAGCACTGCAAGATGAAGGAAGACAGTTGTAATGGGAATTCTGGCCTTCTTTTCCCACAGGCTGCTGCCATCTTTAACCTGCTGAAGCATTGCAAAGTTTTTCACCTTAGACCAGTTCACATTTCAGGTTGCTCAGCAGATGCTTGTGACTCTGGAGATTCAAATCGCTGGTGGAAGTTTGTCCGTTGTTTCCTCAGCTTCTCAGGAGCTTTTCTCCATAAAGTTATTTCCTATTGGAGGAAGAAAACAGTCTTGAAACCAACATTTACCATTAAGGCAACAGCATCAAGTATCTTAAGTTTCTGATAAACTAAGACTTTTGGGAAAATAAAAAAGATAACCAAACACAAGAGCCCACAAAAAAAATGTATCCCCTCTACTTATCAGTGCAGTTCATGCAAAAGTAACAGAAAGACACCACCATTAAGTTTACACATTTAGTTACTGCTTGAATACTTGCAATCTTCAGCACTCACCTCTTCCTTAACTATCTTACCCTCAACTTTAAAAGTATTAACAAGTTCAAGAAATTTCCATTCCTCCTCTTCTCAAAATCCAAAGCCTACCATAGCCACTGTATGCTGCAGCTACCTCTTGTTTTCCGTGTTTAATTACACTGTCTTGCCTACTTTGTAGTAGGAAGATTCTGATCTAATCCACACAGCTTCTTGGCTACACCTTTCCCTCAGCATTACCTCATCTTCTCTAACATTTTCCATCAAATGTCTTAGCCCTTATAAAGACTTTGCAGTTTTGAACTCAGCCTAAGGCCAGAGGGGAGATTTTTCTCTGCAGGAGTTCAAGGAAGCAAACGAATGCACCAGCAGCAAATTTTACCCACCCAGTGTTTCATCTGGGTATTCCCAATGCAAGTTCTATGGCATCCAATCCTTGCTGGAACAGCACCCAGCATCCCCCTTGGCTCCTTTTCTGCAAGGTAACATCACCTACAGAGCTGTCCACACGTTTGCCAGCAGAAATGCTTATGCCACGCATGAAGTACAGGTGGCTTCTAACCTGCTGAAGGTTCAAAGCAGCATGTACAACAGCCCAGATCATTCTGCAACAGGACTGCTACAGGCCATACCTGCTGCTTGAAGTATCGTCTGTCTTCTTCATCCACAAGCACCAGATTTAAGAAGTACCTCACTGAAAATTTTTTGTTCACGTCCCTCATTGTTGGAGTCGGGTCATAGCCTGCTAAGAACAACCTTATAGGAATCGATTCACCTGAGATAAAAAATAAAATAGAATGCTTAAATTAGTTCCTTAAAACTGGAATAATTAATATCGTTTCAGAAGATATGCAAAATACAAGCAGTTTCCCAAGCACTGTCCTGTGCTTGTTCCTGGGTTAAAAAAACCCAAACAAACAAACTTGTACAAGACAAAAAAACACCCACCAAAAAATCAGAAACAACACTGAGCACAGAGGCAAGTATGAAATGAAAAGTGAGAATCCTTTCTCAGTGCAAGCATAGGAAAGCCAGAACGATCAATATTTTGAACTCTCTAGAGCTGGCCTACAGCATGAAGCCAGGTTTGATGAAAGAATCAGTCACAGAATTTCCAGTGGTAAATAAGGGTAGAAGTTAATAGGATTGCCAGCAAAATGCCCTAAGTCCATAAAAATGTCTTCTCCAAATAGCAAATGCACCATCATTTCAGCAACCTAAGGAGAAGTGTGATTTCTCCAGTTAAAAAATTGTGTAAATCATCTCTTCCCCAGATCTTTTAAATAGTATTTTAACACTAAATGCTCACCCTTTAAAACAATCATTTACCTTTAACTGGTGCACCATCCATTATTTCATACTTTGCAATGGTTTCAGTCTCTGTTGTGGTACTGGGTCCTGGTGAAACAAGTTTTCACTGTGAGAACACACGCTTCAGTTTCAAACATTTATGAAGTTTTATCACAACAACTTCCATTCTGCAGCATTTAAATTAACACAGCACTGCATTTTTGCCTCTGTCTTGCCTATAATTCAGGTATGGCTGAAGTAAGCAAAACCCCCTCCCAGGCAGGACATCTCTTTCTTACTCTCCCCCTGCCACACTGACACAGAAGAGGCCCAGAGCTTCAAAGGAGCCCTGGATATGCAAGCTTTAAATAAGGGAGGGTCTTAAGCAAGAGGGTCTGGAACATTGAAACTGCTCTGTTTGGTGAGCAGTGCTAGCAGCTGATACTGCTAGGCCGTGCTCAGACTGAAAAGCTGAGGAGTTCTCAGCCAGCTCAAGAGCCAGAAATAAAGTGGAGCTTTCTGCCCTTCCTCTACTGGAAGCTTTCTCATTCTTCATACAAGAAGCTCCCAAGAACCCCAGCTACTGGGGAATGAAGTGTCATGAGCTACAGCCCCTTCCAGCCTTCCTTGTGCCAGCACGCACAAGCCTGATCTGCAATAATCAAGCTGTTTCTGCTTCAAAGCCACTTGATATTTCTATCATATCAATTTTTTTTAGGATGACAGAAAATGACACATTTCTAGAACTGATTCATGCTAATGTCCACCAAGCCCCCTTAACCAGTTAATCCCTGTTGAGGCAAGGAGGTCTTCAGGATGCATTTTACACCTCTTCTCTTGTTCATTATCTATTAAGGCTGATTAAGCTACTGTTTAATTATGCCCAAGTTCCATTTACAAGAGTTCACATTTGTGAAGTCACAACCCCAGAACAATTCAACAAACTGACAATGTTGACTACAATGTATTATTGCCAAAGCACAAACTGCAAATGGTAGTCAATCACCAGTGAGAAAGAAGCTGGTGGAGCACTGCTTTAGCCAAAGCTGCAACTACTGACTTCACTCTCCAGCTCTGCACAAGGCTCAACTGGCACACAAGCTGCCATTTCCTTTGGACTCTGTTTCTCTTACCAATTCCAGTAATCTCCTTTTTGATCAGCTGCAACTCCATGTGCTGAATTTTTATTCTCACTAAGAGGAAATAAATTTTTCCAACAATCACATCCTTTAAGTGATACCTTTAAAAGAACAAAATGGGAGGGTTTGTTAATGAACAAACACAAGTTTTAGACCTTCTTGAACACAAGTCACACAGGCAGTTATCTTCCTGGTAACTACTTGGAGCTTACTGCCCCACTGAACTAAGCACCTCAGCCAGACCAGAGCAACTGCAATATTTCCATCATTCCATCAGTATCAGTAAAGGAAGTGCTATTAGTCATACTGAAAAGGCGTAAATGCAAAAATTAAGTTTTAAATATTTGCCAGTGACTTTCCTGTTAGTATTGAAGACAGAACAGCCAACTGTATCTCAAAAAGGCCATTGTGTAATTAGTACCTCACATTTTAAGTCTCCAGAAGCTGAAGTTGGTCACCATATAACATACATACTGTACCCTTTTATACCAAGTTATTTACTTGAATGCATTTTGCTCTGACACTTACTTTGACTTATTGTATTCAAACTCTATATGGAGACAGTCTTCAATGCCCACTTCCATTTTGATGGAGTTGTTTACATCTGGGTAGGTAGCAAGCTGGTGAACAATCAGATCATATTCTTTCACCAAGTCTGACAGCCGTCTCACGATTGTCACTTTTAGAAAATACCTAGGAAGAAAGCCAGAATTATTGAAATTTACTAAGAGCCCTTCTGTTCTGAAGTACAGACAGTCTTTGAAAGACCAGTGTACAATCTCATAAGACTAAGCAGGAAAGTGTAAGACCCAAAACACAAGACAAAACACATGTGGGAGTGTTTTCTTCAGTTGTGGGTATGTTTGTTTTTTTTTAAAGGAGAGACGTGGACTGTCTTCACTTGACTGAACTGAAGTAATTTTATTTATACAAACAGCATCGAGCAATTCCAAATTAAGTAGAAAAGACCACTTTGTGTGACAATCTCCACAACTCCAATCAAGGCACACTCACTATTGGCTGTTACATGTTCTATATAATAGCTAAAAGGAGGAAGAGGGGGCAGCATAATTGCTAAATTATCAATTTTCTGCAGGGGAGGAGAGGAAAAAAAAAAGTTTAGCAGTTACAAACCTCAGTCTGACGTTGGCACCAATGTAGGATTCATATGGCTTTTCCACCTGCATGAATTCAAAGTCATAGTTTCTGCTTTGGGTCAGTTCTCCGGGTAAGGCCAGTTCTTTCACTAAGTTTACAAATTCATGGGTATTGCTTTTGTCATTGAAGAGTTCTAAAGTTAGGAAGTTAAAGGAAAATATGTTTCAGCGTTTATTTTTAGCAAACAAAATTGTGTCTAAATTGGCAGGAGCAGGTGGGAGAGTATAACAGAAGCCATTAACTTAAAATACACATATTTCACCAAATGTTTTGTTCACATTTTCGAATTACCTTCAGCTCTAGCAACCTACAGCTAGCATCCCCAAAGAACTAACTGGAATGAAGAGAACACACTGAGAGCTTCACTAGCATGGCATTGTTTTTTAATGACAGTTTAGCTAGCTTTAATAAGTACTTCTTGCTTTGCATGCTCTGTAATTAGCATTGCCTGGTTTTGGCTTCCAGCATTTATTGCTGCAGGGACAAGACCTAAGCAACGTCAGGACTGCCTTATTTAGGACAGGCCAGTGATCCTAATCTGGTCTGCAGATTAACAACATCTATCAAATCATTTATTATTACTACCAGTCTACAGTCAAATGACTTAATATGACCCCTGGTCTAAGTAATTTGGAAACAAAAGCAGTTTCACAGCTACAGCATCTCCTGTCCCCAGAGCAGTGTCAGTTATTCACTCCTAGATCTATGTCATCCAATTCTCACCAAAAATTACCCTAGAAATCAAAACCCAAACACTTCAGTATCTAAAAATAAGCTTCTCTACCATTCAAAACTGAACATCAGCACTGGTAGTTGGTTTTACACAGACAGAAGTTCTTCAGAAAAGAATACATGAACTAAACAAACCAACTCCACAGTTTGTCACTGCCAATGTGGTAGAAACTGGCATTAACTAGTAACTCCTGTTTTCTAATATGGCTACAAATTATCTAAAAATGTACTTCATTTGCTGTGACAAGCATTCATCTAATACATAGTTTATCTAATGCTGCATATCAAATACTTTTTGTGCCAGTCAGAAAAGCTGTACTCTGGAGAGCTGGTTTAAAATACAGCTTTGATATGGAGTTAGTTTGCAAACAGTGCAGAGAGATCACACTACTAGAATGCTTTCTGCATTTCTACACTAAAACTTGGAAGGATGCAAGGAAACATGCACAAATACAAAGAGCGGTAGTTTAAACCACTTCTGCATAAATTCTGTGGACTTCTAAATGCAGCATGACAGAAAGTCCAAAAAATGCATGAACTTCAAGAAACATTACATCAAATTAAATTCATCTAGAGAATAAAATTGGTAAGTCAAGAGTAGATGAAAGACAATCTGTACAGCTATTAGAAGACAACAGACTAAATGAAGCTGACATACCTGAGCTCTTTTTTTCCCTGTCTATATGCCTCGTTCCCATCACAGTGCTGCTTTATTCTGAAAGTTTAATTTTACAGCCTCACTGATCAAAACCTCAAAGCATAAAGCAATAAGTGCCTGTCTCAGTCATATCTGCTACACAACACTTCAGACACAGACTACTGGAGCCTACTGACTGATGAGAAATAGGGAATTTGTGAAATTCCATTTACAGTCAATTGTATGAGGCTGAAACTTGAATAATTACTTCCAAGGGGAACAATAATGCAAACAGCTCTCTGAGAGGGAAGGAATTTTAGCATCAGCCCAAGGGTGCAGAGAGATTACCTGGACTGGTGAGAAGTTCAGTATAATACAGATGATTCCTCATACTTCAACTCTAAGCAGACTTAGGTAGTTATAAGAAATTTACATTTCTAAAAGGTTTTAAAAAACCAACCATCATAGAATTTTTAAAAGCATTTGCTATAGGCTGTCTCTTAATTTCTTTTTTATGCCTCTTCTCTTTCAGAGAAGATGACAAGTTTAGTTTTCCTAAATCTCTAGTGGTTATTAATCAAACTTTTAGCTAGTCTGAGATAGACTGAATACTCACCAATCCAGTTCTTCCTCACATGCATATATCTCTCCCCAATGACTTTCTGAGCAGCACAAATTAGTACATCACTTGCTTTAGAGTAAGGAAAACACAACTTTCCTCTGGCCCTTATCATCCACTGGTCAGAACAGGTTGCATTGTTTGAGCTGAACTACTGACAATCACAAGTGCCCAGTTCCATAAACCACAAGCATTTAAAAGCCCCTTTACAGCTTAAACTCACCAATTTGTCCTACAAATTCAATTCTAATTCCTTGGTGCTCTAGTCTCTTCCCATGCTTAAGGGAGACATTCACCTACCAAGGTAAAAAAAGAAAAACCAAACGCAAGTTAAATTTTTTCAACATTTTCACACTAACACGATCTCAGTAAAAATGAAAACATATTGGTACATGCCTATGAAAACAAGGATCTGTTCTCAACAGCCCTACCTGAGCTTGAAGGCAGCCAAATCAAACAGCTGATCATGAAATTAAGCATTTCCAAGGCACCACTAAACCAATCAAGAAAAATCTAATCATCCACGAGACTGGATTTTATAACTAAAACTGAATCTTTCAAGTCCCAAAATTAAGAATCCAAGCCAGAGCTCAAGCAGAGCTAGTCGTGATGCTTCAAAGCAATGAACTTCCAAAAAAAGTTCAAAAATGAACTGCCATGAGATTGATTCCTTTCAAGTCAAGTGAGTTCAGTCCCTTCCCTGGCAGACAGCTAAATATTGGTGTTGGCAAAGTCAATGAAAAATAACAGATAATGAAACCTGCTATGAAGAATTTCATTTGTGACTCTGATTCTCAAAAACAGACTAGAAAGGATTCCACAAGATTACTTTGTATTGAAACATGTAAATATTCAGCATATAGCATGTTTTCTCTTAGGGCAGTGATGACCAGGGAAACTCCTGTACTTCAAAATTCTGTCAATCACTGTCCATATCTGAGTAGGAAGCAAACCATTGGAACAATCCATCTCTATGGTGAAAAAAAAAAATGGGGTGGAGAGAAGCTGTCCAAAAAATTACTGGTCTCCCAGACCTCCTTGTGCCATTGTGCTTGTGTTAGCCAAAACTCATCAGGGACCTCTCAGGCCTGTGTTCCAGCAGTGCTCCAGCCAGTGATCATAAGCTTCTCCCTCAGTTTCCTGGGTTTGAGGCCCATCTTTCTTCACTTCACATCCCTTGGAAGGATCTTTCTAGAGAAGCAGATCTTTGTACAGAAAGGTATTGCCAGAGCAGGAAGATGCCCAGTGACAGAGATCAGTCAAGATCAAAGCAAGCATCTACAAGTCAATCTCAGAACCCAACAATACCCAACTCAAATCTTTAGAAGGAAAAGTGAATTATAACAGAAATATTCGGAGTGGGAATGGCTCAAGTAAAACTGAATGACGGCAAGGAGTTCCTAGGTGCAACACTGAATGTAGAGAAATCCCTCTGGCCATCTCAACTTCATTGTCTTTTTGCCCAGTAAGAAAAACTCTTCAGCTGAACTTCATATGTTGCTCCTCTGATGCAATCCAGAAACAACTTCAGGACATGGAACGCAAGGCTTATCTTCAGGGTATGCAAATTTTTGACTGCACCAGCCAATTATTACTGTTACCTGTGCTGGATAGTGGATTTTGGAGTTCAGAGGGAAGGGGAAGCAGGGAGATCTAGTTTGGAACAGTTTTGTCATCAGATGCAATGGTACGATTGCACATCATTGCACAAAAACCTTATTCATAAATATGAGATGACCAGAAATAAACAAACGGCTACTATTCAAAAATGTTGAGTTTCATCAGCTGCCTGTATGACTGTGGTTAAAAAAGCCATACACACCAAAACAGTTTCCTCTTTGAATCACAACACAAGCTGAAAATTCAGGTCTTACAGCAGTTTTTCATTTACCTTCCAATATGCATTTGCATGCCAGAATCAGAACAGTAATTAACAGTCACTTTTAAATAAAAATTTACCTTTCCTGAAACAGATTCTCCATCATAGAAGAGGAAATGCTTTTCTACTTTACCATCTTCTGTTTTGATTTCTGCCGGCTTTCGTGTTTCAGCATCATTAAGTACAACATCAATCTCACAAACAGGAACGAAAAGGTTTCCAAGAAAACTCTGGAATAACAAGAATTGGGTAAGTTACTACACAGTGGACACTCCATTTGAAATGTGGTGTTTACTTGCAGCTGTACACTATACACTGGGGAAAAAGCATTTGTGCTTCCACGAAGTTACAAAGCCATTATATATCAGAGACCCATGAAATAGTGATGACGAAGGACAGCTGTTCATCAAATAACTGAAATCAGGTCAGTAACAAGCAGTGACAGCTCCTACAAAACATAATGTTTATAAAAAGCACACAGCATAATTACCACTACTACTACTAAAAAAAACCAAACACTAGAGCAAAGCAGGACGGAAAGAAACAACAACAGGGGATATAATGCAAAGCCTAAAGCATCCCTCTGGCTGGGGAAGGGGAGTAGGGATTTTATTTGCTGCCTCTGCCTACACTCCACAGTTGTCTTAGCAGACAGCAGCAGTAGCTGTGAGAGGCAGCAGTTCTTCACAGAGCCCACCTCAGCTGCACAAGGCTGTCATCAGAGAGAGTGGGTGTTACACCTTTGTTTACCTGTATCCCTGCCTCAGGCGCAGTGTTTGTGCTCACCTTTCCTCAGTATTCTCTATGCTTGAACTTTTGACCAGCACCGAACACAAAAACCTGAGAGATCATCCTTTGATCTTACACAAACACTTCTTACAAGAATCTGCAAAACATGTCAGTGGCTCTATGGGAAACTCAACAAGATTAGTACAAAAGCCAACTTTTTCCTCCAAAGATTTAGGCACTAATCTCCTTTGATGTACTAAAGCGGACAACACTTCACTAATTCAGTGTGATTTTAGAGGTTTTTTCGAGAAATTACACTATGTTCTGTGAGAACATCTGCTCCAACCAGAAGAATTTGGTATACATCAAACAGTCTCTCCTGGTTTTGGCTGGATTTAACCTCTTCTAAATATAAATTCTTCTAGAGTTAATTTCTTCTCAGTAGCTGATACAGGGCTGTTTCTTGGATTCAGTCTGAGAATAACACTGATAACACACTGATGTTTTTGTTTTTGCTAAGATGGGTTCATTCTAAGTCAAGGACTTTTTTGTGCTCTGCCAGTGACGAGTACACCAAAGAGCTGGGAGGGGGCATGGCCAGGACAGGTGACCCAAACCAGCCAAAGGCATATTCCACACCTTGGAATGTCCTGCCCAGTGTATAAAATTGCGAGTTACCCAGAAGGGGCTGACAGGGGTCTGACATCAGGCAGCACATGGTGAGTAATTATATTGTGCATCACTTGTTTATTTTTCTTTTTTTTTTATTATTATTATTATTTACATCTATTTGCTTATTTGCTTCAATTATTAAACTGTTATCTCAACCTGTAAGTTTTACTTTTGCTTCTCCTCCCCATCCCACCTGGGCGGGGAAATGAGCGAGCAGCTGTGGTGGTGTTTTGTTGCCAGCTGGGGTGAAACGACACAATCCATTCTCACTTCACCAGTTTAACATTAAAAAAAAGGAGTAAGAACACTTTCCAAGACATTCTGAGAACCTGGAGTTTGAAACACAGCATAAAAAACAAAGAGCCTAGGGGAAGATTTGATCTGAATGCAATTGCTTAGCAGTAGGAACAGTGACTTTACACTCACCCCTCCCAGGGAAGAGAGGACACAGAGCAAGCTGGAGCTATAGAACAGTGATTCACACAAAGCTAAACTGATTTTGTATGTGCTCAGCAATTGGCTCTTCACAAAGATGTAGATATGACTCTAACTGAAACCCTGTTATACCCACTACAAACTCTGAGGGGAAAGCAGCAGCAGATGACCAACAAGGCCATCAGACAGAAGACCAAAATGTCTTCCAGGTCTCTGGCAAGCACAGGTTTGTACTGACTGCTGAAAAAACATTTTTGTTTTTTAAGCAGTGCACGCTAGAACCATCACTGATTCTTGGCTTCTGGGGAAGGGAAAGAGAAAAAGAAGAAAGTTTCAACAAGAATTCCAAATTGTAGAGTATTTTAAACACGAGATAGTTTTGAGCATGCCCACGTTTTTTCCGTGAAACTGTACTTGCTTTCAAGGTTACTCTTACACTCCCTTCTAACTAAACAAGGAAGCACATTACCTTTAAGCAAACTATACAGGATGCTCTCACAGTACCTTCTGAATTACAGGCTGACCATTTAAATGGTCAGCCAGACGAAACAATGATAGCACATCACTTCTTAGGAGACTGCATGTAAATATTTCAACTGCACCCCTTCGAGATCAGCTATGGTGTCCTCCAGAGAGAACAACAACATAGGAAATAAAGAAGTCAACAGCTGGCATCTCCTCCAGCGGCTATCGAAGATACCGCTGTGGGGAACTGTGCAAAACAACAAGTATTTTAGATAGCTATCACAGGGCTTATTATGTTACAGTTTAAGAGAATGCAGAGAGAGAACTTGGGCTTCCAGAAACCGGCCAAATGCCAGGCTAAGCTCTTGGTTTTGTGCAAAAGACAGACGCCGGAGATTGTGCTACATCAGGACCAAAAGCAAGCTGCGTTCAGCCCTGGAGCGTAATAGCTGCACTGAAGAGCTGACAGAGGGTGCAGGAACCCCAGCTCCAGCCCCAGACGGAGCCCCGAGCAGCTCCCGCACGCGCGACAGGGAGACACGCGTTAAGGGAACGCGAACAGCCCAGAACCACAGAGCCATCGATCCCGATGACTCTTTACAACACGGATTTTTTTTTAACCTCTCCATCAGAGCACACCGAGCACTTCGCCCAGCCTGCCAGGCGCACGGCGGCCGCCGCTTCCTGGAGGGAGTGCTCCCTAAGGATCTCAGCCCACAGCTGCCAGCGCTGCCTCA
Organism: Chaetops frenatus; assembly: GCA_013400775.1. Classification (NCBI taxonomy): domain Eukaryota; kingdom Metazoa; phylum Chordata; class Aves; order Passeriformes; family Picathartidae; genus Chaetops; species Chaetops frenatus. Next base: position 979,091 of record VZTR01024966.1, read on the forward strand.
CGGCACTGCCGGAAGATCCACAGATAACCCCAGGTCCGACCGTGAGCCTTCCCCGACGGCAGCTGTGCGGGGCACACGGAACCCGAGTTTCCCGACCAAACCCCGCCCTACCGAGCTCATGCGGGCACTTGTAACCCGCAAATAAAATTAATAAACCCACCCCGCCCCCCCAATCCTTGTT
>VZTR01024966.1:979390-1017023 GCA_013400775.1 Chaetops frenatus
TGACTCCGCGGACCCCCAGGCCACGCCCAACCCCCGAGCCGAGACCACGCCCCGCCGCACGTGACCGCTCTCTCCAGCTCCGTGCCCGCCCCCGGAGGGCGCCCCCTGGCGGCCGGGAGGCGGCAGTGCCGGGGGTGGGTCCCCTCAGGAAACAACCGCGGTGATAAAGATTTCCTTTGGCAGGGTTTCGCGCTCTTTTTCGGGATACTCGAATGGCCGACTGCTGTAGAAGTGCAGGCGGCTCCCAGGGCACAAAGGGTTGGCATTTATCCCCTCAGAGCACCATGACATTCCCACAGAGCTGGCTGCGCACCCATCACTGTCGCTCCCCGCATTGGAACGGCTGCCACGCGCGCACACATAAAAAAAGGCAGTTCAGACTGAACAACAACGCTTTTAGTAAGTGAAAGCAGTAGGGATCTTAAGGCAAAGTTTTTATTGATGCTGGTTTAAAACCGCTTCATGGCTGTCGGGTCAGGCTCTGGGGAAGAGGCGAGTGAGCGGCACGTGAGGGAGACGTCTCCAGCCCTACAGGAACAAATCCTCCTCCGACAGCTTTTCCTTCAGCTCGGTGCCTCCCAGGCTCTCCAGGAAGACAGGCGGCTTCGCCTCAGAGAAGCTGTCGTTCTCACCAAGCCCCGACCCAGAGGCTGGCTCTGCTTCCACCATGGTATTGGACCCAGAGCCGGCATCCTCATCCGAGAGAGGGAATATGTCGCCCAGCTCCTGGTATCTCTTCATCCTGAAATGCAGAGTGGCAATTTTCTCTCTTAGATGAAGGCATCGAAGCCTCACGTTACCGTGGGCGAGCCACGCTGTGACGGGACTGTCAAGGCAGGAATAATAGACATTTTTGGGTGCTGGCATTAATGACAACCACTTGGCAAATGAACTTACAAGGACGGGTCTGCCATGGGAGGAAGGATCCTGTTGGCCCCACCAGTGGGCATGTAAAACCAGGGCCCCTTCTCTTCGATGCAGTTAGCGGACCAGGCGTCAGGCCGGCACCTCACCCTCTTGTACCTCGCCCTCTGCATCGGAGCACCTGATGGAATCAGCCACACATTATCCACAGGGACCAGGACGTTACTCACCAGGTCCTAGGAACTTTATGAGCACCTAACAAGGCTTAAAGGAGCGGATGGAAGTAATTTGTGTGGCCCCGCTTGCTCAACCTCCAGAAAAGTAAAGTAAGGTTGAAGACTTTTTTTAAAATGGCTACTGACATCCTAAGTGACATTTTTGTCAGCAGAGTCATCAGGCACATCTCGAACACGGCACCAGGAAGTCCATGAAAGATCCCAGGGAATCCCCTCACACTGCACCAGGAAGTCCATGGGAAACCACTGCCGTCACAGCAAGGCTCAGCCCCAGCTCACAGCATGGCACGACCATGGGGGACCTGGGGGCTCAGCCTCCTGCAGCTCTCCTTGAAGATGGAGGTATGTGAAAATAACGTGAAAATCTCTGGGGGCAAGGCACCCAGCAGAGAACTGGTCCCTGTGCTCTCCTTCCTCTGTTGGCTCCAGCTGTGCCCCTTCAAGTTCAATGGGTTGAGTTTTGGTGGGGAGGTAAGAAACTCAAGGTGTGCCACGGGAGCAGGTTTGGGGTTTATGTGGACTTTGGGAGCACTCGCCACAGGAGAGACAGTTCAGGTGTCTCCTAGACTCAAGAAGTTTTTGTAAAGCCAGGTTTTCAGTTCTGGGGCTCCCCAGGTGCCTGATTGAGGCTGTCACTGGTAATGTGGGTCTTCAAAAAGTACCAAAACAACAAAATAAGGATCACGTAGTAAAGATAAGAGCAGTGGCATTTAATCCTCCCTCTTAGTCTCATGTAATTAATTTGTTCAGAAACCTCCCGGTGCATTCTCAACCTGTTGGCGCTTTATCTATTTTTTTTCTCAGTTTCTTGGGAATATCTTTCTGTAATTACACTTCTCTATTGCCCTATATATTTCCATAATGTACTGGATGACTTTCATCTACCTCCTACACTCTTCTGTAAAAGAAAAAAGACCTCACGGGTGTAATTTCCTGCTGCTTCTACAGTATATTCCTTTTTCATACTTATTTTCTTCTCCTCGCCTATTATTAAGAAGGTTTTTAATAATAACAGTGGCAACAAAATAAACAGCTGCAGCTGAAAAATTTGCAAATAAGCAACATAGAACAAGCAGACCATAATCCCCCAAAGATCAGCCTCAGAGTGGTAATGCATAATGAGAGCCTATCGCCATCACAACTTTGGTTTGTGGACAAATTATACTCCAAATGCTCTACAAGAGCAGCTTTTCTCTCACAAGAAACAAATCCACAGGGCACAGCATCATGAATCATTATTTCCTTTTTGTCATTGTAGTGGTGTATGTTGCAATATTTTACCGAATAAACCGTTTAGTTTCCTCATACTTACAACTAGTTTCTTTCCCTGCTCCCCCCCCCAGAAAGCAGACGGTAGGAGTTATGACATGGGAACTGTTACACACTGTGTCTGTAACTCCATAACTGAGCAACAGCAGTAACCAGGCCACTATGAAAGGGACATTTAGAAACATATAAATTGAAATACCTAGAGTGAAAACATACACACATGCAACAACAGATTTTATGAATCTTCTCTCAAAAAATTGAAACGCTCCTCTTGCAAAAAGCACATCTTCTTGCCATTCCCCCTCCAGAAAAGGAAACGTTAGCGAAACAGGCTTTCTGAGTAGATCCCACTACCCCCAAAAGAGGGCCAGTCTGTAAAATCTGGAGGCTGCTTACTTGGCCTACACTGCATAGCCCAGAAAGAGGATTACCGAGAGAACAACCGCCCCGTTTTACCTTGTGCTGTGTATCCCACAAAGAGGATTAAACAAATAGCCAGGAAAATCCTCCCGTTACATCTGATAAGGAGCTGCATTTTGGCTGGCATCCCTCTGCTCGCAACCAGCCTTCACCACAGCTTCGCACTTCAGAAATAAGACGGAATGAGGAGATCAACTTTTAGAAAAAGTTTCCAAAACCTCAAACCCAACCCATAACCTGCGTCACCATTTCCTGATTGACGAGAGCGAGACATGTACAGAAAAGCCCAGCACTGTGGCTTTCCTGCCTTCATCAGTCCAAATTAAAAGTGCCTCTGCCTTCATCTCTTGTTTTGCCTGAGGAGAAAAGAGAGCTCAGGACCCACCAGCTGGACTGAAGGTTGTGCTGCCGGCAGCAGCTTGTGGTCAAGGCACGCATCCCATCCAACCTCTGACCGATGCTGAGAGGTCTCCAGAGTGAAAAAGCAGTGCTTCGTGTTCCCTGATTTTCTGCCAGCTGCATTTTTGCATTGGCACTGGCACTGCTTTTCCCTGCCTCAAGCCCACGCCAGTCCACCAGAAGGGTTAGAAGCCAGCTACTCGCAGTCCGTGCATGTTTCACCGGCTGGGGAATCATCTTTTTCCACGGAAGTAAATCATCTCTGGAATCTCATGCCAGGGCTTGGGGGGTTTTTTTGAAAGCAGAATCATAGCTATTTGCAGTAGAAGTAAAAAAAAAATGTATTAGGTTGGAGAATATATTCTGGCAGACACACATCAACTCCTTTCTGGAAGGGCATAGGCAATTTGCTTGGCCAGATCATCACTGTGTGGTGCAAATGCCCCAGGGAATGTGGCAAAGGGCTTGGATCACATGGTGGCTCCACAAGGAACACGTCTGAAAAGCCATGAAAGCTCTCATATAAACAGATAAATAGAAGCTGCCTTTCAGCTGGCTCGTACCTTTTGCTTGCCTTTTGGCTGTGATTAAACCAGGCTTGAGTTCACTTAAGAAGAAATTACAAACAACAAGGTCATCAAAGCAGTGGAGGTTTTTCTCAGTCGTACAAGAGCTGCTGGATTAACTGGGGCACCGACCTGAGGCCTGACGTGCTGCAGCACCTTGTCGGTCCTGGGGCTGATAGTGCAAGTTGTCTGTGGTTAATCTATTTTTACCTGGTGGAAAGTCCACAGAGGCCCCCCGTGGGGATCTGGACTGAGCAATGCCTTTCCCCAGGGCACGGTGTTCCACTAAAACCCCATGAAGCAGCAGAAAAGACTCCAGCAGCTCTCTCCCCTCTCCAGGCTGGGATTTACCACCTCGCTGAGGGATCGAGTTGCATTGTTCAGCCTTAGGAGCTTCTGCACACGGGGTTTTTTCTCTGGCACGGGAAAAAGAGGAGACTCAAACCAAGCAGGTGGGGAAGGATTCGTGTGCAGTGGTTATTCTTACCACTCTCATTTCTACTTTGTATTTTTAGCATCACCTCTTTTGTCTTTTCATTTAAGGCAGCGCTCAGCATCAATAGGAAGCTGAGCAAACACGTGAGGGAGATGATCAGCCTCCACTTGCTGAAGGAAACCGTCCCTGCAATAACACCTCTCACTTTCCACTGATGACGGGTACACGCTGACCTGTTCCACACCCCTCCACTGTGCACAAACAACCCCCGTGAGAGAAAGCAAAACTCCACTAAGAGGGCTATTTTTGCCCTTCCCACCAGCCCAGGGCACTGGAAGCCCCACGGGATGCAGCCAGAGCGATGCCCACCGGGGAGCGTGGTCATGGGCAGCTGGGTATTCCGCGGAAGCCGGGGCAGCGGCTGTGCGTAGGGGAGCTGCAAATTCCCTGTATCTGGAGGGGGATCGCGCAGAGCCGAGTTATCTGTCTGGTACCATCAGCTGATGGGGGAACTTGTAGCACTGGCAGTTTTGCCACACGGTTTTGTTATTTTTTTCTGTGTCTGCAGCACGCCTCAGGAAATGAGATCGCTTTACAATTGTTAGCTGTGGGGAGTCCAGAGCAAATGTTTCACCCCTATCTCAAGTACATCTGTGTAACAGGGCCCTGAAGCTTGCAGGGAGGGCCGGCCTCTGCCCGTCTCCTGCCCAGCTGCGCTCTGCCCGTGCCCACACCCCACTGTGCTTGGCAAGTAAAGGGTTTCCCACCTTCCTACAAACATGGAAGTGACTGGAGACCTAGATCTGAAACAGTCAGGGATGTGCAGGTGTTAAAAGTAAAGCATGTCGTTTGTGGAGGGTTGTGGGATGCCCAAGGAACACCGTCAGTAAACCACTCAAGACATATAATGAAAACAATCAGCTCTAATTTTAAAAAATCTCATCTTGGTCTAGAGGCCACAAACTGCTGAAAGTTAACAAACATTTTCTTTTTTTAAACAGAGAACAGCACATGAGCTAAACTATATTGGAATACTAACCTTGAAACGTGCCATAGCATGACAATCAGAGTTTAAGAGAAACAAGATTTTAAGTTAAATATTTTAAATCTGCAGAGGAGAGCACAGTCACCATACCAAGGTCAGCTGCCTCAAATTTGCCTTCCATAAACTGTGAGGAAGATTCATAGGATAATGTTCTTCCTTCATAGATCCTGTTTATGTAAACTGAAAGATTAAATATCCCAACAGAACTGGCCTACAAAGAGAAGCAAATAAATGAGGAGCAGGCATTTGAGAACACAGCTTGCTCCTGAAGCCTTGGTTACAGCTCCTGCACTGAAGTGCTGCCATTATTTTCAAATCACCTGCAAAGCACATTTCTTAATCTGCAAAGCTCTTGCTTTACATTTTTGTAAGGCAATTATTTGGGGAGTGGGGAGTAGGTGGAAGGAGAAGGCTGCCTTGCCACTGTGCACCCAGACCCCTGAGCAGACACCCAGGACTTTCCATGATGTGCCTGAAAAATCTGGGAGTAGTCTTAAACTATAATAAACACAACATCTAAAGTGTTGAACTGCTCTCTAGTCATAACTTTCAGGGCTGTTGTATGTCCCAGCTGGCCTCAGGAGTAATCACTAATTTAGTAACATCACTAAATGTGGACCACACTGCAGGAGTGCCTGGCATGAGGACATCCACTCTGCTGACAAGGGCAGAATATAGGGCAAAAGCAAATCCCAGCAGTAACCTAGAGGGGCATCATGGGGCTGTTTCAACCAATTCTTTGGACATCAACCCCTTCTCTGCTCTAGCCCAGGTAAATGCTGATGGAGCAGATTAGTCCAGAGGAGTGGTCTGGCATAGCAGTGTCAGGCCACTCTGTTTACTGTGCAGCCTGTATTCCTGACAAGCAGCCAGATGGACAGATGGACTCCCATGGGTGCAGGGACACCCACAGTCCCAGTGCTTATCAGTGAGGCTCACAGGCAAGGCACTATCTGTCCAGGCAGGGTCCTGATAAAGAAGTTTCTCATTGACAACTGCTCAGAAATCAGATAAAACCTAACTGCTGCAGGGTCACTCTGCTCCCAGGGTCGTTTTTTCCCCTGCCCTAGCTGCTGGGAGCTCAGCCCTGACTTCCATGGGAATCCAAGCTGACCCCTGCACCCCTCAAACACTCATCCCCATGGAGCAGCAAGGCCAGCAAACAGCTGGAGCAGCTGGAGGGGGATCCTGAAGCACTGGGCCCCGTGATGCTCAGCTCTTTATTTGCTCTACTGAGAAAGTAGAAATACGTATTTTGTACAGGACACTGCTCTGGGGAGCAGCAGGTACAGGAAAAGCTACAGCTGTTACAAGCAGAGCTGGAAATAAGAGTGAAGAGAGAATGATGGCAACAGAAAAACAGAGGACAGACAGACCACAGGGGAGAGTGTCTGAATGACGGCTGGGTTCAACACAAGGAGCATCTGTTTTGCCCATCTTGCCTTTTAGGAAGGCAGAACAGTTTTCTTCCCTGATACTCACTGCTGAAGTGGGATGAGATTCGTGACACCTGGACATCCAATGGGCCCTGAACACATTGGTCCATCTCAGGGAGTACCCCTGAGCTGCCCTGTTAAATGCCCAAAATCACCCTGATGCCCCTCAGAAGTGACCTCCCCTCCAGGCAGGCAGTCCAGCTAAAAATTTAAGGATGCCTTTTGCCACCAGCTCTCGTTCAACCAACCAACCTTTGGGGACTGAAAGCAAAAATCTCTCCTGCTTCAAAATAGCAAAGAGCTGGCAACCCAGAGAGGTTTGGGTCCAGCTGGGGGGATTTCTAAATCCAGCCCTAAGTAAAAATTAATTCTTAACCTCAGTCACATCTGAGCTCAGCACCTGACCCGTGTTCACCCCTGCAGCCAGAGCATCACAGCCCAGGCAGCACATGGCATCCCTAGGCCTCTCGTGCCACTGCCCCTCTCCTCTGAGGGCAGTATCAGGGCCTGGCCCATGCAGATAAGATTCAAATCTTGTAAGAAAGCACTGACACAGAAATCAGACACTCACTGCCATCTAGATCTCACAGAAGAGCAACTCCTCCTTTCTTCCCATAGTGAAGATCAACAAGTGCAGGGGGAGATCTTTGCTGGAAAGCCACAGCTGCATCAAGATGGAGCACAGCTGCTGACAGACAGGAAGCTGTCAACGACCTTTCCCCATCAGCTATCTCACCTCTCTCCCAGAAACCTTAACCAAGCACCAGGCCTGTCTTTCAGGTGGAAAAAGCAGCTTTCCTTGCTGCTGGGAGTGCTGATGCTTTCTGCTTCCACCTGCTGAAGCACGGTGCAGCGGGAGGTTTTGGCTGGCAATTTCAGGACTACAGTTTAAAACCAACAACTTGTTAAGACATGACACAGCAGCCAAGCTCTGGCTACTGATTAGGGAGTTAATTTCAGCAGCTGACTGTCCTTTAAAACTCCATCCTAGAGCAGCACCAGACCTGCAGTGCAAGCAGGACCTGCACTGTGGAAGAAGGGTTCACGTAGAGTTTGTTGGGAAAATACCCCTAAACCCACAAGGAATTAATAAGGGAGAGAAGGATGGTGGGACAAAGATGTTTTCAAAGCAAAGCCTGGTGCCCTGTTCCTCCACTGCTTCTAAGGGAATGTGTTTTCACTGGGAACCAGTTAGCATTGCTGCATATGTTACTGGTTCAAGCTCTTCAAGGCTACACAGGAATTACACACAGCTATTTGTCCATCAGATGGTTTCACTTCACACGAGTGAGCTGCTCAGCAGCTTTTTGATGCTTTTTGTCAGCCTTGGGCTCTTGCCCATAGATCCACCCCAAGCAGCTCACCTTGCCTCCACTGCCTGTGTGAGTGCAAACTTATTTCGATGTGCAAGCACCATTGGTGACACAGACAAACTTCACACCGTGTGTGGGGAGAGAGGACGTCAGTAAATTTGGGAAGATGAAGACAAACGGGCAGCAGGGATGCTCCTATGGAGGTCTGCCCATGAACCAGACCTGCTTCTCCCATCCTGTGTGTAAGGTGGAGCAGAGCTGGTGATCAGCCTCCAGTTAACCAGCCTGGAGTCATAGTTTTGTGATCTTCACCAAATTGGTGGGGAAAAGAGTGAATTTATATTTACATTAAAAGAGAACAGGTTTTTTTTCATTTCCTATCAACCAAAGGAGCTGGGCATTTCTTAGCTAGCTTTAAGCACATTTGATTCAGTAGAAGCATCCTTTTGTTTTGAAATGTGACAGAAGAGGAAAATGAGGAAAAGCAGGAATATCAGACCTGGCACAGGAGCCTCTCCCCAGTGGGACTGGCACTCCCCAGGCCTCCAAGCCCCTTTTGAAGGATCTGCCCCATGTTCTCTGGGTGGATGCTGCTGCAGCACAAAGCAACAGGCTCCAAACTGCTGTTCCTCAGGTTCAGAAGCTGCAGTGCTGACAAAGCTGCTCTGCCCACTTTCAAAATGAGCACATCCCTTTTGAAAACACAATTTGCTTTAACTAGGGAAGAAGATTTTTTGTCTTTTCCTACTTCAAGGACTCAGACAAGGGTCACTCATCAAGGAAAGCTGAAGCCTGGGGAAAGATTCACTTCATCCAACATTTCCAGCAAAGGGTGCAGCAGGGAGGGCAGGACAGGCTGACCAGGGAGGTGAGTCACAAGACCCTTCCACTTGCAATTCCTTGTGCCTTTGCAGGGAGAAGTAAAATATGTCTTTCCATGAACCCTATATAACGTGGCAGCTCAGTACCATAAGATAACATTAAGGGAAAGCACATGGAGACATTAAAAAGTATTTGACACTTATTTGTCAAAAGTTCCAGATGTGGGGAGGCAAGATAGATCACAGTGTCTGACACGTCTCAGGTGTCACGCACAGGTCATTGGCAAATATTTAAAATAAACTTCGCTAGCAGGGAATTTTGTTGTTCTTTATTGTCCCCTCCTTGTCTGCAGACCACGTGCTGCAATCAGATGCAGTATGACAATTTCTGTCTCTTTGTCTGCACTAGAAATCACTTCTAGGGCATCACTACCTCTATTATTTAAAAAGTCCTGGCATTCTGGAGGAAGGAAACTCTGGGCCCACCTGACTGCATTCTCTCATGGGCTGCTGTGAAACTTCTCAGGTGTTAGCTGAACCCACTGGCTATCCAGAGATGGCCTCAGAGTGGTTTGAGACCCTGCCCGGGAACTTATTGCTCTTGCTGCACTCCAAGACGCTTAAGTATGCAGAAGATCATTTTGTTCATTCCTTTTTTTTTTTTGTTTACCCCATGCATTTCACCCACAGATGTCAGAGTAACTCTCTGACACAAGCACTTCATGCTCCTCTTACAGTATTCAGTGACTAACACCAGCTCACTCATCACATGCCTATCCCAGTCTTTCACTGATCACTCATCCACTCAACGGATTCCTCTTTGTTTCTGCAGAAAATTGCGTCAAAAAACTCAGAGAAATCCTTCTATCCTGATCCAATGCCAACCAGTAAATCTCTTTCACAGCAACAATGAGCATGTAAAAAGTCTTTGCTGTATTTTGTGCACACCAGATGCCAAAAATTCAAGCACTAGATATTTAAAACATTGCTATAAATACCCAAATTATTAAAACCTTTGGTGTTAAGGCATCACATTATCAGTCACTTCTCCCTGAACAGTCAGTATCACAGACATTTTCTGTTCTGGATGGAATCAACATGTTTTCCAAAGGTGCTGTGTTTTCTATCTCAAGAGTCTGCCTGGCTGTAAAGGCACAACCAAACGATGGTTTTGGAAAAAAAGGTAACCAGGCAAATAGTCCTTGTCAGGAAACTGCTGTTTTTACACCTACTCGTGACGAGGAAGAGCTAGAAACCACCACACTGCAAAATGAAAAAGCACTAGGATGCACTTTGGACAGAGTTCCTGGGAAGTACGTAAAAGCACTTTTTGAAATGAAAAATTAGTCATTTGTAGCAAGCTCTGAAATAGCCATAGATGTTGCAATACAAGAGGAAAGAAAGTTAACAAAGGCTTCTCGCCACAACTTTATGCACTTGGCTGTAATGCAACAGTCTTTAGTTCTGTAATTTCAAGAAGGGTTTGTCTCCTGAGCTCCCAGACTAGCTATGTCCTCCTTTGCAGGACTTCATCTGGGCATCTTATAATGAAAAGTCCCACATAAAACATGCAGGTAACACCAACTCTCTCAGCCTCTTAATAGAAACACACAATTAAAGCTCATCTTTGCTCTCTCAGTGCTGAGCGAAAAGGAAACCCCAAACAAAAGTGAGATGGGTGAAGCCACGTGTTAACAGGATCACGAGTGTTTCTCGTTGTCTGGTGTCAAGGCTAACCAGGCTCCCACAGCATTTCTGGACATGGAAATGCAGCAGTAATAGTGCCCAGCGTGAGCACTGCACCGTTTCACTGCCACATCTCCATGGGCACACAGAGAAGGAAACCATCCACTCTGAGCCTGTGCCAGGGCAGGACCAAAACTCCCCACACCCAGGAGCTTTCAGGAGCACAAATGAAGTGGGGAGCTTTTGCCACACGGAGGCAGCAACCAGAACCGGCAGCTCCCCTTGCGACACAGGGGATCTGCTTTCCTGCTGCTAAGGGGAAGTGAGGGCTCACTTCTGCCCACTGCCCCCGGTGCTTCAGATGTCTTAAGAGCAGCAGAGGACACAGCAGTCACCTCCTGTCACTCTCCTCCAGTCCAGGCCCCTCGAGAAGAGAAAAAATAACAAAGAGCCTGCTCTGACAGCATTGTAGGGAGACAGAACAAGGCACTGGTTTCTTTCTGTCACAAAATACCAAAGCACAGCACAACCATCCCCATCACTCCATTTTAAAACACCCACCATATCTCTAGCCAGCATAAGAATCAAGAGTGCTTCAATTAAACCAAAACTGGTTTTAATCAAACCACATCACTTCTCGTGAGTCTTGCACACTTTTTGAAGAAGTACGCTGAGGTTATAGCTCTGATCTCATACTTGACAGGAATTCTGCACAAACTTGGACTTCTTGTAAATCTTGCTGCTTTATGCTGGCTAAGGAGAAAGAACTAGTAAATCAACAAAAAGAAGGTTTCAGTTGTAAGACCTTTTTGCTGTACAGAAAGGAATAGAAATGCAGGTTAAACAGAGTTCACAGGAACCTAATCTTCAATTAATCTTTGAAATAAATGCCTGACCTCACACATACTTTATAGTTAAAACTCAACATTCCTGAAGGGAGCTTTGCTGCCTAATCCAACAAGCTCCCCACCTCCTTTTTTTTTTAAAACTAAATACACAATCTTACATAAGTTCATTCTCTCAAATCATTGAACAAACAGGAACTATTTAAAGGGTTTCCTTAAAAAGACATGCCTTAAAAGAAGCACAGCATAGTATGAGCATCTGCCAGCTGAGCATCTGGCACGATGCAGTCTCCAGTAACAAAATATAATTAGCTGGCAGTAGCCTTGAACATTTACTTTAGGAGATGAACTGGCATAATTGGCTTCTGTAAGTCCACATGCATATATATGAAGTGTATTTTAAGAAAAGCTGGAAAGCCAAAGTGTTCTGGGTATCTTCAGAGGAGAGAGCTCTCCAAGCCACAGTGCCAATCACACTGATTGTGCTGAAAAAGCTCTGATCTCTCTTATATCAGGCCTTCTTAACTATGGACCTACTCCTACCTGTCTGCTGAGCTCTCACTGCTGTGGTTTCAGTGGATGCAGGGTGTTTCTCTGCACACCTGAAAATCAAATGATTTCACACTTACTTCAGACCAGTATTTGAAGGGGAAAAAAAGATAACTTTTTTATGCTAGGATAGCCCACAAACTATCCTCCTCCAAATTACAAGAAAACTAATGATGAGGCAGGCAATCCATGCTCTATAAAATTTGCTCAAAGGCAAAAGTATAGAAGGAAAAAACCCCAAACAACTACCCCACATATGTATTGCTCCCTTCCACTTGAATATGAAACTAAAAGGCAGTAGAAAAAAAATTGAGTTTGTGGTAAAAGTGCACACTAGCTTTAACTGAAATCAGACAAAAACAATGTACAATACAGCCTGCTGAGAAATGTTTTGCTGAGAAACTAAGCTGTCTTACCTTCAGGCCACAGGAAAATCTGAATTAAAGATCTGACTGCAGAAATGAAACTCCTAGGGGCTGACTAGACAAATATTTAGTAAAGCATAAAGCACACACATAGGCACGTGCCCTCACTCTCTCTCTGATTCTACAGGCACACAAATAGCTGGTCTAGTTTTGAGTTTTGCTGCCACTCATTTCCAGCACCCATTTGTTGGCCTATTTGTTTGTAGTTAGCAGTCTAGCTTGCAGAATTCTCTGCAGAAGGGATTTTTACCACAAGTTTCAGATGTACATGCTTTCTTCCCTTGCAGCTGCTTTCCCCTCACACCCTTTAAAGCAAATGTGATGTTCCCCTCCCTTATTTTCCAGAAGAATCCAGTTGTTTTGACTATTCTCCTTCAATGCCCTCTAGTGTTGTGAACATCTTCCCACCTTATCAGCCTGTCAGTGATAAGACTGCTGATGCACTACTGCACACAGTCACATTTCCCCTTCACTTGCCCCATGTCCCCTGGCAGCTCTGGCCAGCATTTCTTACTCTGCAGTTGGACAAGGTGGTCTGCCTGTATTTCATCTAAAACCACTTCAGAGAGGTCCCAATTGCAGCTCCTGCTAAAACAGCACCTGGGCTTCCTGAGCAGCTCAAGTAAGAAACTATCCATGGTATCAAGCTGGATTAGGCAAATGTTTAGAGCACTAGAGCACGGGACCTGTAACCCTGTGAATTCTCTGTGGTATATTAAGAGTAGATTATCTCCTCTCACCACAAAGAAAGTTTGCTGCTTTCTTGCTCTGGCTCCTGGCATTACAATTGCTCATGTGTTTTTACTGAAGGCACTCTCACAACTATTCATTTTGGCCAGAGTTGAGACATATATTGTATCTTAGTAAGACACAGGAAACAGAATTCCAAGGAATCTGAAGAAACATTTAGCCAAGCTAGTCCATTTATTGAGCCTCTATCAACTAGGTTTTGGTTAACAAGGGAAAAGAACAACAAGCAACATACAAAATAAATACTGAAAACAAGTTCCCTTCACATTGATAAAGTTTTCTGGGAACAAACGTTAGAAGAGATAAAATGCATTCTAGCTGGAAGAACGTGCCTCAGGTTTATTAGAAAAAAATTTCTTAGAGAAGAAGATTCTCTTAAAAGAAACTATTTTCATACAGCACTACACTTCAAAACAGAATCATACATCAAAGAAAAAGCTGTGAGGGAGAAAGGGTTTATATTTACATATAGGACACACAGTACAAAGCATTAGCTGGACTTATACTTTACATTTAGATTTTATATCGTTAGTGTGGGTGAGCTACAGACCAGGAGAGCTCTGAGTTTTTCACAAGGTTACATTAGTGCAGGCTCTAGGTGGATGTCCCTGCAGACACCTTACTTCTATCAATCAGTACTGAAGCTGTGCCACAGCACTGGCTTGGACAGGTAATTGTTCTGATAGTGCCCATTGCCTCCAAGGCAAGTATTTATACAAATTAAGACAGCTTTGCTCTTAGCCTCTCCATGCTTGCTGGAAGAAGATTCACCATCTCCTTACTAAGTTCTAGTTCAGTTTCAATGGCAGGGACAGCATCTGGATACTTCTCACAATAGTCTACCAGAAATGTGTAATATTCCAGTGATGTCTGCATGTTTTCCAGTTGCTTTTTGCTATCTGAAGTGATCAGCTTACCATACAGTCGTGCAATGTGAAATTTAGCCACCATTGCAGGGCGAAGAACATCTTCCTCAAGCTTTTCAGGAAACACCTTATCAGGGTTCCTCAAAGAATCCAAGAAGAGTTCATAATACTTGATTGCAAACTGAGCCAGAGAATTAATTTTTTTAACTGTGTGCGAGTCTAGTTTCTCTAACCTGTTCCCAATAGCCACCTTTAAATCCATCATCTCATAATAGGTGTCAGCCAGTTCACACTGAAGCTGCCTACAAATCAACAGGTAGTACTGGGGGTTCAGGTCTGCATAGATTGGCTCCAGCATGTCTATTCTACGCTTGTGCATTTTGCAGCGCCTCTCATAGTCTTCTTCAAAGAAAGCAAGTACCTTAAACAAAGCACTGTGATCCTGAACAATTTCAATATGGTCAGTAACATAACCATCAACCTGAAAGAACTCTTTTGCTTCCTGAACATAGTTCTGACCAACCAGGAAGATTTCTCTGGCTTCTTGAAAATCTAAAGGATATACGCTGCTCACTTTCTCCTCCATGGCTAAGACAGAGTCACATATATCACTTGTCCCAAAAAGGACAGCTTTTTTCCTGCCCTTCTCCTTTTCATCCTCTTCTTTTTTCCTTTGGGCTTTAAGTTCCAATTGCCTATCTGGATCCAGCTCTCCTATGTTATCCTGAAATGAGAAAGCATGCTAATTAAAAACAAATCTTGGCTTATAAAGAGACTTACACTGAATCATTTTGAGTCACCTTTGAAATATAAACTAGGGAGCAACAAGACAAAAGACAAATCATTGATATGCTAGGCCTTACATGAACAGAAGAATCATGTAAATTACAGTATCAATTCTGAAAAGACACAAAATTAAGGTGGTTTAGTCTCCCTGCTCTGTGTAACAAAACAGCCAAAGGAATAAATGTTGAACCCAAAGGCTCTGCTTCACAAAGTGTTTCAGCAAACGCAGTTCTAAACATCCAAAGAAATACTTAAATGAATTAAATTAATTGAATCAAATCTGAATTAATCAAATGCTTGAACGAATGAGAACATCAGCACACAAAACTGTTGCATATTAGGACAATATTCTTACTAGCAGTTAAATAAGAAGGAATCTGTCAAATCAAGCTGCAAGAAAATGCAGCAGAGAGGAGAAAAATTGAAAACTGAAGTTTTTCTGAAAGCAATGCACTGATCACTCTACAAAGCTGATCTCCTGTCTGTGCTTGCTCTTAAGTGCTGCATTTAAGTCAAAGCATGCCAAGAAACACTTGCTACACTGCAAGCATTTATTGTTTTGTTCACTGGGCAATTGCTTATTCCTCGTTACCAACTGCAAATTGATTCCTCTTGCAAACATGAAAGCAGACTTAGTTTGCTGTTAGACAATGACAGCTACAGAACAGATTTTCTGTTACCTCAAGCAATTTTCGAGCGCTTTGCAGAAGATTCAGGCAATACTTAATCCAACACCTTGCAATTTCAGCTTTCCTCTCTGGAAGGTCCTGTTGGTCTGGCTCTGTTTCATCTGCTGAATGGAAATAAACACATAAAAACTTTAAGAGAAGTCCAGCACTTCAGCAAGACCCTCAAATGTTACAGCCAAAGAATATGCTACTTGTATTTAAATTTTCCTCATGGTTAGACAGAAACATGTTCTCCATGTTAGTTTATGCAATAGTTTGGTAAATTGTCATTTCTGGTACAAACTATATAGACTAACATGGGTTTGTCATGTATAAATTCTGGAAAGAAATGGATCCTAATTTATCTTTAAAAACACCTTTTATCTTCAAGGTGGTTTACTGGAAATGATTTCTAGGTCTCTTTGTAATATGAGAAAGAAATCAGGTTAATTCATTTTCTGAGATTAAGCTGCCTGCCCAGTAATTGTTTCTGAGGATGATAAAGGCATTTGTATTGCAATGGGCCCCAGACTTGCTACCAAAAAAAGGAACAAAATAGGGGAAACTGCCTTTGGTTAAGCTACCTGGTACAAACATAAGATTTATTAGCTCTACAACTTCTGTATTTTTTCTCCCCACAGTCTCCCCACTATCATAAATAGCAGCACTGCTGATGTCTCAAGATAACATTTTCATAAACCAAACAGATTTCAATGAAATCTCATTTCCCAGTCTATGCAGAAGGCAGTGAGTTAGCTGAACAATGAGAGGACATTCCTACAGGACAGCAGCACTTCTGTTCACCAAATAAAGCCAATTTCAGACTCACTTCTACTGCATAATCTTCCATTAGAGCCAATCAATTTCTTATGAATGAATTAAGAATTGCTGCTAGTCTAAGAAAAGGCACATTTATTAATTACGTCTGTGTTAGTTTATATTCCAATTAATGTGATAAAATGAATGTGCTTGAGAATGGCCAATGCTGACTTTGTACTGGTCTTTCTGTAAGTTAGAATGTTCTGCAAGTTCACAGCCCAGCTCTCTGTACTGTGAAAAGGAAGGGAAGGTAGGATAAGCAATTAATCATCAAAACAAACAAGATTATCACTACTGCTATTTGGTGCAGGAGAAGTCAAGATAGAGCTTAGTTGACTTGTACTTGTTCCCTCTCCATTAATTAAAGCTCCATCAACTGGACACTTCCGCTTGCCCAAGACAGACATAAAAAGGTGTGCTGTAGATGAGCAAAGACTAGGCCTAAAACAGGGCACTGACACACATGGAACCACAGGTCCTGAAAACTAGAGTCAGTTCTGCAGAAGTTTCTTCTGCTGCTATTCACACTGGACTGCCAAGTTGTTCCTTTGCATCAATGCCCAAACAACAAGGAGGGCAGCTACAACTCCAAAAACAGCCACTGATGAGGCTGCAGCATCCAGCAACAAAGGACAATACAAGTACCTTCTGGATTTGGGGTTTTAAAAGCTGCAGTTTTGCTCCCTCTTTTAAAGCTATTCCCAGGAAGCATCTGGTTTGGTTCACTGAATGACTGCCCTCTGATCACTGAGGCAAACTGCATTTTTAGCACAGGTACAAAGCCAAATGGATGAACAGAGACATTGCCACTGTTGAAGTGGATATTGTTTGAAATTTCACTTTTATTCTGGTATGCTGTCTGAAACACCAGCAACAAGCACTTGAATTTTTCTCACAGGGTCTACACGAAGCCAATCTTGAGCTGTAGTAGCAGTTGCTTTTCAGAAACATTCGACTTTACTGAAAAATATTTTAGGAAATTAACACTGGGTTAAGTTTTGTTCATGTTGTTAAACTTCAGTTTTAAACATTAACACATGATGATGCTTAATTCACAGTAATTTTATTCAAAATTTTTTTATAAACTTACCATCTTCAGCAGATGGCCCCTGTCCAGCTTGGCTAAAGATGACACTGGCTGCTGCTAGACAGTGCCGAGCTTCCATAAAGCATTCCTGAGAGGAACAGGAGCAGAGCAGCATTTAGCACTGGTGTGAGCAGCTCAAGCACTGCTGTCACTTGGCCAAACCCCTCACCTCAGAGACTGAACATACATGACCACAAGGGAAATGACAGAACTGAGAGGCCCTGGAGCACATTCCCCAGGCACTGGAAGAAAACACACAGGTTTTCCACACCTATTACTGAATACAATATTTCCTAATTGTTTTTTCTGTACCGCAGCCCCACCAAGCCTTTCCTTTAATATTAGCTATGCACACTAAATGTTCTGACTGTTCTGCTCTCTGCTACTCTGGCTGCCTTGAGGTGAAGGAAGTGATGCCTTGTGGCAGACACTATCATGGGGTGTTGGTGGGAACAAGCAGAACATACAAGTCAACACCGTGAGTCAGATCTAGATTCCTTTACCCATATTTGGCAGTGCACTGTTAAATAATTAGTGCTATCAATGGATCAAAAAGATATGGAAATTAGGAGTTACTATGAAATTAGCATTAACTGATTTAGGTAGGGCAGGAATCTTTTTAAGCATCAGAAAAGAGCATCTAAATAGCCTGGAATGTAGAAAATGCTAAATAAAGTTGAAGCACTTCCTAACAGTAGATTGTTTAGAGTCAACATGTGGTAAACAACTACCAACTCACATATTCCCTTTTATGTTCACATAAGTTTAAACAATGCTAAGGTACAAAGGACAATAATTTATAGTAAACAGTGAGCCATACCTTGGCTCTCATATGCTTTTTGTTTTCAAACTTTATTGTAAGAGAACAATAGAAGAAAGAATTTTAAATTAAATTATTGTAACCCAAAATTTACTTATGAATATGACATCACATAATTGCTAATATTTCATTAACTAAAGGGCTTTTCTCATGTTTACACCCCTCTTCATCTTTCCCACTGCCATTACAACACCACAGGAAAGCCACCATGTCCTCTTCAGAAAAAACTGACAGATGCTTCATGTCAGAAGACAACTTGTGGTTTTATAGGTGCACATTTTCAATTCATCTTAGAGCCCTGTCTCAAAGAGCTGTTTCAACAACTGTTTTAGATGACAGTTATATTAATGATATAATTACAGCAGAAAAACACTGGATATATTACCTTGGAGAGATAGTACTGTGACAAAGTGGCAGCATTTCGTGCCCATTCTACTGGGTAGTAGCCACAGTACTCAAGCTGTCGTTTCAGAGTAGTATGGCAATACTGAGCAGCCTTCTCAATCATGTCCAGGTGCTGGTAGACCTGTGCCAGGTAATACAGAGTATGTGTGTAGGCTTTTTCAAATCTGGAAAAAAACCACAGTCTCTTTAGACTTTTTTTTTCTCCCTAAATACACCCTCATAATTTAAAAAAAAAAAAAAAAAAAGGTAATAATAATGTAAGTATGCTACTTAACACATACCTTTTGGATCTTTCTTGGTCTGTAAGTTTTTCTTCTTCTGCCATGAAATGTTCACTGGGATCCAGGGGAGGATTTCCATCCTGCAAGGGTACATGACACATTCAGCAAACTGCATTTCTCACTCTGTGGCACAGTGCTCCCTCTCCTGGCCACACATCATTTACCGTTTGCCAATCCCAAATTTAACAAAGGGTCACATAACCCATCTCAGTGCCACATCTCCGGAGCAATTCCACAACACTCAGGAGATTTAGAGGATGAAAGTCACAATTCCACGTGGAATGACAGGGTTCACAGCTTGTAGGAGACTTCTGCTTCTGTACCTTAAAGCAATGCATGCTGCCTGCACCAGAGACTGCACTCAGCCTGGATTCTACAGGACTCTACTGGGCATCTTCATTTTGTACATTAACATGCTGGGTTTTGAGGCATCAATTTAATACCAAGGACGCCTTCAAGTGTGAAATATTCGTTTGCCCAGCTGCACTGATCAGTAGCAAGAAAACACCCTGCAGGAAGTACTGCAGAACATGAAGTGCAGAGTGTTCAGCAGAGCTGCTGTGAGGACTAACCACTGTGAAGGGATTCCATGAGGGGGCAAGATCGTTTACTCAGACAAGTGAGACAACATGCAGTGTCTTTGGAGGATGAAGCAGCTAAACCTTCCTATCAGGCATAATCTACATGCAAGTTATTAAATGTGGTTGTTCCCATCATTAGAAGCACTTTTTTGGTTTTTAAACCACGAGTTCTGTCAGAGTCCTTACAGGAACAACTATACACCTTTTGGCATTGCTGTATCCAAGTCTGCCTTAAGACAATTCTCAATAATGTTACCAGGCAGCTCACAGGCAACCCCAACAGATTAAAACTGCTTATGGCAGAGCTTTATTAGCCTGTGCTTATCCCATTTCCTTTGCAATTGTGAATAACTTCAGGTGCCAATTCTAAAACACTTCGAATGAAACCATCTTTTAAAGAGTTTTTCTCCCCTTACACAGTGCATCCTGGAGGGTGTCCAATGTGTCTGCCAGCAACAAAGGCCAGGTTAGTAAGCAGCTTGTCTAGCCCTTTCCTAACCCCATTTCTTTCTTAGCCCAAGAGAAAGTAAGGCAACAAATAAAAAACAGTTTCAATAAATACTTTTCATAACTTAATACAGACTTAGGCAGGAACAGGAACAAGGGTAAAGAATACATTCACTTTACAGGGAAGAACCCAGTATGTTTGTACTGCTTCTCATTAAAAATCCCTGAATGGACTTGTTTACTTGCTTTTAATAGAAGTGTTTTAATCAGCTTTAAAAGTGAGCAAATGTACCTGAAACAGATAGCGATAAATAAATTAAAGTGTGTTTAACCTACCAGAGGCATGTAGATTTTTGTACAAGATCTTTTAATCTGTAGGTTTTTGTTTAGTTTTCAAGATGTGAATTTATAACTCTTCCTCTTGTTTTCTTTAGATACAAACCTTCTAACAAGATTTGGATGATATTTGGGCAATGCTAGAGCTATTCCTGCAAAGAAAGCCACTGAAATGACACAGTAAGCAAAACTCTCACCTCCTTCCTGTATCTACAGATCTATCTCTGATATCAAGCCTTATGCCTTTACTTATCCTCAGAAAGAGTTCTCCAACTCTCTTCTCTAAGTGGACTTCATTAGCCCAAGTTCCTTGCCTTGGTTTTGCCTTGGGGGGGAACCATCCTATCCAATTTGTAAGTTAATTAGACCCAGTCAGTAAACAACTAAACAACTAAATCCACCAGCTCAGGAAAATGTCTCCAACATCAACAGTTTACCAAAGCCTTCCTGACAGCCTAAAAATGGGGAATGCTAAGAAAAGTATATTCACATATTTATAATTTGTTTAGGACAAGTGTTGACATCCCTGTATAAATCTGTAGTTTCTTCTAAAAGAAAAACTTAAAGCATAGTTATGTTTGACTACATAATGCCTTGAACTGTAAGTGGCAAATAATATTGGGGGGAAATGTGTAGCAAGTGATCTGATGCATATGTATAACCCTAGTCAGGCAGTAAAGCCCCAGAAGAAATACTCAGTAACCACTACTAACAAAAATTAAGTTTCAGAAAAGTCTACAGTGCAAATGTGAAGTACCTGGCAGCACTCTGATCCATATAACACCATAGTATCAGTTTAATTTCATAATCACTGGAGCAAGTGCCAGAAGCTTTCTGAGGTCATGTGGTAGCTGGGGCTGGTATAAATATCAAAGCTGAACATCAGGAATTAATTAGAGAGAGAGTCTGCAGAGAGATGCAGTATCTCTAGTTAGCCCAACTGATCCAGAGGGCAGGAAATAAGCTGACAAGCTTTTCAGCACAAGTAGGGGCTTTCTTCTGGATTCGTTACCTCTCCTATCACTGTAGGCCAGCATGGCTGCAGAGGTGGAAAGATGTAACCATGGGCAATAAATACTTGCCCATTCTAAAAGTCTCCACAAGAATAAATCAGTACTCTAAACCAATTTCACGTAAAACCTGAACCTGCAACTTCATGAAACTAAGCTCTGTCCAACCTATTCTGCTGTCCTGAGACACAGCTACTGCTCCCTGAAGACCACAAATGTTTTTAGCTCACTCCAGAACTGTCCCCAAGGCAAGTCAGCGTAGAAACAGCTTTGCAAAGAGCTTAAGAATAGCACAAGGGAGTCTTTGTAGGATACGCAGCAGAATCCACAGCTCAAAAGGTTGTTTAATATGCATGAGAGGGTTAGCTGTCTGTGAGATTGTCCTCCTGGATATGGAACTAAACTACTTGCCCCTGCAAAACACTGCACAGTCAGAGCAAACCATGCAAATATTAGTTTTGTTTCCTTTTCCCACTGAAAGCAATGGACATTTTTACTGCATTTCCAAGGTAAGATTTAATAACAGTCCTCATTAAAAATCCACATTCTATCAGGCGTCAACTTTTGATTATTAAAGGGTTTTCAAAAGAGACCATTATTTTTGAGCAAAACTATTTTCTATTATGAAATTAGCAAGTAACGCTCTAATTTGCCTTGTCCTATAAGGCAGTGCAACTCATATCACTTGCCAAAAATATCACAGCAGCCAGGATAAAGCACAGAAACTCAAAATTCCATTGCACGTTTATTTTAAAGATTACTTAACCTGCAAGTAGCACATGAAAGTAAGACCTGCCATGATATTAACACAGTACCTCTTTCATGTATTGATTATACAAGGCTTCTGCAGATTCCAAGTAAGTTTGTGCAGTTTCAATATTATCCCTTTGAGACCACAGGATGCCCAGATTGTTCTAAAGGTAAAAGGAAAAAAAAATTGTCACGTTGCATTTACATTACACATTTTTTTCCAAACAGTGATCAGTCTTCATCCTTATATATATATCTGTGTGTTCTAATACAATGTATTTCAAAAGGCAGAAATCATGCCCACATATTTCACTGGGAGTTGCTCAAAAGGGAGGTTTTCACACAGGAAACTTCCAATAAAAAAAATTCACCTCACAGTCTTTCTCTGTTTACTCTGCTAGATAAGGACTGGTATGTGCAAATAAGGAGCTTTTTCCACAGGGTATGTTCTGCATCCAATTCATGCAGCTTTTACATCACATACAAATATCATAAAAACAGACAAGGAATCAGAAATTCATTAACATGACTCCATAGAAAAATTACCGGGAAAAAAAATATGCTAGGAACGAATGCTTGTATATTTTCAACAATGGAAAGAGATGAAAAGCACCTCTGAGATCCAAAAGATATAGCCTTCAAATTTAAGTTAAAGCAATGTACCATAGCAACTTACTGGATCTGTGAACCCAACTTTTACAAAATGTGCCTCTGATTTTATTAGTAAGACAAAGGTGTTAATAATCTATGTTCGATGTGCTAATTTAAACCCTAGGCAGTGCTGCTACAAAATTCAAGAGGGCTAAAAAAGCCCCAAAACCCCTTCAAAATAGTTAGAAATGTGTAGCTGTATGCCAGCCCTGTGTCCCTTTCAACTCCATTCTACTATTTTTGTAAGAAAGTACATCACATGTTGTTTATGAACTGGAACGCTTTGCCGAAGGCCAAGCAGTGGAACAGACCAGATTCCATTAGACAGAGGCTGGGAAACACAATCTTATGCAAAAGCTCAGAAATCAGAAGTGGGGCTAAAGAGGCCCAGCAGGAAAAAGGAATGTTTCTTCCTTCAAAATAGCAGTCAGTGCCATGGCAACACACCCCAGACATCCCAGAACGTGGAGAAATACAGCCGCTGATGATAATAATTGCTTTTCAATCAGAAATGGTTTAAATTAAGTACTCAAGCCTGTTACAGCCCCTGGGACCGAGGGCTGAGGGTTCATTTCCCAGTGCTGTGCTCAGCTCTCACCTTAGGACAGTGCCAAGTGACAGCAGACCCATCACTGCTGGACCACAGCACTTCACGTGCATAATAAACTGTATCCTGCTGCTTCCTGAAGGCAGAGAAGTCCATGCAAACTTTGGGCTAATGGACAGAAGAGCTGCTTTCCAGGACACCAGTTCAGAAGCACAGTGGAATCTCTGGTCCTGAGCCACGTCTCCCCAGGAACATGTGGGAAGATGTTATCTTATTTCAGCTGGAGCAATCTCCTTACCTTACAAAGGGTAACAGATTTGAAGCAGTGTACCCAAACCCTCACACTGAAGGACAAGGAGCAGATGTAACCTCACTGCTGCAGACCACTCAGCTAATTTAACCAGTGTAAAACAAGTCATCATTTCACTTGCACCTTTCCACCTCAGCCCACAGCTCCTTGACAGTTTGACGAGGAGAGCCTTTTCTAATTAGAGCAACTATTTTTGACAGAGACATCTAAATAACTGCTCTATTTCACGTACAGTCTAGAGTCAGATACCTAACTATACACCAGCTGCCATGACAGAGTGATCAAGTAAAGGCCCTTCTATGAATCTTCATGTAGCAAAAACTGATTTTGATAACAGCACGCCCTTCTTCAGAAAAAAAAGAAAATATTATTACTCCAAGCACCAACAAAACTGTATATACCCATCTGGGAAAAAAGTGTAATAGCTTACAATATAAAAAGCAATGCTGAAAAGTAACCAATTTATCGTTTCAGGATAATGCATCAATAAAAGCACCTCCCAATGTCACTCTGCCAACCAATGAGTGAAGAAATCACAAATTCTGGACGTAGTGACATCTTTTACTAATTTATTCTTGCACAGTTCTTACAGGTCTTGTCTCAGTCTATCCAGAAGAACACGCTGCTCTGTCAACACCCAGTTTCAATGAGAACACATTTTAGATGCTCTGCACGCCCCAGAGGTATCAGGAGGAGGCTTAAAACAGAAGAGCACCCCTCCAACATCCAGCACCTGTGAATGATTCCTTCCAGCAAGAACAGAANTTTTACAAAATGTGCCTCTGATTTTATTAGTAAGACAAAGGTGTTAATAATCTATGTTCGATGTGCTAATTTAAACCCTAGGCAGTGCTGCTACAAAATTCAAGAGGGCTAAAAAAGCCCCAAAACCCCTTCAAAATAGTTAGAAATGTGTAGCTGTATGCCAGCCCTGTGTCCCTTTCAACTCCATTCTACTATTTTTGTAAGAAAGTACATCACATGTTGTTTATGAACTGGAACGCTTTGCCGAAGGCCAAGCAGTGGAACAGACCAGATTCCATTAGACAGAGGCTGGGAAACACAATCTTATGCAAAAGCTCAGAAATCAGAAGTGGGGCTAAAGAGGCCCAGCAGGGAAAAAGGAATGTTTCTTCCTTCAAAATAGCAGTCAGTGCCATGGCAACACACCCCAGACATCCCAGAACGTGGAGAAATACAGCCGCTGATGATAATAATTGCTTTTCAATCAGAAATGGTTTAAATTAAGTACTCAAGCCTGTTACAGCCCCTGGGACCGAGGGCTGAGGGTTCATTTCCCAGTGCTGTGCTCAGCTCTCACCTTAGGACAGTGCCAAGTGACAGCAGACCCATCACTGCTGGACCACAGCACTTCACGTGCATAATAAACTGTATCCTGCTGCTTCCTGAAGGCAGAGAAGTCCATGCAAACTTTGGGCTAATGGACAGAAGAGCTGCTTTCCAGGACACCAGTTCAGAAGCACAGTGGAATCTCTGGTCCTGAGCCACGTCTCCCCAGGAACATGTGGGAAGATGTTATCTTATTTCAGCTGGAGCAATCTCCTTACCTTACAAAGGGTAACAGATTTGAAGCAGTGTACCCAAACCCTCACACTGAAGGACAAGGAGCAGATGTAACCTCACTGCTGCAGACCACTCAGCTAATTTAACCAGTGTAAAACAAGTCATCATTTCACTTGCACCTTTCCACCTCAGCCCACAG
Organism: Chaetops frenatus; assembly: GCA_013400775.1. Lineage (NCBI taxonomy): Eukaryota > Metazoa > Chordata > Aves > Passeriformes > Picathartidae > Chaetops > Chaetops frenatus. Next base: position 1,004,538 of record VZTR01024966.1, read on the forward strand.
CTCCTTGACAGTTTGACGAGGAGAGCCTTTTCTAATTAGAGCAACTATTTTTGACAGAGACATCTAAATAACTGCTCTATTTCACGTACAGTCTAGAGTCAGATACCTAACTATACACCAGCTGCCATGACAGAGTGATCAAGTAAAGGCCCTTCTATGAATCTTCATGTAGCAAAAACTGATTTTGATAACAGCACGCCCTTCTTCAGAAAAAAAAGAAAATATTATTACTCCAAGCACCAACAAAACTGTATATACCCATCTGGGAAAAAAGTGTAATAGCTTACAATATAAAAAGCAATGCTGAAAAGTAACCAATTTATCGTTTCAGGATAATGCATCAATAAAAGCACCTCCCAATGTCACTCTGCCAACCAATGAGTGAAGAAATCACAAATTCTGGACGTAGTGACATCTTTTACTAATTTATTCTTGCACAGTTCTTACAGGTCTTGTCTCAGTCTATCCAGAAGAACACGCTGCTCTGTCAACACCCAGTTTCAATGAGAACACATTTTAGATGCTCTGCACGCCCCAGAGGTATCAGGAGGAGGCTTAAAACAGAAGAGCACCCCTCCAACATCCAGCACCTGTGAATGATTCCTTCCAGCAAGAACAGAACGCCAGGGCTGCTGTGTTTATAATGGTTAAACGAGCAGCAGCTGTCAGCCCACGGGAGCGCCCTGCATCTCTGGGCAGCCCATTGCAGAGCCCGCCCGGCACAGCCCGCAGACACAAGGCCCCGCTCCGCCTGAGCCCCCCGCGGCCCGCCCCAGCCCACCTGGGCCTGTATGTAGAGGGACACGCAGTCCCGGGAGAGGCGGTGCGGCTCCAGGAGCTGCGTGCAGCGCTGCAGGTGCTCCTCGCCGGCCGACAGCTCCTCGGTGTCGGTGTGGTTGACGCCCAGCTCGTACTCCAGCACGGCCCGCCGCACGGCCAGCGCCGTCTCGCCGCCCTCCTCTGCGGCGCTCAGCAGCTGCTTCACCTCCTGCAGCAGCGCCCGGGCGCTGTACTTGGAGCGGTACGGCTCCGTCTCGGGGTCCTTGAGGGACTCCACGGCCGAGAGGGTGCGGGCGGCGCGGAACTTCCCGCACATCGCGGGCCACCCNGTTGATGTCCAGTTTTTGTGAAATAAATTTATTTTAGAGCCCGGTTTTTTAACGCTGCTGAAGAGGCAAGGCGTGATCAGTGTCCGTGTTTGGATGAATTTTGTTCCCTCGCAGTGCTGGCTCACAGATGCCCTTACAGGCAACAGCTACTTTGCTGGGCAGAAAGAAAAATCTCCCAGAACACCCAGTCATTTCAACAAACATGATTTTTAGCCATCCTCAAAGACAGGCTGCTTTATCAAGGAATAAAGACAAAGGGGAGTGTCTAACAGGCTTTTACTGTCTGATAAAATTCAGCTCAGTCCCACAGCAGAGGTTACTCAAGTATTCTGTTAAAGTCCCCGATTTCCATTTTTGAACCAGCTGTTTCTCTTGAAGTCTCCTTGCCTGCTGTTTCCAAATCTGGAGAACCCTCGTCCTGCCTCCTGGGGATATTCTTCCAGCTCAGGCAACTCACTGGCCACCGACAGCTGCCAGCGCCGCGTGTCCCTCCACTGCTCCTGAAACAAGAACCAGACTTTATGTGCCTGCAGGGCTGCCCAAGGTACCTGCAGCATCAGAAGCAACACCGAATGCAAAGGCATCTCCAGAAAAATCCCACCCCTGCCATTAGATCCCCCTTGGGAAACGCTCACAGTCCTGTGACAAAGGATAAAACCATCACAAGGGACCAGAGGCAATGAAGTTGACAGAAAGCTAGTGAAATCAAATACACTGGAGAGGCCAAAACATAGACAAGCCAAAGACCACAGAATTTTGTTTGATGAAATCAGGTAGTATCATGGGAATGAAAATGAGAAGAGGCATGGCTGGGTATTTTCTAACGACTATGCTGTGTTCTGTCCAATCACTCTGTTGCCTCTGCAAAATGCATATTAAACCACAAACCTTAACCTCCCAAATGACCCTATACTCCATCCTATATGGCAGTCACCAGTTTTCAAGTCAGCAGGTTTTAAAGCCAGCTCTGGGTATACAAACATACCTGTATGTTACTCAGTTCACCAACAGGGATATCAAAGCACACACCCTAATAAAACAAAACAAAAGAGGCACAAATTTACAATGAAAGAATAAAGGCTTCAACAACCAATCCCACTATATATGTATTTCTGATGCTTTTTTAGGAGGCAATTCCTGCAATATCATTTAGGAGTAATGTCTCTAGTAAGTCTTTCAAAGCACTCTACTAACATCAATGCCTTTTTTGTTTTTCTATAGCATATGCAAGAACAGCATACTGGTGATATGTTACCATTTCCTGAGAAATGAGATTGAGTAGGGACAGTGCAGTACCAACATTTTATACCAATACTTCAGAACCCCAGCCTCAATCCCTGCACAAACTGTCTGCATGTGAACACACACAAAGCCCCAAATCCCTTCCTTCCCAAGGCTGGGCCATCTTACCATTTTCCCCTTGAGGAAACGCATTGCAGACACTTTGTTATCAACTTCCTCCCCAAGTTGTTCCTTCAGCCCCCGCCAGGCATAGCCCATGGTATGCATCTCTATTGAACACTTCAACACCATGGTCACAAAGCCCTGCAGGAAACAGAGAAAAATGTTTAACAAGGCTAAACTTGGTCAAACCTACTGAGAGAAAACTGATAAATCCCCAAACTGATAGGAGAACCACAGTCCAACCACACTGTACGTCCAAAATTGTGTTACCACACAATGAGCTGGGACACGTTCTCACTAAATGCATTAGAAAAAAAGAAGTGCTGTACTTTTCTTCAGTCAAGATCTCTAAGATCAGGCAATCACATGCTATACTTGCAGTATGACAGAACTGTAGAAGATTCCTGATAAGAGGGAAAACTACAGTAGTATGAACCAATGTATTTGCTTGTAAAAATGTCATTAGTTAAACCCTCTTAGAGCATCAAAGTCTCCTGTCACTTCAGTCTCTGGAGAAATTCTTTTAACTTCCATCTCAAGAAAATTTACTGATTTCAAGTTTCTCCTGGGAAGAGCTGATTTCAGCTAAGGAACAAGCAACACAGCAGGAGCCTGGCAGATTCAGAAATCCAGCAAAAAGCATGGGAAGGAGATGCCACACATGGCCTGGACACAAGCAATTCATGTTCCCATGGGTGCATGGCTACTTACAGCTGTTGAGTTGAGCAGGGAGCGCTGCTGGATGTGAGCTGCCCCAGAAATGTGTGCTAGGGCTGCAGCCAGGGCAGCCACTGCCCCCTTCTCATCTATCAACTCTTCTGCTGATTTTCTGAAGTAGTCTACTGCAGAGGGAGGAACGGCCTCCAGCAACCTACACAGTCACAACATGGGTTTAAAGAGATAGGAAAAAGCTGTTGTGAAGTGCAGCCATGTTTAAGACATACCTAAATTGGTTATTTCTGAAAAAGGCAGAGGAGAAAAAAAAGATAGGAAACAGCTACTTTGTAATGCTATTTCTGGTACAACAGCTCCCTCCATCATTTTTCAGTACACGGTGAACTCAACACCGTGCCCATCATGCTTTTTACACTGGTCAAATCCTCACTAATTATAATAATCTGCTTCGAGGCAATTTCCACCACTGGGGCAGCAAATGTAAACAGAGCTGCATGGAATAAATGCCACAACCCTTGGAAATAATACAAAGAAACACAAGCCAGGGCTAAAACACCCTCACTATTGCAGAGTAATTCCTCATTATACCAAGTATTGCTTTTTGCACACTGCTTCCACCATGTCATCTGAGCAGACAAAATCAGTTTGCCCTCATGACAGTAATTCCCTCTTCTGTCACTGATTTCTGATTTTATAAACAAAGGTTAATTTTTGCAACAACTTAGAGCACATTATATTCTATGAAAAGGTCTATGTTCAGCACACACAGATTTACTGATAGCATCTTATGTTGTCTATACACAAAGCAGCTGACTTCTACAACATAGGCATTAAGCTCTAAGCATCTAGAGCAACAATATCTCTAAACCTTTTTTAAGAACAGGCAAATAAACTTACTTTTTGGCATCACTACTTGAAGCTTTAATTACATCTGTAGCAGAGGGAACGCCTACACGCTTAAAGGTAATACCCTGAAATCAAGAAAACAAAGGTATTTTCAGCAGTCTACAATTGAATCCTATCTAAATCACATTACTGAGATCTCTACTTACCGTTTGCAAGATCAACATACTCTTTACTAAGTAACTTCTAAAGCTAAAATAAAGCTTTTAAGTTCCCAGCTTTGTTAATCTGGAGCTACTTTACTCCAATGTACATGCAGACTGTGATGCAAGGCATGGTCTGCTTCACACTTTCCTGTCCAGCCTGCCTGCTGACATCCACAGAGGACTGCCAGCGTGGGAAGACTCAGGCAATGCAAGAAGAGGCTGATACAGAAGCACTTACAAACACCAAGTATCAGCACCTTAGGCCTACTCTAGTCTGTGGGACCCATTCTGAGTCCCATTCCCATAAGAAACCCATAATGACAAAGTCTAAGAGTAACAGGGCCCTTTTAGGAGCTGATTAACTTCCTTAAGCAGAGGTCTGAGGTACAACTCACCGCTTTGTGCTCGACTTGTTTCAGAAGATCTTCTTCTCTTCTCTGAAACAAACAAATGCAGATGCCAGTCCGGCCAGCTCGACCCGTGCGTCCAGAACGATGGATGTAGGAATCAACATCCTTCACAAATTCAGATCAACGTGAGAAAACCTTATGTTATTTAAACTGTTGGCATTTGAGATTAAATGCAAGCTAAATTCCCAATCAGAAGCCTAAGGAGTGACACATTACGTGTTTACACCCAAACTTATAACTACACATAAACCACTCAGGCGTGCATGTGCTCCCTCACCCAAAGTATGCTGCTCAGCTTTAACAAACACTGCTGACAGACATTTTAGTTTTTAAATAAAAAACTCCACTGGAGTTTCAAAAGATGAAAGAGGCAGCAGAAATGTTTCAGAAGTGTTATGAAACTCAACAACATTCAGAAGTAATTCAGAAAAGCTGCACAATGTCAAAACCTATCTTATGAGTTTCCACAGCAAACAAAACCCAGTATTTTAATCAAAGCTCAAACTGTAAAACTGTAACTATTAAATTTAAGGCCTGATATTTACAAAAAATTCACCTAATTTGTGAATTGGAACAGAACATACTTCTGATGAAACGCAGAAATAACCCACCATTCTGGCACCAAAAAAAAAAAGTAAACACAATTTAGTTTTCTCTAATGACTTACTTTTGGTGGTGAGCACTGTATAACAAGGTCAACCTCAGGAATATCCAAACCACGGGCAGCAACATTTGTTGCAATCAGCACTTCAAACACACCATTTCTGAAGCCTTTTAATGTAATTTCTCTCTGTTTCTGTGGAATGTCACCATGCAAGGACTGGGCATCCTGTCAGTGCAACAAACCATTAACATGACATTTAATGGGAGTCTAGGCTGCAGCATCTAAAGATATTTAACTGTAAACCCTGAAATACTGTGCAGAGCAACAGAAAATAATTACACAGCAGATACCAAAGGAATAGAAAGCATCCTACTTTGTTTGATCCTCCTCTGGGATTTACTGTGAAAGGAGCATGGGCAACAGGCAGAAATTATTGTTGCAAGTTTTTTATGTGGATGGTATATGAGATTTCTCTAATACTAGGCAAACCATGTATTCCCATCACTGCTCGCTCTCCATAAATTAGCATTTGGCATCAAACAGGATTTTCTCTGAAAAATATGCAGCACTTTTCCTCACATTCAGAAAAAGGGCAGTAATTCAAGCAAGCACAGAAGACCTGCTCAACAGATCAGCTGAGTTCCAAACAAACCCTTGGCAAACCTTCCAAGGGCTACAAGACATTTCATTCTACCATATTAGTTGAATTTTCCTGAATGACTGTTCAAAACACCAAATGCCATTAAGAGATGGGAATCCAAAAAGCACACTAATGTAAGATGGGATATGTGTCCACTAACTACATCACTTCCTGTTTGTTGCAACTATTACTATCTCCTGGTTATTCAGCATAGGCTGTGTGCTTCCTATTGATCCATGTCCTGCACAATTTTAAAGCCAAAGGAATAAATTCATAATCTCAGTCAAGAGGATATTTTAACTTCAAAGTTCAATAACAGCTTTCACAAGTCTTAAAACCACCCTGAGAAACAATTTTCTCCACACAGCTGCGACCTCCTTTTTATTTCACCATGACTATCCCAACCACTGCTTTCCCTCAGCCCCTGGTACCTGTTTGAGTGAAGCATTCATAGCCAACTCATTTGCTTCCTTTTTGGTCTCACAAAAGACAATGGTCCTCCCACGGCTGCCACTGTAGACCTGAATGATGTCCCCAAGAACTCCTGCTCTCTGAGATGAGCGACACTGTATAGCCAAGTGCTGTTTGGCAAAGAAACAAGAAACCTATGTTAAATCTAAGCCACGCACAGGACAGACAAAATGAACAAAAAAACATTTAATTTTTTTTCAAGCTTGCAAAACTATGGCCCCCACATAAAAGCTTTGCTTACAAAATCTGTGTGTCAATCATGTGAAAAGCCATTCCATGTCCTCATTTGTAAAGTCAATGCACAACCCATTTTATCAAGGCCACTTGCTCTCAGGACCTGCACTGCTCTGCAGCAGAATCACTCACTTCCACAGTTGTGGCTGTCCTTTGAGTCTTCTTTCCAATCAGGTCAATCTGTTCATACTCATCTCTCATGTATTTTTTTGCTACATCATAAACCCATCGTGGACAAGTTGCAGAAAACAGCAGGGTCTGCGGGTTGTTCTCAGAGCCTGGAAGGAAAGGCCATCGACTTCAGACATCACAACACTTGAGAACTGCTAAAAAAGCAAGAGCTGCTCTCACCCTGAAAGGTTTCTATGTGCACTAAGTCAGTACAAGATATGAAGAAACACTGCCAGCAATCAGCTTTTTGTGGCTATCAGAGGCAAAGTGGTAAGTACTGCTTTTAGTAATCGCTGAGATTTTTATTTCCAGTAATTCAAGCCCTTTCAAAAATTCTGACATTAGTGAAATGTGGCAAGGAGTTTCACACATTAAAATAACCTCCTTCTGCTCCGTGCCTGGTACCTGACAGCTTCGCTGAACACTCACTACATCAGAAAAGAGCCAATACTCTCCCTAGTTGTCAGCTTTGTGTGATGACAAGTGTACAAACAGACCATAACCCTAACCCTCTGCTAAGTCACCTCTCTCAGGATAAGAACACTAGGGCTTAGGGAGTTGGGTTTGCTGCTTTTTTCTTTTTTTTTTTTTTGACTCCACTCCTCCCAGAGATGACACTCCAGCCATTCAGCCATCTGTCACCTCTCTCTGAACCTTTTCCAATTCTACCTTGCCCTTTTCTAGCATCATACAAGGAATTTAAGTTAGAGGTGCACCAGCAGTTTTTAAAGTAGTATCACTGTGTTTTCTGCATTGTCCTCTATTCCTGTCCTGATGTCTGAGTTCACCTTTCTTATAGGATGATCCTAAGATTTCTTCCACTTGTTCAGCAAAACCCATGTCTAACATATGATCCACTTCATCCAAAACAACATGCTTCACACTGGAGAGTTCCAGCTTGCTGTTCTGAATGTGGTCTTTGATCCGTCCAGGAGTCCCCACTAGAATATCGATGCCACTTTTAAGGAGATCAACTGCAAGACAGAGAAACAAAGACTCTCAGACTGTTAAGAGACAGTAGCAGTATACAGCAACACTTACCATTTTAGAAGCAAAAAGCTGCTGCCCTTTAACCTCAGAATAAAGCCCAACATCCACAGGTAACAGAAACAGAAGTGAACTGCAGTCCTAGCTGCTCTGTCTGGAGTACCAGCCAAACCCCACTGAAATACACCAATTTCCAAGCAACAATCAGCAAACACTAGAAACATTCAGAGCTTTACTACATGGAAACACTTCAGTTTTCCAGCTAAACTCTTTCTCACAGCTACCTCTGGAGACACACAGAGCCACAGGCACATACACAGTTCTTCCCTTTCCATGGACTGTGACCCAGTCCCGGTCTACGTCCACACAAAAACACAATAAAGAAGATTCTAACAGGACTAGACACTTCACAGAACTACAACCATTCTTTTCCATAAAGATTTACTGGAACTATAATAGTTCAACTCAAGCTGTGTGATTCCTTTGAAAGCCAGGTCATTTGAGTTCATGACTGAACTCAAAGTCTGAAGGGACAAAAAAGCCCATTTTTACCTACAGAGTGCATTTGGAGAAAGTCAGCTCCAATCCATTAATAATTCCTTAAAAGTTACTTACGCTGTTCTTTATATGGAGTTCCTCCATAAAAACAAGCAACTGACAGTTTCTTTGTGAGATTTTTGAAGTCTTTGGCTACCTGAGTAGCCAGTTCCCTGGTTGGAACAAGAACCAGCACCTGGAAGGGAGAGATAAACAGACAAAAATGCAGCTGTGCTTGGGAGAAAGTACAGGAGAAAAGAATTTACTTCCTGTCAAACAGCTTGCACTCCCATCTTTATTCTACACTTCTTGCAGAGATGTCCACAGCTTCCCACCATCCCAGCAATATTAATATTCCCTGCCTCCTAAACCTGCACAAGGAGCCTCAGAGCCAGCAAGAGCAAACAAAGGACAGTGTTGTGTTACAAGATAACTGAGATTAGAACAACAGTAATTTTCTTTCTTGTGTTAAAAGCCAGATAAGAGACACTTCAGCAAAACTACCAAGGGCAATGAAGGTGCAGCTCAGCATTAAAGGGTAGGAGCAGTCACTAAATCTGGTGTAGTTAAGATTTTTAAAAGATATATAGTGTGATGCACTCCAGCCATACATCCTTTCCTTTTCTCCACTAACTTGCCTTCCTCCAGTGTCCACCTTTCCCCCCAACATTTAGGAACGAACCAATAAAACAAAGAGCTGAATTAATCTCTTAAAATCTTTCAGACAGTAAGATTTTAAAATTTACATTGCCTTTACAGTTAATAAAGCAAAAGGATAAAGCAGGTAGCAAACCTGCAGACTATATATAGTTCTGCAGTCTAATGATACATATATACACTGCAGTGCATGGGAATGGGTCTCTGATCACTGGCATCTGGTTACCAATTTCATCTCTGGCAAACACCACTTACATCTCTTGAGTATCCAGACATAAGGGGGGAAAAAAAACCCCAAAAGCCTTCAGTTATTGCCATGGAATTTACAGTGAAAAGCAACCTCAGCAAACAGAGCCCAGTCCAGGTGACTCAAATGTCACCTCAGAAGAGGCAGGGGACTGAACCCCAAAGCTGCACAGTGAGTGCCCAAGGACAGCAGCCTGGAGGTTCCCTAGACACTGCTGCAGTGCCCTGACTGTTCTCCCAAGCACAGTCACAGGACACCCCAAACACAGAATGTGTCATTACTGTGATGCTGCAAAACTCTGACACACTCTCCTGATCTGAGGGAAGTATTCAGTACTGCAAAAAACAGTAAAGGACAAAGAAGTCCCAAATGAAAAACCCCAAAGCAACAGTAAAATCACTTTCAAAACCTGCCATGCTCTAAAGTTTAGGTGTAAACCCTTAAGCGTAAGTTACTTTTGGTGCACGGCCTCTTCTCGCATCCTGTGAGACACTCTGAAGTTTTTCAATCAGTGGAAGAGCAAAGGAAAGGGTTTTCCCAGTTCCTGTTCGAGCTTGAGCAATTAGGTCTTTGCCATCATAGATGGGCTGGAAAGTCTTCACTTGCACAGGGAACAGGTATTTTACACCTCGAGCTGTAAGATAATTGAAAGAGGTTTCACTAAAAGGTGAACTAACAATCAGAAGCCCTCGCATATAAATAGCCCAGATATGTAGGGTACACCACCTCAAATCCTGTACACAACAGAAATGCTAACTTAGAAGAAAACCGTGTATCTTTATGTTTTATTTCTACTCTAAATCAAAAGATATTCCACCCCCACAGCAAGTGCTGAGTATCCATGATGTAATATAGTTGTCTTTGTGATGGACATTTTAAGACAACAGGAGAGGAAGGAAAAAAACCTAACATGTTTTTTTCTGATACGGCTCAAGATTTTGTGGTAGCTTGGTTTTGAACGTGAGAAGGTGATGGTGTTTGTTTTGAAACATTCTAAAACTTTAAAAAGATTTTGCACAATGAAGTGAAACAACTCATCCAAAAAAAACTTCAGCGCAAGGAAAACATAGAGCAACAAGAAGTTTTTCCAATGAACAAAAATTGCACATCTTCCCAACAGAGGGGACAAAAACCCTACAGCAGTTACTTCCTCAACTATTATTTCCAAAACTAATCACAAAGAGATACGAAAATACCCCAAACTATGAGAATAACCCTAAGCAATCTGTTCACACAAGGCAAATAGTCTTCATATACAAAACTCCATTAGGCTAAGAAGCAATATTGTAGACAGGAGACACAGGAACAGAAGTAAAGATATACAGAATGATGCTGATGAGAAATGTGTCTCCAGAATGTGCATCTAGGAATAACCACTCCATGGTAGAATAATCTCATCTTAAGGCACCTGAAACTGAAGAAACCAGAAAACTTTTTTCTACTAACAGCAGATTCTCTGAATCCACAGTGACTGCTCATGTCGTTCTTACCATACAAACCTAACACAATTTAGGACTATTTACCCTTTGTTTATGCAGGTAACAAAGTGCAATTCTGACCAAACGTTTACAGAAATGTCTTTTACCACATGAACTAACCTGTGAGAAGTTTGATAGTGTTTTGTGAGAGGGGAAAATTAGAGAAGGCGCCTTCTTTTGCCTCTTCTGTCAGCTCCTAACAGGATAAAAAAGCAGAAAAAATACTTAGTAGCCCTCCAGGATGAGCAGAAAACACTCTACACAGTCACTCAATAAAAACTGTGCATTCACTTTACAACCACAATTTAACCAGACACCTCCTTTCTGTTCAATGAAAAATAAAACCCTTTTGATGCAGGCACTTGTATGCTTGGCAAGTCAGGAAATCGAAAACTATTTGTTAAAAATCTTAACTAGAGTCCACTGAAACCATGGGAAAATTGTTTTTCACAACAAAACATATCTGGTGCCACAGTCCACTGTGCGAAGCAGGATTTGCCCTCTAGAAGACACTATGTGGTACACCATTCAAAGAGCTTTGAACTTTACACGGGAGTAAATACTTCAAACACAAAATTTGGCTTTTACTTCAGAGATCCAAGAGGTCATATCGTTCCAGCCCATGTATAAAAAGCACTCTCTTGATTCATGTTCCACCTTAGACACAACAACTACCCACAGAAAGGCCCTACACAGGGCCCCATTAGACATATGTGGGAGAAGTGGGAATTAATAAGGACAACCGCGGCTTTCCATTACAGAACACTTTGCCAATGCTCCAATACTTCTTCAAAGGTCCCACCACCAGAGAAAGTGCCATCACAGCACAAAGCAAGGCACATTTCTGGGACTGCAAGTCCATCTGCAGCAGGGAAAAACCTTCGTGCTATGGGACACAAACAAGCTGTGACACGAAGGCGAGCAGCACATGGAACCCGCTCCCCTAGCCAGCCACCTTCCCTGCAGGACACGCTGCTCCAAACGCCTGGCATTTAACGCGAGGGGGAAAGCACGCAGAGAGCAGCTGCCACGTGTTGGTGCATGTGCTGCCGAGCTCACCCAGCGCCCGCAGCCCGGGCGGGAAGGAGCGGGATGCCGGGCAGGATGAGCAGGCGGGATGCCCGTCACTCCCGATGCCCAGCACCAAGTGCCGCACACCCAAGGCGGACAGCGGCAAAATGTGCCCACGACAGATGCCTCGTGCTCCCGCCGCCTCGCAGCTCGTGTCTCCACACAGCGCGCAGTACGAGCTATTAAGCCTGCTAACGTTAATTAGCCAAGACACAGGCTTTGCTGGCAGAGCATCCCTACCTCGGCGTCGCTGTCCTGCTCTCCTGCAGCCGGGGATATCACGCTGTCGCTCACAGCGGAGGACGATTTCACCGCGTGCTGGGACGCGTCGCTCTCTCCTACCAAACCGTTGCTCTTCTCCTTGATTTTTTTCGTCTTCTTGGGCACGGGGGGCTCGAAGTCGCCATCCCCCAGCCCGCTCTCCTCGGGCTGCGCCTGCTCGGCCTCGGCCTTACCGCGCCGCTTCGCCTTCACCTGCCGCTTCACCTTCTTCTCCGGCGTCTCCTCCTGCTGCGGGAAAGCCGCGGTCACACGGAGGGAGCCCCTTCCTCCCCCGCTGCCCGCCCCCAGCCGACTTCAAGCCCACCAAAGCCCGTACAAAATGGCCGCACCCGCGGCCGGCACGTGGCGCTCCCACCTTGACCTTCCTGCGGCGGCCGCGGCGCAGCGACTCTGCGGCGGCCGGCGCCTGGGGCTCGGCGGGGCTGTCCTCGGGCTCGGCGGCGGGCATGGCTGCCGGCTG
>VZTR01024966.1:1017042-1028981 GCA_013400775.1 Chaetops frenatus
CGCGCCGCCCGGCCCCACACGGCCCCCATGCAGCCGCTGCTCCCGGAGCGCCCCGGCCCGCCCCTTCCGCCGCGCCACCCCCCGGCCTTTCCGTCAGCTCCTGCGCCGCTACGAGCTCGTCACGGACCTCACCTCATGGTCCGCTCAACCGAACTCGTTTCTCGGACCTCCCCGCATGGGGCTCCCCTCGTTGCCCACAAAACCGGGCTCGTTCCTCGGTGTGCGACAAGCTAATAAGGACACACTCGAGAGAGAGAGAGAGACCTCATTGATTTCAGAGCTGCGCAAGCCCGGGTGCTCGGTGGTGTTGCACAAGTACAGCATCACCGTCTGGCTTCTCGCGCCACTACTCACACACAGAAATTGTTAGGAACGTGCCCAGCACAGCGCCTCTTCAGGGGTTGGTTAGTACTTTCCATACAAGTTAAGTAATCCCAGCTAACTTCTCCGTGTGCTCTTGACCTTCTAGGTAAGTGTCTTTCTGACCCATAGCCGTGATTTTTAGTTATAATACTAAAACATAGTTCACCCATAGGATGCATGGAACTTGAGTATTTTGCCAACCCAACGTATACACAGAGGTACATCAATATATTGATTTTACTTCATCCTTAAAGCTTGTTAGTTCCAGGATGTCCTTGAGTAAGGGCAGCTCCTATCTGTTCCACCGATTAAGCTTGAAAATATACAAAGATCTTACACTGAAGAACATCCTATTATAATCTTGACATATTCCACATTTTGCAACACCCTCACGGGGTTATTGGACTCCTTCACAGTTCTCCCTTACCAGAGTTCCTCCTCAGGGGGCTTCCCCTCATGTTTTGGAAACTGCCTTTCCTACCCCTGTTTTATAAGGAGTCACAATTTGGGACAGAAACTAAAAACCAGTAAGTTTTAGGGAAAGAGGAACTTCATTCCAAATCCACAAAATAAAAAACAATAGAATTTATTTTTCTTTCAAGGGCTCCGGCTGCCACACTCCCCAATCTGGCACCTTCCCGCATCTCCACCTGCAAAATACTGCTTCAAATACGTGACAACAAAATATGAAGTTGTAAAATAATATTTAATTTTATCAGAAAATGTACAGGTTTGAGCAGCAATTTAGATCTATATATTATACAGTGAACCAGGCTACAGTTTTGAACGCAACAGACATATTATGGAAAGATTCAAAGAGCAATATGAGAAACAAAAGAAACAACTCCTTTTTTTCTTGCAGATTTTTTGCAGTTTTTTTCTTTGCACTTTTTTTTAAAATTAACAGAACCTTGTTTATGAGCAAAGTAGTACTGACAAAAAAAAATATCTTAATGAAGTATTTTCCCCAATGGTACAAACACACAGAAACAGCCTAGTGTAACGTAATATAAAATACTTCAGTCCCATTTTTTTCCTCACTTCTGGATTGTTGAAGTTAATGTTCAAATGCTCTGCTGAAACTTCGTTTCTGGCCTCTGCTCCTGAATCTGTTTCTACCAGAGCCACCACGCCGACCGTTCCTGGAGCTTGAGTAGCTTCGGCCATTTCCTCCACCACCCCCTCCTCCTCCTCCTCGTATGGATTCTACCAACTCTGGTAATTCAGTCGCCACACACAAACGCCAATGTTTTGAATCTTCCCACTTTGCCTATTGGAATGAAGTGAGACATAGCAAGTTGAATTCTAGGAATACAAACACATGGTATATAATAAGTATTAAATTTGCTCAACTGAAAAGTTAACATCATGAGCTGATATATGGGATTCAAGCTTCTAGCTGAGGGGATCAATAATTTTGGCATGGTAATACTAATGGCTACCAAGCAAAAACCTGAATTCACTTTACTGTGGAGAGACTTCTGGGTGAAAAACAGAACGCAGGGAATAGAGGAAAGGGGAATACAGCTTGCTGCCTACAAAGATGAATCCAGCACCACTTTTCTCAGTGCAAAAGTTTCCAGATACAGACTTTTGGTCACAGGGGAATGCCTTAGAAAAGAAACACTGTGTGCTTGTTCTGTTCTTCAATTCCTTCCAAGCCATCCCTTTTGCCACTAGAAAAGGCAGGATAAAGGCTACATAATGCTCACAGTCTAACCCAGTCCAGCCAGTTTCATCTCCAGCCTTTGCAATGAACTTACCTCTATTTCTTTTTGGTCTGCCACAGGAACGTCAAAGCACACACCCTAAAAAGAAAGAATGACTTTAATGCATACAAGGCAAGCATTTTAAATGACTGCAACTAAAAACAACAGAGTCCTCTAATCTACACCTGACAGACAGGCACTCTCAGAAATGACTGCCCCAATAAATGCTTTTCTGTTTTGTCATTAAGGCAGAGTTAACACACTTCGTCCCTTTTACCTGTTCTGCTATCCCACAGTCATGCATTATCCTACCTCCTGAGCCTGTCAGCAGAGCCCTAAGCACTGAAAAAAAGAGATTAAGCCCCAAAATCAACAGTGCCTGGAACAGAGAAAAAGACCAAATAGCTCCCCTGACAAGTGCTAAGAAAAGGCTGCAAGCAGAAAACCCCAGTATCAAAGACACAAAACAAAAAGTTACCATTTTTCCCTTGAGGAAACACATTCTGTTCACCTTCCGATCAACATCATCACCCAACACTTCCCGCAGTCTTCGCCAGGCATAGCTCATGTTGTTTATTTCTTCAGAACATCGTAGTATCATTGTAACAAATCCCTAAAAAGAAACGGGGCATGTTGAAGCTTCAGCACATATATGAGACAGGAGAAATCTGCCAGTTTACATTTCATTACCTAAATCTTTAAGTAGGTACTGTTACAGGGCATCAAGTATCTTTAGAGCCACTATACTGTTGCTTTTACAAAATCAGTAGTCCCTAGTAGCTTAAGTATAGTTCTCAAACAAAAGGGTCAGGAGGCAAATAATTCTCTACTGAGACAGAACAGAGGTCTGTTGTTTTTTCCCAGTTTCAAGACAAGCAGTAAGCCATACACCCTTCCTTACCGCATCCGAGTTCAGCAGTGAGCGCTGTTCGATGGAAGTAGCGCCCGAAATGTGGGCCAGAGCTGCAGCCAGAGCATTAACTGGTCCCTTTTCTTTTATTAGCAACTGAGCAGATTCTCTGAAATACTCAATAGCAGTCTGAGGAACAGAATCCAGGCACCTAAGTAGTTAAAGGAAAAAAAAAATCAACAATTTATACACCAGTGCTTACTAGGCTCTGTAACAGAAAAAAACCCCAGTAGTCCAAGATTTCAACAGTGCTCAGAAAGTACAAAGAGACAGGAAAGAATAATTCAAACAGCCCTTCTGAATTAGGAAGGCAGAAAGATACAACAGGGCTTGAGTCCCCAGACACACCTCATGGCATCTTTGCTGGAAGCCTTTATTATGTCTGTTGCAGTAGGAACACCAACACGCTTAAATGTAATGCCCTGCAATTTAAAAGGCAAAAGACAAATAAAAATGGCAGACCATAAATAATTCAGTTCTAAAGAAGCAGTATTGAACTCCAACAGAACAAGCTTTCAAGTCTGTAATTTTTCTTCATATTTTCACCTTTTAATTTCCAATTTTTCCTAGTGAAAATTTTAAGGTTAAGCTTACAGGAAAATGGGTAACACTTAGAAGGGTTTTATGTGCCAGATCAGTTTAAATGATTCCGTGACCTTAAACTGAAAACAGAAATCATTTCGGTACATTTCTGGGGAAAACAGAGTCCTATAAATTCTAGATTACTACTTTTAGTCTGATAGATTTGGATTTAAATAGAAGTTACAGACCCTTAGTCTAAATGTAATACTGTTTTATGTGGCAGAAATAAACCATCTCATCCCAGCCACATACTTAATTGTCGAGGAAATTACCATATGGAACACTGCATGAAGTGCAAAACTGCAAGTAACAGTTCTCAGGAAAGCTGCACATATGCACATCACTGATCAGATGATAACCAGAGTGAACACTACAGCAAAATACTGTGAGTTTTTTCTCATTTTCACAAGGAGTACCTTACTGGCATTTGCTGAATAAGTGTGGGTGTGAGAATCTGCAGTGCTCTCCCCGCTCCACAGTAACCAACAGTGCACCCACCCTCCTCAAGGTACCCGAACCTCCTCTGGGGGTTTATAAACTTTTGCTTTATAAACTGCATTCTGTAACTGAGCTAATTAATGTCTTGCAATTGGAAGAAAACTGTACTTTACCGCTTTTTGTTCCACATGTCTTAACTGGTATTCTTCCTTTCGCTGATAAAAACAGATACAGATGCCAGTCCGCCCAGCTCGACCTGTGCGCCCAGAACGATGGATATAGGACTCCACATCCTTCAGAAACAGAGGGCCTTATCAGTTACCTTAATTCACTGTAATTTAATCAACTCCTTGCAGCCACATAACTTGTAGCTTAACTTGTTACAGTTAAGCCTGAACAATGCACAGTAACTGCATCAAAGAATTAAATTACAAAACATTGTTTCACTAATGTTGACCAAATACGCTTTTCCATTATCCTCTAAAAATCATGGCCTGAAAGCCAGAGCCATGAGCGTGGATCAACTTGTCTTTATGCACCACCACACATTTGGAGTGTACGTACCTCTACAACAATCCCATTCCGCCTCCTGCACATCCACTTGAGCGTGGTTACTGCTCAAGTATTAAAAGCATATGAAACATTACATTGTTTCTTTTAAACCCTCTTTAATTTCGGCCAGTGTTCTCACAGTTGTGGTCCACACCTCACATTCACCCCCACTTAAAGAGAACCATTCTTCCAGCTGCTCCCAGTCTTGCAATCACCATACCCGGCTTCCAAGGGAAGGCTTTGAACAGCCTCATAAGAAGACATTTTAAGGAAATAATTTTTAAACATACAATAGACTGACATACTCCCAAAAAATCCTTTCAGAAACTACTTCTACATATCTGGACGTTTCTCCCCCTTAAGCACAATGCTGATTAACTCTGTGGTGTCAATACCATCACCTGATACCAGACACTACTTGAAAACAAAACTACAGATTATTACAATGACTCCAACATAGCAGTCTCCTACCTTTGGTGGTGAGCTTTGTACAACCAGGTCAACTTCTGGGATATCTAAACCACGGGCAGCTACATTGGTTGCAACCAGAACTTTAAATGAACCGTTTCTAAAACCCTTGAGTGTGATCTCTCTTTGCTTCTGAGGAATGTCACCATGCAATGACTGGCAATCCTGAAAAACAGTATTATTTTAGAACCACACCAAATTCCAAGACAGCCCTCCATTTTACGGTCAGTTTTGGGGACAGCATCTTGGTATTTGATAGGCACTGTGTGGCAAGATACAGAAGAAGAACTGAATTATCCAAGTTTGTAGTTTAGGTGTCTTACAATATGTACTCAGTAATTCCTATTCATATACCTCAAAGGCCTTTAAAAAGGGCAGGAAAACAGAACTGTAATGTGTGTCTCACCTCTATGTCTAATTACTGTGACATGAAAACTCTGCCCTAATTTGCCATCCACACCATCTATGCAACACTTGGCTGTTTAAAAATAGTAATCTGTAATTTTTGTTTCATGTCCACAAGAAAGAGTAAAATCCTATCTGACCACACACAAATGCCTGCCCTATGCACTTTGGAACTCCCTCTTTAAAATTGACTCAGCAAAGGGCTGGTATCAACATAGGGCTGATACATCTGTGACAGGTTTTGTTCCTTAATACACATGATAAAATACCTGTTTGATTGAAGCATTCAGAGCCAGTTCATTTGCCTCCTTTTTGGTCTCACAGAAGACAATGGTCCTCCCGTGGCTGCCACTGTAGACCTGAATGACATCTCCAATAACTGCAGCTCTCTGAGACCAGTGACACTCTATTGCCAAATGCTATGGAAAAGAATTCCAGTGATTATTTTATGTAAAGTTAAGGTTCTTTTAAAATACATTTGGAACTGTTAAATACAGAAATAGTAAAGAGTTATACAGCTCCCTGATAGGGAAAATGTGCCAACTCGCGATCCTGGAACATACAAAATCCATAAGGCTCTTATGTCCACCACAATTAGTCTAATGTTCAGAAAAATAATTACAGTAAGAGAAAATGAGGCCTTTAGCATATATATATTATATTCCTTGCTATGGTATTTACTGCACAGCAAGCAAAGGCCTACGGAGGTGAGATACTACAGGAAGTTTGAAAAAAAGTATCTTGTATTCAGAATACCAGAATTCAACTGTGATGTCCATGGAGATTTAAAAGCAGCAGGCTGATGTAATGTGTGCCTTTTGCTTCCAACTTGGAGAAATGAATTCGGGTACTGCTTTTCTGTGAAAACCCACAAAACTGACAAGAAAATCCTCTCTCTACCTGTGAGGTGAGAAGACAGATCTAAAACCCAGAAACAGCTTGACTAGCTCTAATGAGACTTATGCTTAGAAAAAATTCTCGAAACAACTTCCAACATCACTGTGATAATGCACCTTAGGAAGAGATGACCTTTTGTAGCATAAAAGAAAAAGGGAAAAGCCTGAAAACATTTCACATGAGATTACTCACTTCTACTGTTGTAGCAGCCTTCTGAGTTCTTTTCCCAATAAGATCAATCTGTTCATATCTAGACTTCATGTATTTCTTAGCCACATCATACACCCAGTGTGGGCAAGTTGCAGAAAACAGCAGTGTCTGGGGATTGTCTTCAGAATCTTAAAAAAAACCCAGAACAATGCTTCACAAACTTCATATATTTACCCTAATAGATGTACACAAGTTGATTATATGGGTGATTAAAAATTAAGTTAAATATCAGTACATAACATAAAGAAGGCAACTGAACTTTTTTAATTTATGCATTAGCGACACCTGGAGAAAAAAATATTCTTCTAGAAAGTCTAAATAATTTCAAGGTTAAGAAAACATTACTATGGCCAAAATATCCAGTCTGTTTTCAAGCAATGAAAAAGGTAAAAAGCTAATTCCTTTTAATTTGAAGAAGTCCAAGCACAACTGAAAGACAGGTGTCAAAGACAGTTATTTATACACCCCTAGATACTGGACTTCAGGCTTTGCAAAGGTTCTGTGAATGATTCCCACATATTCACAATATACAATATTCAGTCATTTCTAAAGAAAATCACCTTATACCTGAATTTTTAGCAAACTAAATTATTACTAATATTTCCTAGTATTTGTTTAAATATTGAGATTACCCTTCTTGTATGCAACTCGTAAAATGTCTTCCACTTGTTCAGCAAATCCCATGTCCAGCATCTGGTCAACTTCATCAAGTACAACATGTTTCACCTTGGTAAGGTCCAGCTTGCCATTCTGCAAGTGGTCTTTGATCCGACCAGGTGTCCCAACCAAAATGTCAATGCCACTTCTCATGAGATCAGCTGGCCAACAAAGAAGACAAGAGTTAGCAGTGAACTAGGGAGCACTCTCTACAGCAGTAACACATGGTAATAATGAAACAGCTTCTTAAACCATTCATAAGTACTCTCCTTACAAAAGTGAGAAGACATGATGGACAGGAAGAGAACTGGAAACTTTTAAAAAATTTACATATTTAACTATCCAAATTACTGAAATCAACTCCTTCCTGAGGTTCTGCAGTAGAAAAAAAGTCATCCCTAATGTCTCAAGATGTATCACAATGAAAGAGCTCATTCTCATTTCTTGTTTACAACCACCAAGCCTGTAAATTATGCTGTCACAACAATTTCTTCTCCACTTTACAAATCCTCTAGATATCCCTTATCACATGAGAAAACACATACTCACTCACAGCTGTTAAGACTGTAATTTTTTAAAGAAAATGGGTTTACAAGAACCTAAACCCAAATACAGGTTACACACACAGTATACGCTGTTTCGCTTTAATTTAACGTACATTAATAGATAAACAACACCAAGAATATAACTGAGAGCCACAGCTATTTATCTCCATAAGATGCATTTTGAGCTGATGAATTTCCCATGAATAGTCTCTAGCTCTTGAGCTATAAGTGTATGTTTAGAAAAAAAACCCCAACTGCATTTCTTAAATATGGCAGTGAATCAATATTTCTGTTATTAGTTCACAGAGTCACTTACTTTGTCCATTATAGGGAGTTCCTCCATAAAAACAAGCTACTGTCAGCTTTCTTGTGATGTCCTTGAAATCTTTGGCAACCTGATTTGCCAGCTCTCTTGTTGGACAAAGAACTAGAACCTGCACAAAAAAAAGACAAAACAGATGTTTTCTCAGCATGGCTTCTGCCAAGAAACCACTAGATTTCCGATCATTAATTTAGATCTGACCCTTTATAAAATTAAAAGAAAAAAAATCAGTTTTAAATAATTATCTAAGCAAAGGACGGAGAAACACACTGCTTAAGTGTCTTGTAACATCATTACACTCCTTCGACATATACACATTTATGACAGGCTAACTTCTTTTCAAAACAGGCTGAGAGACTTAAATCTTATTTAACTTTAGCTCCTGAGCAGATCAGCTAGAAGTTTTCTTCTACATGGGCATAAACTGTTTGAATACAAGGCTGAAGGATGTGGGTAGCAAAAGGTTTTTGCACCTGCTCAGTGATGCTTCACAGTCCTGTGAGAAGCTGCAAGGAAGAGCTATCAGCTGTCTCTCGGCTTCCCTGTGGCTCAGGGAAACATATGCTCAGTCTGCAAAGCTGCTGTGCTAATCCATATCCCTGCAGAGGAACCATCCTCTCTTCCAATCTGCAGCCTTCCCTGCAGGCAGGTTAACTAATTGCCTTTAAAACGTGATTGAAGCACTGCTCTCCAACCTGGCATCAGTGGCTTCACAAAAGGAACCTTAACATCCTTCTCCTGTTACCTCTTCAACATTAAAACCCGTTACCAAAAAGCAAGCAGTAGTGTATTATGGCACAGTGAGGTCTGGAATCTTTTACAAAGCTTAGGGCTCCCTTGAAGAAAGCTGTTCCTTCTTCAAAAGACTCTGCCAAATCTAGAGACAGCGTTCTCAGTCAGCCAAGCAATGTGATGGGCAGATGCATGTCAAACTGCCAGTACGAGTTTTGGAATGCACTCCAGGTAATCTGTGAGAAGGCTGACAAGATGAAACAAACTGACAAAAATTATTAATGAGGAAACGCTCAGCTTCAGCCTATCTAGTTTTTTTTTTGAGGCATTGTAAGAATTCAGAGAGAAACCACACGTGGTATTCCTTAGCAGAATGAACACAGCTCATAATGAATCTGCATTCTCTGGAGCAGAAGCTTCAACGTTTGGTGGTATTCCTAGTAAAAACTAAGTCTATTTTTAAAACCTCCCACTGTTTACATGTTTCAGAAAGAAACACGTTTAAGTAGACAGCTTTTATCAAGCTGTCAAGTCACAGTTAGTAACTAATCTGCTAGCAACTGGGGAGAAAAACAAGCATCCAGTAGCCACTGGCCTTGAACAGGCAATGTGACTGAGCAAAATTAAATAGGAACACGTTGAACACCTGCAGTTTTGGTCTCCCTGTGGCAGAAGAAGGAACTGACAAGTGGATGGAGCTGTTGTGCTCTTCACTCTTCATTAGAGGCGGGGAGGCAGCACAGGATGCAGGCAAAGCCCAGCAAACACAGCTTTTCAATCACCTTTAATGTGGGTTAGCTTACCCCTGCAGAGACCTGAAGAGCTTCTCCAGCAGCTGAAAAACCTGAATCATTCGGATGCAAGCCAAAGCAAAATCCCCATTCTAGCCAGGCACAGTTACCTTTGGTGGACGGCCTCTTCTTCTTTCCTGTGAGTCTCCCTGAAGCTTTTCAATTAAGGGAATGGCAAAAGAGAACGTTTTCCCTGTTCCAGTTCGTGCTTGAGCAATGACATCCTTGCCAGAATACACGGGGTTGAAGGTCTTCACTTGCACAGGGAACAGGTACGTCACTCCTCGAGCTGTGACAATTTCAAGAGATTTCCTTAATATGGTCATTTTACAAGTGTTCTTCAGTGGAAATTAATCTAAGAAGAACTTCCATCAACTCTAAAGTAAGTCAGGACCGTGTATCATCACCTCCACTGATTTATCTGATCAGATGAGTCATCTGCAATGAGTGCCCTGGGATTGTCCACTTTATTCTCCCACTTGACACCAGCAGACACAGTGCTAGCAAGGACAGAGGAAGTCTCTGAAAGCCTTTCAGTACTGTGCCTTCATCTGTGCGATATTCCCCAGCTATCTGTAAAACCTCTCTCTTTCAAATAATACATAACTCAAACCCCCTTCTGTTCTTCTTTTAATTGGTACTAATTCATGTACAAACAAACATCAAATATACTAAATATCATTGGTTTTCCTTTATTCACACCACAATAACCTTTAATTGAAAATTTCTTACACATCTTTTTTTTCCCTTGGCTCATGTCATTTAGAATTTTACTGCAAAGCCTGAACTGGACAACACTGCAAACAGGGAAGTCTGTGTTCAAAGGTGTATTTAGAGCAGGCAATCATTGTCTTCTGCACAGCATCCATGCTTCTATATGCACAAGCAGACCACATCTCAAAGCTTACTGATCAAGGGTGTTGAACATAAAAACACAGCAGAGATCACTGACGTTCTATGGTCACACCTTGCCGAGAAACTTACCTTGAAGAAGCTGGACAGTTTCTTTGGAAATTGCAAAATTAGAGAAAGCACCTTCTTTCTGTTCTCCAGTCAACTCCTGTTAGGTAAACAATAACTCAGATAAGATTCCATGTGAATATCACGTGACTGTCAGTAAATTCAAGGTAATTCAAGTAAATTCAGCATAGGCACTGGTGTCACTCTTCAGTGACAGTATCACAGCTGCAGTTAAAGAGCCTTCTTTGTTTGACCGTCGTATTTCAAATTTGGACAAAGTTAGCACAAGTGATCTGTAGGTTAAGAGTGCTTCATATCTAACAGCATAGTAAATGCAAAACACTCAAACCAAAACTCTGTAAACTCTTAATTAGAACCATCGAATATCACGAGTTGGAAGGGACCCACAAGGATCACCAAGTCCAACTCCTGGCTCTGCAGAGGACAACCCCAAAAATCAAATACACCTGATGATGCTGAATTACATTGAAGTTCCACCTCAGTGCAACTTGTCTGTCTGGCAACAGCTACCACAGCACCAGACTGCTGAAGTGAGGAAGCCATGATGCACTGATCCAGCACTTCAGGACCTTCATAATTCAAAATTCTTGCAAATTCTTGGCGGACTGAACAATTCAGGAACCTTAAATCTTGAAAATTTACAGCACTTTCGACTGATTAGGAAGGGGGGGAAAAAAGGAATACAACCCCTTCTAAATCCGGCCTTGTTACAACGCAGGAGCTAAAAGCTGTAACACATCACTACAACTAAAACCAGTCATTAGCTTTACCTGATCCTGCTCGCTCTCACTTTCGCTCTCACTTGACGTTTCGCTAGAACTACTCTGTCGGCTTCTGCGGGAGGATTTGCTGCTAAAAGACAATCGCGATTTCTCCACACTTTCCTCCTTCGCGTGACCGTTCTGTTTACTGACACTCTTTGATTTCTTGGGTTTCGAGGCATAACGCTCCCCATCCGATTCCTCGCTTTCATCTGTCTGAGTCTTTCCCCTCTGAAACTTGTCCCGGCGTTTAGATTTCTTCTCCTTTTTCTCCTTCTGGCAAGGCACAGAGCAAATGAAAACACACGCTCGTGGATCCAAGCGACACGGAACAGAGAAGAGGGCGCAGAACAGTTAAGGCTTGAAGCGCACGTTCTAGTTACTGACGGGGGCGGTGGCTGATACACGGCAACAGATCCCTGCCGGCCGCCGCCGCTCAGGAGACACGTTACCGACCACAAGACAACCGGGCCTTCGTTTTCGGGACTCTCCCCCGCTCCAGGTGCCGGGGAAAGCGCTTCCCGGGCTCCCGGCCGGCTCCGGCAGGCCCGGCACGTCCGGTGGGGCCGCCCCGACACGCGGCGAGGCCGCGGCCCGGCCCGGCCCGCCCGCGCAC
>VZTR01024966.1:1029043-1081206 GCA_013400775.1 Chaetops frenatus
GCCGCCGCCGCCGCCGCTCCGCCACGCCGCGCTCCGCACCAGCCGCGCGCCCGCCGCGCGTCACGCTCCGAGCGGCCGAGGCGCACGGCAACCAATGGACGGCGGATCCGGCAGCGCGGGGGCGGGGCCTCGCCGTCCAACAGCCAATCGCCTACGGCCGTCGGCGTGGGACCACAACTCCCGGCGTGCTCCGGGGGACAACGTGAGGACTGCAAGCCCCGGCGCACCCCGCGCGCACCGCACGCTGTGAGGGGGCGGCCGCCATGACGGGTCCGCCATGAGGGCCAGGGCCCTGCCCGTATCGTTTACCAGGGTGCCTTCCCCAGAACAGACCTCCAGCAGCTTCACAAATGAAGCTTCACATTTAGCCGTCATAACTGCCATATAGAAGTGTGAAAAGTCTGAAGTGGGAAAGGGCAGTGTGACCAAATGACTAAGATTTAAAAACCACAAGCCCGCGGTGATTTGCTGCATGAGCCCAGCGCAATCTGCTTGTAGCTACAGGGATAAATCAGGAGGAAGAAGTCAAAATTAGTCTTAGGAAGTAAAATCTGTGAAGCAATTCTGACAGCTGCCAGGATGCCGATTCCTTATGGAATGGGAAGGTCAGGTTCAGAGCAGGGCCTCTCCCAAAGCAATGGCACTGGCCTTACCTGTTGTCTCCTGCCACCAGCACATTTTCATTTGCAAAGACTAAAACCTGCTTGACAGATATAACACACCAAGTAGACTGAGGATCGCTGAGAGTGCTGCAGAATACAGTCAGAGGACCTTGCATTTGAAGGAATTTTTGTAGTAGCCAGGTGCGTGTCTGGTTCATTTGCTTTGTTTTCTAGCAGGGAAGCTGAAGCATGTGCTAATTTCTGTGGCACAAGTAGGAAACACTTTCCAGAATTGCAGTGTCAAACAGCCCTGTCCAACACACAGTTCCTATTGGAGCAACACAAACCCTTTCCAGGTCAATGGAGTGGTCTGAATGAAGAATGACAGTTCTCACTTTTATTCTCACCGGGACACACAGAAAATAATTAAAGGTGGGGGCAAACAAAAATACATGTGACCTCTCCAAACACTACTGCCAAAAGTTTTAACTAACAGCTTTGATTTAGAGAGAGCCTCACTGATGTGACCAGCTACATTTACAAGTATGGCTACCTTTATACGAGAGGAAAGTTTACAAAGTTCATTAAAAAACAATCAAATCAAATATTCATGACCAGAGTTAGATGAGGTAAGGAATTTTGTTGCAATTGTCCTTTCACTTGTCCTTCTTTTTGCCTTGTTATTTATACTTTTAGAATTTGGCAGGAAGCTTCATCTTCTTTTCAGTCCACCTAAAATAATGAAATTATTAGAAGTCAGACTTCACATTCCAAAAATCAACTGAGTTGGCTTAGCTTTTAGTGCCACAGATGGCAGCAGTACAAACAGTCAAAATGACCCTCTGAAATACATTTTGCTAAAGATTTCAAGTCTTCGTGTCCAAGTAATGCACAGGAAATGTGCTTGGAAGAGTGCACAGGCAAGAGCTGCTTAAGGGAAAGATTAGCAATTAGCAGGATTCCCTTAGAAACTGTAGTTTGTGGTTTGTTCCTTCCTATACTGGCTTCTCAAGGTGACAGTGCAAATCTAGTGAGGGCTCCAATGGTTTAGTTACAGTTAAATACCACTCATTTAAGATATTAAGAATATGTGTTGGTGTAAAAAAAATGGATGTGGTTTTTAACATAAATTCTTGCCCATTTAGGTAAGTTTTGGAGGTCTCCATGTACAACTGTGGAAAAGATTGTTTCATACTAATTTATTTTCCATTAAGGGATTTTCAGGTGTAATTATAGGCAAAATGTACACTGTGAAAGCTCAGGTGATGTACACATTCTGTCTGTTGTGAGAAAGACACTTT
Source organism: Chaetops frenatus (assembly GCA_013400775.1). Classification (NCBI taxonomy): domain Eukaryota; kingdom Metazoa; phylum Chordata; class Aves; order Passeriformes; family Picathartidae; genus Chaetops; species Chaetops frenatus. Next base: position 1,030,947 of record VZTR01024966.1, read on the forward strand.
CTACTTTAAATTTCTACTGGATCTCTATTCTTGATGTACAACTGGAAAAACTATGACAATATCTGATGTCATGTGGGGAGATCTATGTGAGCTGAACCTGCCTACTAACAGGAGCTTATGAAACACTGTGTTTAACACTGAGTTTATCAAACACCATGTTTTTTCACATTTCTGCCCGTGGCCAGCTCTACTTGCAGGACAGAGCTCATACTGTTTTCTTGCCTCATGAAAACAAATGCAAAATACAAACAGCAGCATTTGTATAACTGATTTAGGGAGAATATTCATGTGAAAAGACTTAGTAGGACTATGCAGTTTGAGTATTTCTGGATCAAAAACACTGAAGTTTTAAAAAAGAATAAGGATTTTGTTGTTGAGGTGGGGGTTTATGATTTACTGTGACATTTCTGCCTAAATCTGATGGTCAATTTGAAGATAGAACATCTAACTTAGTTTCAAATATTTTCTTACCTTGGGGAGTCAATTCCACTGTCTCCTGTAATGCTGTGGTTTTCTGTCCCTTCTGAGTGTTTCTGTTCTGGGATCACTGGATTTGTATTCTTAAAAAACAGCTCTTTTGTTCCTTGAGAGTCTCTCACTTCTTGGATCTGCGAGCCCAAAGCACAGTGAGCTACTCCTTCTCCTACCTCATGGGTGAAGTTCTGCAAAGTGCCAGCAGCAGAGTCAGCCTCGGCAGCGTGGCAGAAACCTGCCACAGCTGAGCCCTTCCCACATTCAGTGGGGCCAGTTTCTTCATCCTTTCTGTGACCTCTCAGAAGAGCCTGACTGCACAACCAGCTTTCTTCTCTGCAGTCTGGTTCTGGATGCTCTTTTGAGCCATCTGTTGGTTCTGCAAGGCTTGCACTTCCCTTATATCCATGTGCTCCGGAGTCGTATTTATTCACAGTTGTGTCGTGCTGGGCAGGACAAGTACTAACCTTCCAGCCCCTTAGGGACACAGCTGCACTCCAGTCTCGTGTGTCTGAAAAGGCATGGCCAGGGGGCAGGTGACGTGGTGCACGGCCTTCAGGATTCTCATCCAGATGTGACAAGTTACGGGTGTCACCATCATGTCCCTTTCGGTGCAGAAGATGGAAGTTATCAGTAAATCCTTCACTTTCCAGCTCCATTGATCCAGGATGGCTGGCACAGTCATAGTTAAATATAAGTTCACTCTTTTTATCAGACTCCGGTCTGTATTTCATACCATTTTTTTGGGCCAGATTAACACTGGCTGTGTAATTTGAAAGATGGGCATTTTGAAATTCACTGGCTGTTTGATCTAACAACTCACATACAGGGTCAGCTTTACACCTGCAACGCTCATCTTTCAGATAAAATGGAAATTTTTCATCTTCTTTGCACACACCACTGTCTTCAGTGTAGAAGCAAGGGGATTTTTTTTTTACTGTTCTTTTAGAGACCTTTTTTCCATAAGTATTACTCTCCAGAAAGTATTTACTTTTATGATCTATTTGCAGATTACTGCCTTGTGGATAACCACCATTTTCACTTAAATGGTCTTTCTTTAGTTGAAGGCCAGACCTGTTAGCACGGTTGTTTTGCTTAGCTTTATCAGCCTCACTTTCTGCATCCAGCCGTTCAGTTTCACAGCCAAAGGGTCTTGAGGAGGCCAAGGACTGTGGCCTTTGCAAAGCCCGTCCTTGCTTTTGAGTCTGGCACTTCAGCTGACTGTTAACAACACCTTGGCGCCCTCTTGCATGAAAGCTGCGAGGTCTCCAAGGCAGACCCTGAAAAGGGTTCGTAATCTGCTTCTTATATATCACATGGGATTCCACTGCTACGTCAGGTGGCTCTTGGTTTTTGATGGGCAGTGAAATGTTCTCTTCCACTTTCACATTTTGGGGTGTTAGCTTCTCTATGTGAGATCTCCTCCTGCTAATCTGCTTTTCTTTCTTTGATTTGGTTTTCCTGCTGTGTTTTGCTGTTTTACTTGGTGCCTCTTGAATACAATCCCTTGAAAGATGGTTTTGCCTGACTATTGGCACTTCAGCTGAGGTACCATTACTGATATATTTTTTCTGCTTCTCGAACTTCTGCATTAACATTGTGTGTTTAATCAAATTATCAACTGTAAGTGTAGGGTTGATACGCTTGATGATTTCATGTTCAATATCACGTGGAATATTGTCTAAGTCATCTTCATCCCTGACTGGCCACTCCTGGGGAGGAAACTGGGCTGAAAAAGTGGAGTACTCCTTCTTGTGTTTTTCTTTTTTAGAACCACTTCTCCAGAAAAGGCCAAGGCCGAACATTTTGCTTTTCAGTTTTGCTTTCACAGATGTCAGGGATTTGATGGTGTCCCAGGAATGGTTCTCAGCACAGATCTCTTGAGTTTGCATTGAAGACTTCAATTCACTGCAGCCTCTCTTTCCCTCTCCATTAGATTCATGGCTCATTGCCTGCCGATGTCTTTGTTCACAGAGCATATTTTGGTCAGGGAAACAACGGCAGGATCTGTAACGGGGGACTGTAGGAATGTTTTCTTTCACTAGGTCTGCACAGGCCTTAATGTTTACCAGATAAGTGATAGAAGGTGATGAACAGCAACGACTGTCCTCCAACAGAACCCTTCTGTTGCCTTCTGTGGCATCATTTGTGGTAAAGTATGTGCTGGGAGTCACAATGAAATATCCTTCTCCTGTATGATAGATTTTTCTTTCCTTAATTAGAGTGCCAAGGATATTACATAAGATATTGTGGGAGGGCACTGCAATGCCTACAACAAAGAGACAGATATTTCAAATGAGAAATAAGTTTTCAAATAAAATGGCTGCTGGCCAAAAGATCTCTCTCATTCAACAGTCCTGAAATCAACCAAACATGAAATAACCAAAGCATTTAGGTAAAGGCCAGCTGTGTCTGCAGCACCACTGTGAGAGAGCAAAGATATCTTTGTGTCTGTCAGGATATGATATTCATGAGAGAGACTTTCTGCCAGGTGCAGATCAAACAAAGTCTTGTTCAAATAATTTCCTCCTGGCATGTTATTTAACAGGGGCTTTCATCACTCTCTCTGAAGTTTCTGGTATAGTTTGGTCAGATATCAATTTATTACCTCAGTGAGACTGGTCTCAGCTACTGTTTTCCATCAGGTGTCACAGTCTCAGAGTCCTTAGTCTAGTCACAGCTGATCTCCTGCCCATAAAATTAAAAACTTCCAGCAAGGTGAAAACACAACAAGAAATAGCTTCAAGACCCTACAAACTTTGAGAGTGTTCCTTCTGGCTGACAAAATTCTACCTTGTGATTATCTCAGTGCGTTTATTGACTACAACACATTGCTGGCACAGTTCTGTGCCAGTTTGTGGGGTTGCTTTAGTACTTTTCCCACTGGTTAAAATGCCTACCAAATCAGCCTATAACGTTCACAGAGCTGTAAGGTTAAGAGGACTCAAAAGAAGCACCTTGGTATCAAACAAAGCGGCTTCCTGAGAGGGCCATCATGAGCCTGTACAAAACCTCAAACACACTAACTCTTTGATATTGCAGATCTAAGGGAAATGGGATATTTTCCAGATGTGTAGAAAACATTTAAGGGAAGTGGCTACCACCCCATCAGAATCACAGAATATTCTGAGTTGGAAGGGACCACCAGGATCATCAAGTCTAACTCTTAAGTAAATGGCCTGTGTGGGAATCAAACACATAACCTTGGCATTATTTGCACCATGTTCCAACCAACTGAGTGAAGAACTAAAGATCACTTAGTGAAAGAAATTTGCTTTTAGGAAGGAAAGGGCTAGAATATGACCAACAAACCTGAATTTGAGACTGGTTATATTTTTTGGTAGCAAATACCAGATGTAGACTCCTACCCAGTCCCTTTGCAGTCAGCTATGTTCCTGTCTCTTAAAGGAGGACTTAGAGTCTCCGTGATCTAACAATTTATTTTATGCTGTTCCATATCTGGCACCTGAATACCACTTCTGTGCTTTCCCACCCTCTAGAAAGGGGATACTCTCTACATACTACTGCAGTCAGTTCCCTCATAGTCTCAAAGATTTATTAAAATCTGTGAGAAGGATTACATTCAGGTCAATGTAGTGATACTCACAGACTGATGAGAAGTGTGCACATTCAAGTATTCTACCAGTTGCCTGTTAACTTATACTCCTTCACCTTGTCAGCTTTGCTTGTAAATATTTAGCAATCCATTGTCCAATATCAGAAACTTAAGCTTGATGATACAGCCACTTTTTAAAGGAGGGAGAAATGAACACATTACCTGGATAATTTTTCACTAACTGCTCCTTTAAAGTATCCTGAGTGACCATCACATGATCTGCATTCATGTCTGATATGGTCTGGCATATTCCCTCTGCCAAAGGAATGGAGCATGACTGCGAGAGAGGATTCATGAGAGCAGAGGGGTCACATCACCTAAAAGAAAAGAAAATTATTTGAATGGAATAGTGTTTCCTTTTTCTCTATTAGCTGTGAAAAATCTCCACCGAAAATTTCACTTATCCTCAAGCTAATTTTCCTTGGCAAATTACTCAGAAATATTTCTGAGAGGAGGGAAGTGGTGCTTGCACTTGTCAAGAGCCTTTGTAATGAAGGAAACAGAAGGTTGCCTTAAGCATGTTAGCTTGGTATCAAATTCCAGCCAAAGCCATAATTTAGGTTAATAAACAGGGAGCTGAGAGAGAGAATTGTTTCTGATGACTGCTGAATTTTTAGAAGACTGCTTACTTGTTAAACCATGCAGAACCTGTATTTCCTCCATGTAGCTAATGGGAAAAGATCAACATCCAACAGTCTAAGTACAAAATGTTTTCACCAAGTCAGAACACAAGGGAAAAAAAAAGACAAATAATAGGTTTTATCCCTTGTCTAGCACATAAAATTGAATAGAAATGGTAAAATGCCACTTTTAGACTGGGTTCTAGAACTAGAAATTATTTAGTATACTGGGTAGAGAGCAAAAACTCTTATTACAACGGCATACATTTTTCAGGCTACCTCACTGTCTGTCCTGGTAAGAGACAAAAACATTGTCCCCATTCTGCATGACAAAAGCAGAAGCTTGGAGGGGCCAAGAGTGTGGCCCATCTTCCCCAGTAACTCTGCGACCCCAGCCCAGAGGGCTGAAAAGGGTCTCATCCTTCCCCTCAACTCCCCCATCCATGAACCACAGATAAACTCTGACTCTCCCCTTCCCAAGGTGGCAAAGCCAGTAAGGACAAGCCCAGCAAGCACTTCTGACACAGTACCAGTAAATGATGCAGCTGAGAAAGGTATTTTCCCTGAAGTTGTTGATGACAAGACACAAAGCAGGGACTCACCTGAGGCCTGTGCACAGTGAGACAACGACTGCATACACCTTCTCAGATAAAACAAAAAACCAAAAAACCCCACCTTTCTTCTTTTTTTCAGTTAGATTAATGGTCAGTTCCCACGACCAGGTGATGTTTTGTGCTCCCCTGTTCCGGGCTGCACAGAAAGCCCCTGGCTGTGTCTGGCTGCCAGAGCAGGCAGAAGGCAGCAGGGACTCCTGGTTCCTTCACAAGGCATAACCCGGTGTTAAACACTAACAGGAATGTTCCCCCAAGTAAAGAGTGACATTTTAGACTAAGCAACGTTCACGTTTTAACTAAACCACGGTTGTCTATTGGATGACACTGTAACCCAATATTTATCCTCTAGGCAGAGAACTACAACACAAACACTTCTCTGAGTAAATGTAATACACAACATTGCTTTGAAGAGCTTAAGTTGCTCTTGACCTTTGTTTTACAACTGCTGCTATATTCAACAAAAAGAGCTCTGAAAAGAAAATCCTGGCATACAGTTTCCTCAGTGGTGTTGCTAGGAGACTCCTTGCAGGTGCAGAAACCATTGCAAGCTTTCTATTTCTATGGGAAAGGCCATCAGCATTCAGTAATGACTCTTGTGAATAATTTGTTGTCTGAAGTCTCTGCTGTGGGTGCACCATACTGCTGCCAATTTCACCATTTGTTCCTGCAGAGCACCAGACTGCTAAGGAATAAAACACCAAGTGTAATTAAAATGTATTCATTATCTTTATAGTTATTATCTTGCTGTTGTTGTCTATATCTGTTCTGCAGTGTCAAATCCAGTGTCTCCATTCAGGGAAAGCTGTTTCAGAATAATATTTAAAACAAAGCATTAAGCAAAAGTTAGCTTGGTAACGAAGGAGTTTTGTAAAAATCTAAAATCATGTTTGAACACAAGTCTAATATGATTATTGCAAAGTCAATAGTGCACATATTCTAACAACATAAATATTAGATATCATTCTCTCCTGACGTCTAAATAAAATCTGAATTTGTGAAAGCAAGAATTAGATCATTGGCAACATTGATAAGCAAGGTGGGTAAAGGCCCAGGCAGCACCCTACAAATGTCTATCAAGTTCTTATTAAAAACTTCGTGGATTTACTTTCCACAGCTAAATAACTGTCGTTGCACTTCAAATAGTCTCCCAGGTTTGTTGGAAATACATAAAAGCTGCATCCCTTAGATTTGCACATGGAGAAGGCTTGACAATTTGTGCAAGCTCTGTCTCATAGGCTTGATGCAAAATCACCAAAACACTATGCTAATTAAAATTCCTTAGTATCTGTCCTTTTACAGCTCAAACCCCCCTGCAGAATCCCCTGCCCACTTCTCTACTCTACATAAATCTGATGACAATCACCTTACTGCTGTCTCCATAGTCTTAGGAAGGCCTTGCTCACACATTTGTGCAGGGAACCTGTCAGCAGTCAAGGAACTCAGCTTTTCCCTTGCTGGTTTAAATACAGCCTCATTCCCTTCCATGCTCTGCAGGTTTTGCAGAACCACATTAACTAAAGCCAATCTCGGCAGCTGGCCAGGGCTCAGCTATTCTTATCCTTCAGTTTGCTTTTCAGGTCTACTCAAACTCTGCTCATTACCTGGACATCTAAAACCCAAGAATACCCTTTTTGGAGCACTTATCGATCACAGTGTGGGAAGTCATCTGTAATATGAGCATTGGGTAACAAAACTCAGTGCATAGAAAAGCCTCTGGGTATTCTTGACTAGCACAAAGTGATTTTTGTTCCATCTCTGTAATGTGAGCATTATCGTTTTTCACTGAGTTGTTTAACAATTGCAGTCTTTGCATCTTCAAGCTCTTCAGAAAAATTACATACAAGACAAGTTTTATCTGGGTGAAATGCAGGCTAATTCTGGGGAAGTGAACAGAGAGACATTTATTACAACAGCACTCAATTTACTTCTTAAAAGTTCAGGTAAACTGTTTACAGAACAATAAAGGGCTAGGAGTAAATCCATTCCAGAAAAAAACCTCAAAACATCTGTTGAGGCAGAGAAGACACAGCATGTGGAAAGAGAAGATTGATGTTTCTATTTTGTGGTTGGGGGAATCTATCATGGAAAGGATTATATAAAAGATGCCACAGATCCTGTGCCTCTCTGCATGACAGCCTTAGCCTGTTTGATGTAATTCACTTTTTGCAGAATTGGACCAGGAAGATCATAAGCAAGAGTAGTACTGCTACCAACTGCAAGGCTTCTGCTTTTCTACAGACTAGAGTGCATCATGGTCACATTCTATAGCAAAAATCACATGTTACAGTTAAAGTGTTTTAAGGAATAAAATGTTAATAACAACATCGTAGAAAGTTGGGAACCCTAGGAAAACCCTTTTTGAATGTTAATGATTTTACAAAATGTGTTCTTATTAAAGAATAAAAATTTTAAGTAAATTACAAAGGCAGTTAAGATTAAAATTTTCAATTTTAAGTATATAACAGAGAAACTATTTTGGCAAAAGTACTCTGAACTAGGTCCTGTTTTCAGAAACATCCTTTTACTGAAGCAAAGAGTAAATAGTTCATTTAATGAAACTGTCAGTTCTTGTAATGTATTTAATCTATTACTGAAAAAAACAAAAGCTCTCAGGAACAGTGAACAATATCTGTTGTTTGATTATTCTGTACAACTCTCAGAGAAACAATTAAGTGTCAGTTTAAGGTCACCAACACTTCCAGAGTTGACATCACAGAAGCTACAAACACATGAAACTGTCAGATTTCAGTACCTACTGATTCCTGCCATGACAGACACTCCCAAATCAGGACATTTAGGCAAAGAGTGCCCTCAATTTCTGGCTTTCACAGCTCCCAACTTTCTATGATTAAGTTATCCTTACTAAGTTCTTATTAATGTTTTATTCCTTAAAACTTGCAAAGGATGATGCCATGCAACTTGATAAGAAGTAAGCAAAACCAAAAAAACCAATCACTTTTTCTGCCTTCCCAACAACACACAAAAGCCTATTCCCAAATGCAAGTGTTATGAACTTTAGGAAATACAACCTCTAAGTGCTTTCTGAGGTTCCTGCCCAAGAGCCATCATGAAATCCTTACTCTAATCTTAGTGCTAATGGCAACCCACAGATATAATTTCTTTCACCAACTCTTAAATGAACCCAGAGAAAGATATGATGAAAACAAAGCAAGATGCAGGAAGAATAGGAAAAGCCCTCTCCTGCAACCTCTGCCCAAGTCCCCAGAGAGGAACAAGTCACACAGCAGACACCAACACACTCAGTGTGGTACAGTTCACCTTAAACTGAGCACAGTGGGTAAGGTTTTGCTGCTGAAATGTCTATCTCTGACCTTCAAAGAGATGAAGCCCTTCAGCTCCTAGCAAGGCCCCTGATGTGCCCACTTGGATACTCCAAGAGCATCTCAGGAGCAGGTTCAAACTCCAGAGGTACTGCCTGAGCACATGGCCAAGAATGCAGCTCCAAATCCTCTCCTCAAAAGAACATGGCCCAAGGTGTCCAGAGATCTGTTTTACCCACAGCTGGCAGAATAGCCAACAAGCAAAACGGCATAAGCACATCTACCTTTGGGGCATTCACTGCATAACTGGCAGAAATATTAAATTATGAGCAACAGCACTGCTGATAATTATTTTTTATATAACGTAGCACACTGACAGCTTTTAAACCAATTCACGTATGTGTTGAACATACAGAGCACAGCTGATAACAGGGAAGGTCATCTTTAACCATTTCAGCATTCAGTGTCAGGCTTGGTCATAAAAAACAGATTCAAAATGTTCATTCCAAGGAGATAAAAAATAATACAAAATTAAACAGGCCCAAGCAAGTTGCCAAACAACCACCATGGAGCCAAACAACAGAACAGGGATAAACAAGCCACTGGCACTGTCTTTGACTCCTTTAACTGTCCTGAGGTGCTGCCATCCACTGCTACAGGAATTTGACAAAAGCACAGCTTTTCCACTTGGCCTCCTCCAAAAAGTCCCCCTTCGCAAGCCTGGCATTTCCCCAGTATAACTGCTCTGCCTTCTCCTTGCTTCCAGCTGGGCCCTCTCTTCTGCAATAAATCTCAGAAATTCAAATAGTTCTTTAATGTCCAAATCTTTGTTGTAAGCAGCAAGCAGTAATGGGGGTTGGCTAGGTAGTCGCTTCTTTTTGATTGACTATGAAAGCATCAGGATGGAGTCATGCATTCCTGTGCCTGTACAGCTAAAGGTCAGCTCCAACTGCTGCAATATTCCTGCTGCCTCCTTTGCCTGGAAGTGTGCTGCCACATAAAAGGCATGAAAAGTATGCAGTATAATGCTTGGAAGTAAGATATACCTATGGTCATGGACCAAAAATTCCAAATGAACCAAAATTCACTTTACACATTCCCTGGATTCAGCTCACATATACCCCAGTCCAGAGAACTCATGTACTAGGCTTTCACAGAGCTGTTCAAAGAGAGCACAGCTCCCTGCAGAGGTTTCCCAGCAAATCACAGGTCAGGGGGACAGAGCTGATGAGAGCTCTCTCCCAGGCAGCACCTGCCCCAATCCCACTCTGTGCAGAAGAAGCCATTAGAGAGTTTGTGCAGTTGTAGCTTCCCCTGGACCCAGGCCCTATGCTTGGAGTAAGGACAGAGCCACCATCACACAGCACAGTGGAACCAAGCAGGCCTCTGATCTTGTTTTAGGACAAATCCTATTGCAGGAAGGTTTTTCATTCAGCTGAGAACAAAACTTTCATGGTATAGGAGCAACTCCACACCTGCCTGCAAAGCCTGGGATGTTGATGGATGTGCACAGCCACTTTTCCTTCCACTGTCCCTGAAAGGATATTCAACTTTAAAGATGTCCCCATTGCTGGAAAGTAACTTTGGGCACCTTTTCATTAGGTTGGAATTTATGGTCCACAGAGAAAAACAAAACAAAACAAACCAGTTTAGAAATGAAAAGCAGCATCTTTACCACCACAAGAGGTCTCAGAGTTGTTTGGACACTGCAGAATAAACAGCACTAGTTTGAACTCAAGGATTTTATTCTGCAGTTCCCAAATCTGTCTCCATGGCTTTAGTGCTTATAAAACCCCCTTTCCATGTTTCAGTTCATCCAAATTTCAGACAAAAGGATGTCACCGAAGACCAACTGAGCAACCAAGCAACTCCACTGTATTACAGAAGACTCAGTAAATGTTTTTTTCAAAAACCAGTTTAGCAGAACCCTTAACAGTGAAGATTCTGGGTTGTTGAATCCCACAGACCAAAGTGAAGCCTCCAAAGGAAATTACAGAGATGTGTATGTGTCTGTGGGATGCTGAAAATGTAGAACGGTTTCAAGGGAGAAATAAATTATGCAGTCTATGAAGCACCTAAGGAATGGAGGCAATTTCAGCAGAGGGACACCAAGATGGGCAGGCCTGGAACACCTGCCATGAGAGCCACAGCTGAGGGAATGGCTCTTGTAGTACCTGGAGAAGAAATAGATTTGGAGGGACCTGACAGCAGCCCCTTGAGAAGATGGAGCAGGCTATGCACAGCAGTGTGTGGTCTGCAACAGCAGAGGTTCAGATTTGCAATACAGAAAACCTTTTCACCTTCCAAGACAGCACAGCTGTGGAGCAGTGTGCCCAGAGAGCCTGTGCAGTCTCCAGCCCTGGGCAGTTCCCAGGCTGTGACTGAGTAAAGCCCAGAGCAACCCGGTCTGACCTCACAGCTGACCCTGCTTTGAGCAGGAGGTAGGATAGGAATGAAAAAGTGCAGCAGCCATCTGGTTCAGCTGGAGCCCTACTGACGCCTGAACTGGCCACCTAAAAATAGACTAGACTTTATAGGTTTGGTCCATTTGCATATCAGCATAAATTTGCCAATTAAAACTTTAGCTAATGATGTAATTTCCCCAGCTTACCGCCCCGCTTCTCAAGATGTTGGTTTACACATTTTGGGCCCAGGACAGTCTGGGTGTCCTTGGAGAGCAGGCTTGGAGAAGCTTTGTTATGTCAATCTTAACAGGAAAGAGCAGCAGGTCCCAGGCTACAAGCCACTGCAGAGTTACACGCTAAGCACTGCAGGATTTGAAAAATATGAAAGTTAGAATCCAAGGCAACCACTACCTGTACCTCCCACAGCCACCCTCACTCATCCCCCACCTGGACCACCCTGCTTCCTGCAACCCTGTGCAAGGGCACTTTTGACCTCCATGAGCTGGGAAGTTTTCTGGGGTTACACCAACGTAAAGAAACAAGGTTACACTTTCCTCACACTGATAATGAGGCCATGCCAAACAACATCCATATGAAAAAACTACTGGCTTTTTCTTCAACTCTGAAATAAATAGCTTCTGTATTCATAACTTTTTTTGCATAGCTGAACTCCAGATGTACAAGCTCATTGTTAAGGCTGGTGCTCTCCACAGCAATGGAGTGGAAGTGTGCTAAAGCAAGGTGGCAGTATAGAAAAAGCTAAAAGCAGCTTTGAAATGAAGTCTCTGATTCTGAAAGCATATCAAAGATCACAGCAGAAGCACTACAAATTAATGCAATTTATTTCAATAACTTCATGATATTAACACAAACTATTGTCTTTTCTGACTGAGACAGAAAAAATTAGGCCTGTTCAAATTACCGTCATTCTAAAAGAGCATTAAGGCAGTTAAGATCTGCCTTTCAAGATTCAAGGTGCAAGAATTCAAAAGACTGATAATATAGCACAGCTCAAGCTATTTTTTAAAAATTTTTTCTCACCCAAAAGATAGAAGCAAGAGCTTTTGTTGCTGAAAGTGTTTAGCACAAAGAAATACACAATACATACCAAATTCCTTCTAACTAATCTTCTTAGAGATTATTAAAAAAAAAATCAAAGTAAATTAAGTTGAATGGAGCTTATTATAAAAAAAATTATACACTTCTGTTCAGTGGTACTTGCTAAACAGTACAATTAGAGATTCCTGCTGGGGTGGTGTGAAAAAAACTGCATGCACAAATGCTTTTACAGATTACACCTTTCAGGTAATTCAATCTGAGCAGATCAGGTAAACTCATCAGGGCTTTTAAGAACATCACAGGCCCTTGCACCTTGCTGCTGTGAGTTCAATCAGTAGTTTGAATATAGCATTTAGGGTTAGTGCAATACATATTCTACTGAGAAAGGGCTTTTATAATACAGGATTAACATCTTAGTAAGAATTCTATATGGAAATATATCAAATATGCAGGGCCATTATCTGAAGTCAGTGGTAAGGGCTAAATGCCAGCTAAAATTAGGTATTAAACGTTATTAAATAGTGTAAGTTTTACACAATCATTACATAGATAGAATTAGATCAGTAAGCAAATAATGATAAGATAGATAAAAAGCTCCTTCAAATAGAATAAATGTTTTCTTCCCTTTTCCTCCTTCAAATACATCAGCAGAGTCACCACTGGAACAACTGTGATAAGAGGTAAAATCCAATTACACCACAGAATATGCAAGTTAGTAAGTTCTGAATCAAGCGCCTTACTAAAAATAACTTTAAAAGTAGCATTTGACAATAAAAGTCAGAAACTCAAACGATTCTTCATGTTTGGCAGCCTATCCACGGCAGTGCAAAATAAAGCACCGTTTTAGGTCATCCACTCTTTTCAGGCCTGATAAAAATAAAAAGGCACAGAATTCTAAATTATCCTAAACAGTTCAATGCAAAGCATGACCACATGCTGTGAGTTACATTTCACAGAAGTCAGCACCATTGAAGTACAAAATTATTCTCCTTTGACTTGCAAACCTACATCCCTGTTCGTGGGGCAGGATGAAAGACTCTGGAAGAAAGGGACTCCAAAAGAAAGGAATCCCAAGAGGCACATACCCAGCCTCTTGCTGAGCTGCCATCCTCTTTAAGGTTGTGTGTTTCTGTGTGTCACTGCAGTGTCTGACAAACAATATCCACTCCAGAGTCACGACCTTTTGCAGGCTAAGCAGAAATCAGCTGCTCACAAGGCCATAATTGCACCAGTGACTTCACTAAACATGCAGCAGAACTGTGCTGGCACTGGCATTTGTTGCTCTGAACAAATTAAAATTACTCAAATGAAAACACACCTGTCCTAAAAGCTTGCCAAGTAGCTCGTTTTAAGCAACGTTCAGAACTGCTAGTAAGTAGGAAATGCTCGAATACCCAGCTGTAGATGGACCCCAGGTGTACCAGTGCCACAGGTGATGCTTCAAAACTGTTCCTTAAAGCTGGCACAAACATGCAGAGAAGCTGTGCATGAGGACCTCCACAGCCAGGCAGCCAGTGCCTGCTGAGCTCACTAAATAAGTTACACCTGGGAGTCATCACACAGGAGCAAATACAGTGCCCAAAGCTGGACCAGCTCTTTGCAAGGTTATTGCAGTCCACAAGTACAATGGAAGTTTTCCTCCTTACTCCTTAAGTTGTTGCTGAACATTTTCAGGAAATTCAATTCCATCCCTCTCCTATCATGGGGATTTTATTTGAGTATCAAATCAGCTTCAGGGACTATTTGCCCATTTTTTAGCTGCTTCTCTGCTCCTTATATTCTGTGGGAGACTCACACAAGGAAAAGTGAGGAGCTAGACCTATCAGATGACTCTACAAATGCACAAACAAGGGCACAAAACAATTCCTTGTCTGATCTCATTCCAGTTCATTCAATACCTCCAGCAAAAACGTATAAAACTTGAGACTTCACAGAAAAGTGTACTGTCCTTTCAATGTCATTCTTCAACAGGATATTTCCCAAGAGATATAAATTTCCAGCCTGCAGCAGAGCCCAGGAAGCAGAGACCTCATTGGAAAAGGTGACCAGCACATTACCTGTCCACAGAAAAGTCACAGTTTTCACACCCCTCCCAGCTTCAGCCTAACTGGAAAGCACAGCGCTTTCTTAACTTTTCTTGTGAATAACGTGTAGCCCTGCAACAGAGATGCTGAACCGACAGCAAATTCAGCCTCTAAAGACTAAGCAAAAATATTTCATTTTGATATTTTCTCTTCTACTCGATAGGAATCACAAAGAGGGAGTCGGGCCGTTCAGGCGCATGGAAAATGCTGCTGTCACGAGAGAAGGCAGGCTGGGATGACAGAAACAGAGCTGGTGACGACCGAGGACAACACGCAAGCAGCTACTGAGATGCATTCTCCCGGACTGGCAACCCCAGTTTCACTCTCCAAAGGCTCAGGAGGTCAGTGCGCTCAAATCGAGTATTTGTAATTGTATCCAATCTCAGCTGAGAATTCCCTACTCCTCTCCCAGCAGCAGCCCTGCATGCAACCCCCCCAGGCTATGCAGGAAAGCTGAGAGGGAGCGGTTTGCCCCTCGTTTGGTGAACAATGACTGAACAACTCAGCTAAGCACGGGAGATGATCCACAGAGAGATGCTGGCATTCCCACAGAGTTTGCTCAAAAGAGTTATCAGATCGAAAGTTTTTTAAATTAGCCCCTGCTTCACCCACTGAGGGAAATTTTAACGGCCTTGATATTCCCCTTTTCTTCCCCTCCATCTCCCAAGGAAAATATAAAAGCTCCTACCCCGTCCTGGGTGTACTATGCACCCCATGAGATCTCCATCAGAAGGGACGAGAGAGACATTTTGGATTTTATCTGGGAATAAACACAGCAGGGCAGTTTGTGTTATTTATAAGCTTTTGGGACTAAATTTTCCCTTTATTTGGCTAAACTTCCTGTGACCAGTATCAGTCAAGGTGTAGCCTGTTCTGTAAGGTCAGGATGTCCAGCGCCCCTGTGGGTTTCTCAAGAACAAACCTCATTTGAACTGCTGGGATAAAGAGCAACAACGATTTGTGGAACCACAGTGTCTTCTGATGACAAACAATAGTCAGGCAGGCTCCTTGAGATAAGCTCTGTGGAGGAATTCTGAGTGCTGGGGGCTTTAAACCCAGCATGCAACAGGGTCTGGATAATTCTTCACTGAAATGTGACTTGGCAAAATTAACTCTGCAGTGCCCATGCCCGGTACTTCTCACCTACTGCCCAGCAAACAAGTGGTTGTGGATTTAAAAGGAAAAACCTCAAAAGCGTTGGCTCATTATTCTCACGAATCTGAAAACTCATTCCCAACACTTTTCGTGTACCACAATCAAGGATAAAGATACTGCAGGTGAGTGATTCCCATCTCTGACACCTGGTACACCCAGATATTTGTGGAATTTCACCAGATGCTGCTGGAATTTGCAGATACTGCTATTGCTACATGTACTTCTTTCCTAAGAACCACACTGCTTGGTTCCCAAAATCCCAGCCTTTAGTCAGGAAGCATAAAAAACCCAAGTGGCTTGAATTTCTCGTTATTGCAGTTACATGAGAGCAGGTAGATCAATAATGCAGTCAAATCTCTATCTATGTAAAATACACACAGCAAATGTGATACCAGTAACTTCAGTTGTAAATATTGTCAGTTCTTTTAAAAAATACCCCAAAACCTGAGAAAACATTGTCCTTTGCATTTTAGTTGTCTAACTTGCTACTTGCTTTTCTAGAGCAAAATATAAATAAGAAATAGGAGAAAAGTATTCCAGAGCAGAAATTGGAAGAGAAGGCATAGAATATATAATTTTAAATCAGAAAATTACCTAAAGACACTCAAATAGATTTTTTTTTCAGTTAACCTTCCAGAAATTCAAGTAAAATCGTGAAAATGTCACTTCGAGATTAATTGTCTGAAAAATTGAAATTCACAAAGACAAGTGAGAGAATTCTAACTTGTTAGAAACCCCTGTGGTTGTTACTGCAGCAAGAGGCAGGACAATAGGGGAAGTAATCTAATTAATTTACCGAAGTGACTTATATTTGTATTCAACCAGCCATCCTATGCATCAGAAAAGAGGTTACTGGGAAGCAAGGAGGTAAAAAAACAATGGAGTCAAGCTCTCAAAATCATCCCCAGGAGAACAGTAATAACATAATTTTTCATCGGTGATATAAAACATAACTATAGTAAGAAAGAACCATTCCCAACGTACCTATAGATGTTACTGCTTTTTAGGTGGAGACCAATAAACCACTGTTCTTCCTTATAACACCTCTCCTAGACTGAGTTAAGAGGTCAGCAGATTAATTTGTGATTAGGGAAGATGAACTCCAGCTGGAGTTACCTACAGGTATTACCAGTTGAGTAAAGTTATCAGAGTGCCCAAGAAATGACTGATGAAGAGAAAAATTTTCTAGTCTGAAAATGGGGCTTTAACAGGGAGTAGCTATTCTATACAAATTACTGGGAAAGAAGGGTAAATACCAGAAATAGGAAAAAAATAATTATGTGATTTAAGCTAAGACAGTATTAAGAACAGAATATAGAGGTTGAGCTGGCCAAGGATAACACAGGCTAGACATCAGATATTTTCCTTTTAAAAGTTATGAAACATGTCAATGAGAATTCCTCAGGTCTTCCAAAAGTTGGCAATTTATTTTGCTTTGAGAAAAAGTGCAGTTTTGAATTCTTTCTTGAAGAATTGCTAGTTAGGTTCAACAAAAAGCTTTTGTGATCAATTTATATCCAGTCCTGCCTGGAATGAGGTAAAATGCACTTCTAGCTTAAGGTATAATTCATCCGGAGGCAGAGAGGATTGCAGAGTCAGGGAAAAGGAAAACTAAACATCTCAAATAATGAGAGCTATGAAAATCCCTCCTAACCTTTGGAAATCCAACTGAAAAGATTTGTTTGCACCTCACCAAGCACCTAGCAGTTCCTACGGGGCTGAACAGCTGAGTATCTCCCCTGCAGCTTCTTGTGGTCTTTGTTAGCAGCATTCCTGATTTGATTGTTAATGCTTCCTGTCCTTTAGTCCTGGGAAAGTTAAAGCACAAAGCGCTTCACATCAAAACGTTAAAGCTGATATCTGAGCTGCCACAAAGCAATGACTGCACTGCTCAGGTATCACTTACCTGCATTAGGCTCGATAATTAGAACTTGGTACTCCTAAAGTACCTTCCACAGAGAACAATCCTCGTTAACCATTCCCAAACCACACAGAAATTGCAAGAACTACAGAGGTCCTGTGGTTTTGTCTCCCTCTGCTAAAGGGTGGTCAGACAAGAGCAGCCTTCCGGGATGCTCGCAGGACAAACCGGCACAAGCCCCACGGGACCAAGAGAAAAAGAGACTCCAGGATTAATGACCCCAGCCCCCCCCTCCACCAACTGCAAACCGCAAAGGGATTTACTGACCAAAACCAATGCCCCGAGTGAAAACTGAAGAGCTGCGAAGAGCAGTCAGTACTAGCAGCAGAAATTTAATTTGACCCACCATTATGATGCCGGTGGGTGTATTCTGCAATCACATTTCAGGGGACTTTTCATGGCAAACTTGAATTAAGAACACTTGATAATCCCCAGCTGTACTTTGTGTATAGACCAAGCCCTTCATTGCAGCCTGCTCTCATTCGACTGCAGAGGTCACTAAAACAGTCAATTGCAGATGTACTAATTGCGGTAGCAAATGAAACTGATGGAAAAATATTCACCAGTATGATGTAGTTAAAATGAATGTGAATAATGAGATATTTAGGGTAGCAACTTGAATGCATCTGAACCTAATTTCTTAGATCTTTCATTATGTCCACATCTATAAATTTTTAGAAAAGGTTTAAAAGATCACTAAAGATCACTTAGTAGGGCTGCTTTCCCCCCCTTTGTGTGTGTGTGAACATTTCCAGAGGAACTAAGACTAAAAGCAGCTGCTGATTTCAGACGATCACATCGGCACTAGGTAGCAGTGTCTTCCCTGGCGGGCATCGGTCACCCCACCCACGGTGCCGTGTGCCCTCCTGCTTTACCTTCTCCAGCAGCAGCACGTTCTGTAGCTCTTTCTCAGAGGACTCTTTGTGCTGACTCAATCCATAACATCCAGCCCCAGCGTTTTTTCCAGTGCATGACGCATTGCTTAAAACATTGCTTAAAACGTCTTCCAGTGGTTATGAATGCACCTTCCAGTTCATTTCACTATCAAGCTCCAGACACATAATATCCAGCCACTTCTTCCAGGAAACCTTACCTGCAACAGAACACTGGAACCAACTGGCACACGTGCTTCCTACCACATTTTTCCTAAATACCGAGTGCCCAGTCTACCTTGCAGTGGACTCACCAGGTCACTCGGCTGCAAACCAGGCTGTCAGCAAACGCAGTCTGCCCCAGTGTCCAACTGATGGGGAGGCTGTACCTTTGGAGAAAGCTGTGCTGGTGATGCTCTGCTTGCTCGCCACTTTCCTGCCAGCCCAGCTGCAGGATTTTTGCCTGCCAGGGTTTACACGGCCAGTCACAAAATGCCAGAGGCAGGAGTTAACCTGCCCTGAGAGAGTGGTTTGGTACTTCCAGCTGATGAAGCCTCTGATGGTAGTTCAGACTACTCTGCTTGACCCAGCCGGCAGCTCCGGAAAAGAGGATGTCACCATCGGGATCACACACGCAGGCAGCAAGGCAGGTAGGGAGGAATCAAGGTGAAAGCAAGTACATTCAGTGGCACCGGCAGGTTCCAGCACTGTCTCTGCCACTGTGGGCAAGCCTTGCCCCCAGCTCTCTGCTCCTGTCCCTGCTGCTCATAACTCCAGGGCGGGGCACTCTCCCTCCAGAGAATCCCACTGTGGGTTTGAAGAACCTGCCTCTATTTTGCACTAAGATTTCACAGAGACAAAAGACTCCCTCTCCCTTCTCCTCCCGGATCAGGGCTCTTGCCCTATCTCAGATTACACTTCCACCAAGCGAGGGCAGGCAGAGCACGCAAAGGAGGCACCAGTGCAGATGCACAGGCCACGCTCTAGCCCTGGTTACAGTCATTTGCACAGGTCGTTCCTATTCAGCTGAGCTCTGCATCCTCTTATTCACTGTGCAAAACCCCTGACAGACAAGGTAAGGGCACAGCTTGCTTTAGAACCCACTGCTCACAGAGGGATCTGGTGTCCAATTCGGTGCACTGTTTAGGGAATTTTTGTATTAAATTCCATGTTGCATTAGAAAAAAAACTTTTTTCAACTGCCTTCATTGAAAATAAGACCTAAAGTGGATTAATCTTCCTTTTCTTTAAAGGGTGAAGTAGGTAACAAAATTAATTCACTGCTCAGATCATCTGCACAGCCACCTCTTATCAATCCTACCTATTCTGAGCCACTGCTACCCAAAAGTCACACTATACAAGTTCTGTTTGCATCACTAGTATTGCACATTGTATGATCCTCACAAGTCCCCTTTTGTGCTGTCCATCATTACATGCCCAAATCACAAGACTGAAAATGCTGACTGCACAGTCCTTACAAGCATATTACTGGATCCCATGGATGGTCTGAGAATTTACAGATGTGCTGCCACCCTCACGTGTCCCAGTACTAATGGTCACTTATTTTTCCTCTTCTTGTTATAATGAAAACATCATCCCTCCTCTCAAAATAAAAAAGTAGTTCTTCCTGAAATCAAGCTAAAACAGAAAAATCAGGTTCAATGTTGGTAAGCAGCTAAGCTGTATTTTCATCTGTTTAGTCACNTAGCTTGATTTCAGGAAGAACACTAAGAAAAATCAGGTTCAATATTGGTGAGCAGCTAATCTGTATTTTCATCTGTTTAGTCACATTATATATGGCTTTCTTATACCAGAGGAGATGCTTGACAGGGGCAACATTTTCTCTATCTACCATTACCCTGAAGTTGCTTTTGGAAACCCTTCCCCAAGATTTTACAACTTGTAACATGAATGTTCTAGTAGTCACACTTAAGATGATGTATTTAATGAAGTATTTAATTCACCTTAATAGTACTTTGATAAAACAAGGCATGAGGAGACAAGCTGAAAAGGAAAGTGTTTTATGGGACATGTAACTACTTCTTGTGAAACAGACAGGAGTCGCTCCAGAGACTTAAGAGAGCTTCCAAAATTCTCATTTCTTATTAGAGCCAAGCTGAAAGTGTAACAACCCATCTACCCAGCGAGTACGTGATACCTAGAGGGAAAATTGCCTACTCTCCTTTAACTTGCAATGGATTGTTTCACAGCAAGGGAAGTTGGTCTGTGAGACAAAAGTGGTTTTGAGACTAGCATTGCAAGGTACTTCTGTCTCCAGCTGCTCATTTCTACAACACATGTGGCAGCAATTTCTGCTTTTCTAGATGCTGATCTGCTGGCTACCATTCATACCATTTCCCCTGCTAAAAAGGGACCAAAAATGAAGGTTGCAATTCTCCAGCTGTGTCTGTCCCTTGCATAACAAAACAGGAATGTAACTGGATGACCCCGTGTCAGGAAAACCAAGATTTAAGCAATACAGGGAAAAAACCCCAACTGACACTCAAACAAATCCTGTATACCACCAAAAAAGTTGCAAGGAAATAATAAATCAAATTAGTACTTGAAAAATATCTACTGAAAAGCAGAGTGAGGAGAGTTCAGGCTGGGATTCCTTGCAGATTTTCCTCCTCCCCACTCTTCCCCTCTACCCAGCTGTTTGTGATGAAATGTGAACAGCAACTCAGTCAACAACATCCTTGCACTTGTAGGCTGAGGGGAAAATAACCTGGGAATCAGTTTCCTATCAGAATACCTGGCATTGGGAATCTGTCAACTTGGCTGGAATCCAGCTCAGGTAATTCCTACAAATAAATATCAAACTGCAGCATGCAACAAACTAATCTACCCAGCAGCAGTATTCTGCTGTCCTTTTAAAGAGAAGAATAAAGAGAGCTGAACTAATACTTCACTAGAGACAACAACTTGCAACGTTACTGAATTGATTCTTACACCTACTGTGGGGCACCTGATCCAAATCCTCAAACCAGTTAGAATTCACCTGAGACAATTTAAAACCAGCAGGATACAAAAATCAAAAGCAGCATCATATTTTCAAGACAAGTTCAGGTATTAAGATACCTAGAAATTCAAAAGCAACATTCTGAAACACAATTACACTACCAAACACTCAATGTCAGGTGAGATCTGGTATGTTCCAAAACTCTAGTTTATACTCTGTATTGTGATGCTGTGGATTATACAGTGGATGAATAAATAAGGGAAATTAGTTTTACTTGAAAGCAATGCATTTTGTTATTAGAGCTTTTTACTATAACAACTTCTGTGCAATACATCAATGAAACTCAGTATGCAGAAACATAACAGCTTGTTGGGAAAACACTGGCAGTTTGATAGCTGAGTATCCATTATTTATGGCATCTTTATTGGCATGCTGCATGGCAATATGCAAGTCCCAGCTGAATTTCTGCTTGACCCACTTCTGCTTTCTAGAAGGCATAAGTGTAGTTAGTGACTGTTCTACCTACACATTTTGCAATCTATTGCTGGCTGTAAGACTCAGTCACTCAAAATGAATTATTTTATCTTTTATATTTTAAAATATAAACTGCGCTGAACAAATGCATTCAAGGTAAGAACCTGACCTGGGTACACAAACAGTACAGAAAAGCAAGAGAAAAAACACATTTTGTGCACATTCCTGACAAAATTATCAGTGAAAGTTAACTGTTACATAAGTCCAAACATATTCACACGGCACATTACTCAGCAGAAAGATGGACTGGAAGCCATTCCTCCCTCTCAAAACAGTTAAACATTGAAAAAGTAGTTATGTTAAAGGACTAGGCTTTATAATGTTAGATACTGAAAGAACTCAACTGTAAAAGCTGGATCAGTGGAGACCCCCAGACACCAGAGATAGAATTGCCATTTCTCCATTGTACACTCAGGGCATTCCAGACTGATTCAGAGGACACTGGACAAACCAAGAACCAGGAAATCATTCTGCAGTCCAGGAGTCCTTCTGCAGCAGTGCCCGGGCACTGTGGGCACAGGCATCAAGCACTGGGTGAGTCAAGAAAACCCGGGGTGTCTTCATCACAGCACAACATGCAGCAGTGCTGGCAGCAGCCCCACTTCCTGCATGCACTCCTCAACACTACAGAAAGCTGGCAAAAACTCACCATTGGTCTACTTGCCACTGTTTCTATGTAGCAAATAAACTACAGATTTGTGCCTTTTCACTGCCCCAGCAAAGCAAAGGGGCCTCAAGGAGCCTATTTGAGTTTACATCAGTTTGCATGCATGTGTAGCACTTGCATCTTTCTTCCCAGCCTCATTCACAGACATCCACAGGGCTGAATTAAATTTTGTTAGGGTTAAACTCATTAATTTGCTCTCATTAGACAAAATATTAAATGGAAATAAATGTATAAACATTCCATTTATGGGCCTGCTGTGGCAGGGCTTTCTCTACAGAACAAGGCAGCCCAAGAATTAGTACTTGCTACAGAGCATCTCTGATGATTTAAGAAGTCCAAACAAGTGGGGTGCCAAGGCCAAGTACGACCCAGCTCAGGCTCACTTTTAGCAGCTTTTTGCCAGTAACTGGGACATAACAAAGGACTCAGAAGTGCAAAGACCATGAGGTGGGAAATGTGGACATGAAATACAAAAACTTTGTTCATAAATCAAAACAGACAAAAGACTGCTTCTCCAAACCTCCATTACTGATACTCTATTCAATTTTCTTAAGAATTAGTCACATTTCTGGGAATATTACGAAGAAGCTGTAGCTAATACACAGCATCAATGGGGGTCATATACAGAACCTTGTGCTGTTTCATCCAGCAAGTCAAAGCCTGTAAGAGGTGCCTGTTTTTCCTCAGATTATTTGTGCTTCAGGAGACTGCTCAAGTTCGGTGTAGGTTGTAAAACTTTTCCTCGTTTTTTTTTTCCTTTATTCTTTACCCATTTCATTTCCTTTCCAACATAAACGCAGACTGTACATATTATCTGAAACACTATTACATCAAAGCAATATAGAGAAAGATTACAGTCATCCTAACAAATACTTTTAATCTTAAATATTGTAAAAATCTGTATCACTCTAGCAACTGTCTCACAGGGCCCCTCACTGAACTAGATGAGGAGTCCTGCTTGTTTTAACAACTGCTTTTGGCTCAGCAGTTTAAGATAAAAATACCCAAGAAAAATATTTCAGACGTTTCGGTGTGCCTAAAACGTAGTTATCTTGAATTCTAGACTGATTTCCTTGTATGCTCACATGTACTGCTGAAATTCAGGAACAAAGTATTTCAAATGCAATTCTTTCAAGTCCATTTAGATAAATGGTGCTCAACGTCAAAAATTAAACATGCTGTCAACAATCTGTACAAAGGTAAAGGTGAAAAATATAATTTCATTACAAAAGAATTTAACACCATCTGTACACCACAGATAATGCTTTTCATAAGATAAACTTATCACCATCCTCATTCAGTCATTCTGAGATGTTATCTCCCAATTTCTAAAACATGTATTTTCTGGGTACTTATATACAATTAGTGTTTTTATAGTATTTCCTACTTGACTGTGACTAGTTAAGGTATTATACAATGACTCAAAAGAGATGAATGAGGGGGAAGCTTATGCATGTTACTTTAATGAAAGATATTTCACTTGTCTAGCTCCAAAAGAGCCAAGAAAGGTAAGTGATAAAAGCACCAGCTTAGACTCTCTTGAACATAAATTCAGGCATTTTAATGTGTATCTCATTAAAGCTACATGAGTTTCCATGTAGGTTATTCATACATATTATGGCACTTGGACTTTCCTAACAGGTATTTAGTTACCTAGGACATGTAGGCTAAAAAAGAAAACATCTGCTAAAATGAACCATTTCTGTAAGAAAACACTTCTGTCTCAACTTTCAAACCCCTTAATTTTCCTGGAAGTTGCACCAAAATACAACTGTTGATATTTCACATTCTTTGAGTAAGTTGCCTTTGACAAGGAAGTCACATTAACTTGTGAGTTTCAATCTCTAGTGATTTGTGAACACAAAGAAAGGCCATCCTACCCACTGAACAAACCAAGTCCTGTCCTGCTCCTTTGTAATTACAATATGCAGTATAGATACTTGTGGATCCATTTTTTTGTTGGACTAAAGTCTTAGCAGTAATTATACACTTTGTCAGTCCAAATTTAATCCAAGGCAGTTTACACTGGCAGCTTTTTCTCCCTGTAAGGCATTATTCTGACATCTACTGGCCTGGTATCCAACCATACATCTTAATACACTGCATTTGTTATTAAAAAGGAGTGTATATATATATATATATTAATCCAAAGATAAGAACAAATTAATGAACACAAATGACACACATTTAAAACAGGCCCATGTATTTTCATATAAATCTCACAATCCTACCAGTATTTTGGCAGGTTTCTATTGCTTTCTTAACTCATCTGAACTACTGTATATTATGAGGCTTTAATACAAGCAGCTTTGGGGTAGAAAGTTATATTTGGAAGGGAAAAAAGTTGTGACAAGTGAAAACAAAAAAAAAAACCAAGAAGCATTTTTAAAAAAAACCCTTTACTTGTAAAATTAAGCAGCATGCTATTTTGTGATTTATATTTGAATTTAAAAAGACTAATTAGACCAAAATAAAGACAAAAACCTAAATATGGCAAGTCTATAAATAACAAAAAAATTTGATTTCACTAGACTTCAATGAAAAACATTTGGTAATTAAATACTTGCTACTGTTCATTACGTTGATGAACTTTGTTAGGGTTAAAACTATAACAAAGTTCATCCTAAAACTTTTTGCAATGCAAAATTATTTTCACTCGAGGAGTGTCTCAAATTGAATGCTATGAATTACAAGCAATCTTCTGGAGCAGACACTCACATTCATAAAACTTTATACATCTTTTGGAACTAAGATATTTATACTACTAAAATCAAACATGCATCACTTCCCATACATTCTGGTATCATGATTTATATTACATTATGTAACACCATTCTTCTAAACAGCAGCAGTTTATCATACGTTTGCTCCATTTTCTTTGGATTTCTGATCTTTATCTTCGTTCTTCACAATGTCCTTTAAAAGGAAAAAGGGAGAAGATGAGACGAATTGTAGAAGTTGTATTTCTCACAGGAACTGCACTGTTTGCTGTCAACTTTAAATACTATGTTTAGTTGTAACAAATTCCAGTCTCTTCCTGAAAAACTGAGAGGTAGAAATGCTCTGGAGCTTATGTGGTTTGCTTAAAACTCATTTTACTGAGATAATGCCACATACTGAAATAGTTGAATTCTGCCTTGAAAAAGTACTCTCCACCAGTCAAACAGAGGAGCAGATTTGGACTGCTGGGGATGGACAAGATCAGGACAGGAGAACATTCAGATAGTTTGAGATCTACATTAATATTTATGCCTTTTTAAAAACATTGAAGTCAGGAACATATGTTGCAGGTTAAGAAAAAACCCCACATTTAATATGCTACCTTTAAATAATCAATCAAACATTAAGCTTTTTCTCTATATATGTTAAGATACTGCTGCCCTGAATTAATGTCAAAATTGTTTTTATATTGAAGTGTTTGTTCTAATAATTAGTCCACAGAAGTTTGCCTACAATAATAAAAAAAAGGAATTAAACAATTCTAACCTGTTTAAGAACACTCTGTATTTCATCCATAACAGTAGCTAAATTTTTGATTGTCTTATTCAGCTGACCCTCAAATTGCAATTTTTTATCATCTGAAGTCTTCAAATTTTCTTGCAGTTGGCCAAGGTCCTTTTTTACTTCTTTCAGCTCCGCAGACAGACTTTTGTTAGAATTCTCCAGTTGTAGTATGGTTTTTTCATCCTCATCTTAAGAAGGGAAGAAATGAAAACATCAAGTCACTTCCAATGCTGTGTACTTTGCATCTTAATATTCTATTTATGTGCAACAATATAATATTAATTTTTAAAGAACATTAAAACCGCATTGAATTACCATTTGACAATACTTCTCACTACATTTGAAATCTTGCATTCAACTTTAGTAAAATTTAGATCACAAATATTACCCAAAGCCATTTATCTACTTGAAAAGTCTCAGTGTCTTGCACCCCTATAAGCACTGCCTTCAAAGCAACATCCCACCTGTTTTTTCTTCCAGTAGCTGCAGCTTTTGCTCGATCTCTGCCCGCACCCTCTCACTCTTCTCCAGCTTCTGCAGAAGGCTCCCCACATCCACCATGGCTCCGTTGTACACAATGAGCCCCACGTTCTCCTCCAGGGCCTTGGACTCCTGCTTTACAGCGGGCGATGGCAGCAGCAGGCGGTTCCCTGCATTGGGGGCAGCAGAATCGTCATAACCACAATGTCAGTCCCCAGTCACCAACCTCAGATGCTTCTCAAGAGAACAAACACAGATTCAAGTTTGCTGGTCTATTGCTCTCATTTCCCTCCTTCCCTGACCCCAATTCTCCCCCCTGCCAAAAAGAAGCATTCTCTTTCAGGATATTATTTTATGCCTCTTTCCTGCAGGAATTTGTCTTCAAAACGTAGGCTCTATTCTACTACCTACAACTCTGAGCCTCTTGACTTCAAAAGCAGTAATGAGAAATGATGTTGTTCATCAATACTGAACATTAGCCTGTGTCCTCTTTCCTGTTCCAAGATATTAAGATTCATCTTAGAGTTGCAACATTATGTGTTGGAAGCAAAAAAAACCACTCCTTTTGAACTGCCAAAGCTTTACTTTTCCAAACTGGCTCTTAGTTTCTGCAAGAAATCAAGTACCTCTGAACTCTCATTATCATTCACATCGAAATAACTCTCAGCAAGGTTGTGGGAAAAAAAAAATACCACCTAACATATCTTCCTGTAGCTCTTCAGACTCTTCTTGGTTTTCTTCATCTTTAGAAGTATCTGTTAGTCTTCTGTAAAAGCAAGATTCCCGAAGCACTACTTTATTAAGCAGTTTCTTGACCTACAACACAGCCATAGGAAGAAATAACAGCATTATTTAATACCCAGACATCCTGTTTCCTAAACAAGAATGATTTAACTTGGAAAACTTAATTTGCATAGCTTTTTGAAATTTAACATACTGGGGCTAAAAATGCAAACAAAGTAGGAAAATAATAAATACAATTTTGAGACAAAAGCTACATATAGAGTATGGGCATATTAGAAGCTGCAAACTTCACCTTTTCACTCAGGGACAATTTACAAAAGATTAAACTAGTATTTCATTGTAAATATCATGTGGTTGCATAAAAATAAGAGATCAGGTATGTAAGGAAAGCCTTTAGAAGCTAAAGTACATTCCACCCACTTAAACATTCCTGTAATACTTTGAAAGGTTTTTGGTACAAAACCTGAGCACGTGACAGGTGCAGTCCAAGGGTGTACAGGATCTCCTCCATGTCCTTCTCCAGAAGGTATCCACAATGACTTTGATCAAAATAAACAAATGCCATCAGGAGATCTCTGTTAACAGTTACCATCTGGGTCTTGTCTTTCTCCTACAAAAAATTGATTATAGTATCACTAGAGAGTTAAAATATCGTTCCAAAACACATCATCTTCTCGCATAGAAGTTTTTTCTCTGTTCATTTTATTGTTACTTTCAGTCAAGTAATTAGTATTACTAGCATTTACCCACTTAGATCACATTATTTAAGACTAATTTAAGCTATATGAGACAAGTAATCTTTCAATATTTAAAAGAAATACAGCACAATGGATAGTAACAGCTCGTAGACACAATTTCCTTTTGTTCCTGCCAGTATGAAAAAAATGCTAATAGAATTAACCTAATTATAAAACAGAAAACATCCCTTCTGCCCTCAATAATTTAGTTAACAGCTGTTTTCAAAGTGAAAAACAGATCTTATAATAAAAATAAAGGTAAGCTGCAATTAGGACACTTCTAATGAGGTCTATGCAGTTGTTAAGAAAGGTGTTAATTACTTTATCTTTAGACGCCCTCTCTTTAACATGCTTATTTCCCTCTCTTCTGTCCTCCCGTTTGTTCATTTCCTCTTCGTCCCGGTCTGCAAAACAGAAAGAAAATTCAACATACCCACAGCAAACGATTATATAACCATTACCAGAACACGTGGCCTCTAGAAATGTCCACATAAATCCCCAAACATCTGCAATATACTTCTCTGAAAAACAATAAAAAATGCATTGAAGTGAGACCTGTGATTTTTCTCTAGTCTTATTTTAACATAAGCCATTTATAATTTTTTTGCTGTGTTTGTTTCACACGCAGGACAGAAGAGCTGAAACAAATGCTAACTAGGCCAACATGAGTTCTGCCAACATCTCCATCCATTTAAGCGGTGTGCAGGAAATTACCACAATTCCCCCTAATGAGGCTTGGCAGAGTCTGCACTCAGCTATGCTTATCCCTATTCAAATTCACTCTCAAATAGTTCATATAATAAAACCCACATAAACTATATAATTAAAACCATGTGTTTACACTCATGTTGAAGGAGAGATCACTCTTCCTATGACTTAGATTCTCCAAGAAGTTACAGATCACATCACTTGTTAGATGTGAATTACACATGGCAGATTTTTTGCCTGAAGGTGGACAGTACAGTAAAACCAGACTGAAAGAGAGAAAGGGATGAGACAACTGCTGGGATGGATTATGGCATGCAGCTCTGTACCTTATATGCCAAGACCTGGGCCAGAGAATCATGTGCCAAGTTCAGCTTTAAGCTCCCCTTCCTTGTGAGGGAAATTTTGGAAAAAACTTTGTATTACAACACTTGGCTAATTTTACCAACCCTTTTCTGAGAACCAATCACTTTCTCCTGCACCTCCTTGGCTCACTGGGTTTTCTCAGCAACTCTTGACTGGGAATGGCACAAGGACAGATTATGGGAAGCAGGAGGACTTGTACAGAACAGACAAGCCCAGACTCTTACAGACAAATTATAAGCAAATAGGAGTTATTCTGGAAACCACAGATTAGCCTCAGTTTTTTTAAGGATGGTGCAGTACTCTGCCAAAAATACAACTGAAAATGCTGGGACTGCAATATCCATACACTTCAAACCCACATCTCTAGCAAAACCTCTCCACAGAAAGGCAACTACCCTAAAGTACAAACCAAAAGCACACATGATGTTTTATACCTTTCTAAAACTCTGAGCAGAGAAAGAGCTGCTACCCCTGCCTGCTAAGTCCTTCAGTCCTTTCCCTATTTCTTCAGGCTAACACAGCTCCACCCAAACAAAAACCAACTTCTTGTAATGTTGGCTAAAGAGCTCCCACACAACATTCTGTCCTGGCAAAACCAGGATGGCATTCCAGGACTGAGGAGTAGGAAGTCAGGCACGTAAAAGTGGCTTGGTTTTTCAGAGGTGCTGAATACTCACATCTCCTACTGACTTCAATGGGAGTTGCGAGTGGTCTGCAT
Source organism: Chaetops frenatus (assembly GCA_013400775.1). Lineage (NCBI taxonomy): Eukaryota > Metazoa > Chordata > Aves > Passeriformes > Picathartidae > Chaetops > Chaetops frenatus. The sequence goes on from VZTR01024966.1 coordinate 1,060,461, forward strand.
TCTGAAAAAAATAAAACCACTTCTATATGCATGCCTTACTTAGAGCACCACAGCTAGTTTTTATTAACTGTGTTCATACAATGCCTACCATAAAGGTACTTACATTTTACGTAGGACTGGTCAGAATTACTGAAATAAAATTAGTTTAATAATGCAATTTTGAATCCAGTGCATTTTCCAGCTTGAAAGAACATAATCAGTGATGATAAAAAAAAAATTCATGAAAGGTCACAAAATTCATAGATCAAGATACCTTCATCTTCATCTTCAGCATCTTCTGCCTCCATTGGATCGTATTCTTCTTGATTATTGTCATCTTCAGTTTCTTCTTCATCTTTAGAATCATCTTTCCTTTTATCTTCCTTCTGTAACAAAAGTTCCTAAATATTTATCTAGTCAGAATAAAAACCCAGCAAAGTAAAAACCTTACTACCAGTCAGTCAAAATTTGCCTACACTTATGCTCAGTCACTTAAGAACACAGATACAAATCTATGTGATACAGCTGAAAGTTAAAATACTGCCAATACACCTGTACAATTTTTAAATATAATTAAATAATGAATATAATTGAAGCTTTCTTAAATAGATCAAAAAGTCAAATCAATTAACTAACATTACAAGAGCTGAGTTTTTGAAAACAATAATATAAAATTGAAACAGAAACACTTTAATATTGATCCAGACAGGCTAAAACTGCATATGAGCTAACTGCAGACCTTCTTTTCATCTCTCTCTTCTTTTTTATCTTTATCATCTCCAGATTTTCTTCTCTTAGGCTTTGGATCATCCGTTTCATCATCTTTTTCTTCTTTTTTTTCTTTTCTCTCATCTTTTTTGCTTTTCTTGTCCTTTTTGTCCTCTCTCTCTGGGAGAGAAATCAATGCTTTATAAATTCTGACACCAAAATCTCTCTGAAGCATTTCATTGAAGAGTTCTGCAAACAATGATACCTGCACATAAAGAAGAAAGAAAAGAGAAGTGACTAAAAGTTTTAAAACATGTATTAAGAATTTATTTAAGTATGATAAAACAGCTATGAGATGCCAACTTTCACTGTATCAGAATTTTTTGGAGTGTCAGATTTCTTCCTATTTGCTTTGAGTATGGAAACCTTAAACAACTTTACAAACTCCACTCCACACCTGAAAACCTGTGTACTCCTCTGGAAACCATGCAGTGACTATATTGCTATCGTATTGTGCACCAAAGACCTGGCAATTTCAAAAATTTCACACGAAAATTTAAAAGAAACAAGAATGGCTAACTGTAAGTAGTTACCTCAAAGGAATGTTCTTTATTATCTTCTAATCTATAGTCCAGAAGAACACTCAAGGACATAATGCTGCAGTCAAACTTGCCACTCTTTGCTGCCCAGTTTGGGTGCACGATGATGGCTGGCTCATCTGGCAGGATATAGCGTCGCTCCCGCCGCTGGCGTTCCAGTTCCTCCTGGCGTTTTCTTTCCTCTTCCTAAAAAGGGACAGAAAACCAACATGCAGCATATTCCAAAGCTGATGTTTCAGCCTCTACATCAGTTTTTAGGACTCTCTGCTCTGAGGAAAGCCAAGGAAAGCCTAAGCTGCTGAAAGCAAGGCACAGCTGTACAGGACAGCGAGCCGTTTATTCCTCACGAAGGAAGAGAAAGGCTTCATACATCATCTCTCCAAAGATACCAAACACAGCTTCAACGATTACCAGCTGATAATCTCCTTAACTCTTGATTATGGGAAATGCAGTCTCTCTAGATAGACCTGATGCAAATGAAACAAAGGCTTACAAAAGGTAAAATGCCACCATCTTACTGATAGCCAAATACTGAAGTCTCCTGACTACAAAAAAAGTTATGGCAGAGCTTGTGCTTTATAAAAAGCCATCATAGTCACAGCTCCCCTCCAATCCTAAAGAAAGCTGTGGCAAGAAACCCAAGCTAGTTGAACTGCATCCAAGCTGTGGGAGAAGGCAGGAGCAGCTGACAGAATTAGCAAGCACATGGCCTTCCTTCCCTCAACAAGGTTTAAGAGATATTTAAAACTTCCAACCACCCCATACAGGTTAGCAGATAACACACAAAAAGGCAGGTTTAAAAGCAACTAAAGCACAAGCCATTCTCCAGACATTTCTGCCCCTCTTCTGCAGTTGAGCTTTGGCTTTACTGCACATGTTTTCTTTATCTTTGTAAAAAAGCAAACCAGACTAAGCACGGCAACTACAAACTGCAAAACTGAGAAACTCCAATACACAGCAAGTACCCAAAAGCAAAAAAATTAAAACTTCATAATAAGGGAAAACAAACCCAAGCAAACCATCTGCCATGTGAAGAAGCTGGACTGTGAGACATAGAGGCCAATAGAACTAAGCAACTGCTTTTTATGTAGGTTTAAGGAGTTAAGGTCTTAAGTATGTTCACTCCTCTTGAGCATGTAGTCTCAGATTTATTTTTCCTTACATTTAAAGTCAAACATTAATTCAGACACCCTTAGTGCAGTTGCACATTTGAGCTGATTTGGCTGATATAAAGAAATTCAAATTGGCCAAGATTTCTTTCCAATTCAGCAGCTCAAGTTACAGCAAGAGTTCCCAGTACAGTCACCTGAGAACAACAAAATCCCAGCACAAGTAGGCACATGCTTCTACTTTTAATGCTTATACATATTTATACAAATGTTTCTTATATGTTACGTATACCTAAGACTTAAACCAAGTATGTCCAAATCCTAACCTCTTTATCATCTTCAGACTTCCTATCCTCCTCCTCTTCCTCTTCTTTCTCAGACTTCTCTAGCTCCTTTTGCTCTTCTTTTTGTTCCTCTACTTTCAGCTGCTTTGTCAGTCGAGCTATCAGCTGAGATTTCAGTCCCTTAGAGCTAAGGGTTCGACTTTCTAATTCTTTGCGAAGGTCATTTACCTGGGAAATAAAAGCTCTGTGAGTGGTGTCAAGCAGTGACATCACAAAATATTTCATTAGTAGAGAAAGTGAGGTAAAAATCAGCAGCACTGAAAAGTCAACCGTATTTTTCAAACATGTGCTGAAAAACACTAATAGTTACTGACAAAAAATATATTACATTTAAAGCGTTATTTTCCACAAAAAACTTCTTTCTGAGAAACTTTTCACAGAGGCAGGGAGAGGATTTTGTTAGAGTAAAATAGTTTATTATTATTATTATTATTATTCCTTTTGAGGAAACTTTTTATTATGTCTACTGACATAGTTTAAAACGGCAGTAATTGTACAAAAATGTACCATTTAAGTATTTTAGACTCCACATTTTTTAATGTAAGTAGTAGTCTGGCAGATTACAGCAGAATTCTTGTTTTCCAGTTAATGTATCATATGTGGTATCCTTTAATTGTACCAAGTTCAGAAGTGCAGAATAGATCCAATTAACTGTATTCACCTGCTACAGCCAGGGGTCATCCCTGCATACTGTGATATCACATCTAGTACCTATAAATTCAGCAAATACTAATGAAGTTTTTTTGCTCATTTAAGGGAACATATAGCTGCATTTCAGGTCACATCTTAAAAGTGACAATGTACAACAGAATCAAATTTTAAGAAGTGTTTGTTACCTTCATTGTTTTTGGATCCAGTTTAGACCAGTGTGTAGGCGTAGAGATCTCTTTAGCTTCCCCATCATCCTTTTCCTCTTCATCCTGACAAATAAAATTTAGAAATTATCATTCAGAAAGCTTGAAAGCATTTCAGTTATTTTTAAAATTCTGTTGCTGATCTGTGCAAGGTCACAACTGTTTCAGATAGTCTTCTCCTAAAGTTATTATTTAGACAAGTTCACACACACATTCTACCACTTTAGAAATGATCACAGTGCCACTCAGCCAATACAAGCCAGATCTGTGGAACACAAAAGGGTGATAAGCAACACCACAAAGGATATTGGGGTTACACAGACACTGCTGGTCTCCAGTAACCACACAGTGGGTGATCTTCCCCCACATTTTAAATCCCCCAAATTACTCTTTTTTCAGTCAGACCTTCCCTTATTCCAAGATGTTGATCAGCCACATGGCCTGAAATTCAGATGTTTCAGACTAGTGTTTGTTCAATTTCAAATATCACAATTAGAACTGGCCACAAGAGAGAATTTAGAAATTTCAGAAAATGGCAAAATGTTTGAAGACAGCTATTCATAAACTGAATCTCACTCAACAACTGGTCCCAGATTCCAGCAACTACGTCTACGATAAAAAATTTTCTGCGCATCATAAGCACAATTTAATTCCGTCTGTGATATCAGCATACACATTTAAAATTAGTGAACTAGCTGAAATAAAAATAAAAAGCAACATTCACTACACTGCTGAAAGCTGGTTTACCAGTCATTGTTACCAGTTATGTTCCTCCTATGTATGTATGTTGTGTAGTATGTGGTGTGCATTTTGTGCCTGTGTTCCTGTGCCTGTGAGAAGCAGAAATAGAAAAAGGGATTAGCGTTCAGTGCCTGTTCTCCATCAGCCTCCTTGCGTTCACCCTGAAGCTTCTCGACCAGCTGCTGCTTGTATCCTCGGGAGAGGGTTTCCCACTCTGAGCGGGTGGGAAGGCAATGCCAAACATCCGGGAAAAATAAAACCACTGTCTCCACATGAGCTGGAACTGTACGCCCCTTGTGGGTCTCCTCAGGGCGATGGTAGCGAATCTCTGCAAAACGGTACCTGTTGCAAGGGAAGAAGCATGTTGGAAAAAAAATTCTACAATACATTTTAAAGAGCCTAGATCACTTGTAGCACATCAAGTAAAGAAATTTTGCTGCAAGACCTTGAGGTTTATCTAAAGAAAAAAATTATGGAAGCCATATTTTCTCTTTTGGCACACTTGTAAAAAGGTATCGCAACTGAAAAGGAAGAAAACCAACAAAATGCTTTTTATTCAACTTGTTGTTTAGGCCATGTAGGTTTTATGTGCAAAAAGAAGTTGTTGAAGAACTTCAAATTTAGCATACAATAGGTTTTCCTGGTATTAGTACAACTAAAGTGAGTGTTAACAGGACAGAAACTCATCAAGAGAAAATATGGCTGTGTAACAAACGGCTATTTATTTATAACAAAAGAACAATGAAATGAAGTTCTCTTGACGATCCTCTCCAGCTATGCACAAAATGAAAAATATTTTCAACACACGTTCATTAAAAAAATTACAGTATAACATGTCAAAATAAACCCACAATTTTTAATTAGTTCTTAATGCAGTATTCAGCGCAGATGGCACCAATCAAGCTTAATACCAAACAGAACATCCTTTGAGCAGTTTACCTGAACTACCAAGAGCAGTTGACAAAGGAAAAAGGGTTTTCCAGCTTTTTCTGTGGTGTTTTCTTTTCTTTTTTTTTTTTTTTTTTTTAAGGTCCTGGTAACAAACAAGTATTTATTTCTACAGGGTACTTGGCTTTGCAGTACAGTACTTACCATTGTGTGCACACACTTAAGTCAATCCCTGTAAGAGCCTTGCAACAACGAATTGCCGTCTTTATCAGCACCGAGGGGTCCTTTTCTGGATCAGGTCCATCCAGTGATGGGGACCAGTGTCCTCCAATAGCCATAGCTTCATCCTTGCCTTTCATACCCACTAAAAACTAGACAAAAAGAGTCTTCTGAATGTTCCCCTGCTAGGGGTAAAAAGTCATTTTCCCAAAGTGTAAAGAATATTTCATAGCACACACACTGAAATCCGTGAGTAAACGGTCACATTATTTTGAAATCTGAAAATGAAATTCAGTCAAGAAAGAGTTCAGTTATTTTTTTCCACAGATTATTTCAGCAATGGAATAGGTTTAAAACATCATCACTCATTCTTGCTTTCAAGATTTTCCATCAAGTTTGTTTACTGGTATAGGCTTATTCCTTTGCAATTAAAAGTTTTCTAACTCAAAAGACAGACAGTAATGTAAATGGTGTCTTAACTCTGATATACATTTATAGATGTGCCTGCTTAAAAGTGATGAAGAAAATGTGAGACCACAAAAGCATCATACCTATAAATGAAAGTATTCCCATTTGCTGTAAGTCAGAATTTAACTGGAAAACAAGTCTGTTGTCCTGAAACAGCAGAGCACTTACAGCTTGGTCAGTTTAATGGTTAAGTTTCACTTAACACAACGGTTGCTTAACTGCTGCTTTCGTGTGTACTCTTCACAGCTGAGCCCTTACAGAATAAATGTGTGCTTCTAAAAAAACAGCTAACAAAGTTAATCGTATGAGTTTAACTAAGTTGAACAAAGAAGTAAATGTGAAGCTCCTATAAAGTGGAAAAAGAATTTACATTTAAACTAGGTCTCTTCAGAGGAGGAATGAAGTCATCATCCACCTGTCTACAAGCTCCTCTCTTAATTGTCAAAAATGGTAAAGCTCTATAACCAACCTTTATTGCCAAAAGTGTCTGGCATTGAAGCATATTTACCTTTACAAGTCTAGCAGGATGCTGAAATCCATCACGAAGTTCTTGGGGATCTTCAGCCAGAGCACATGACTTGTGGTAGAGATCTTCCATGCTAGGACTAGCCATCAACATCACCTGTGGTGCAAGCCAGAGCAGCCTTGTGAAGGTCTCGCTACGACTGACAAACAATGACCACAACTTGCCAAACACATAAACCAAAACTTCACAAGGTTGCTCTATACCCTGAACAGGTGTATGATAAAACAGGATGCTCCTTCTCAGTGACTATGTTTTGAAGCTTGACCTTCTAAAAGACAGTTCTTGCTCTGCACAGACGGAAAAACTAGAATGTCTGACACCTGAGCCAAGGCTTTACAGTTTTTGTACACAGAAGGCAAGTAAGTTAAGTCTATCTTTATCTGAATGTCAAAATATGCTGCATCAAGGGCTGTAATCACGTATAAAAGACCCCTTTATCTAAATATTTTCTTAAAACCTGTTCCATTGGAAATCTGTCATTAAAATAGGTCTGAGATTTTTAGGGCAATCTGTTAGAAGTATTACATGTTAAAGATAGGTCTCAATCTACTTTAAAGAAAACAATAAATTTTGAGAAGAATAAGAAAGAAGGAAAGAAAATATCACTACACAGCATAACACAAATGCACAGAAAGTATCCTTGAAGGAATAAAAAAAGACTCCATTAACTAGTCAAAATGAATTGCCTAAGCAATCATTCAGAGACCTTGCAGGAGCTGGCTTTCTTTCCTATAATCACATCACTGCAACTGGGTGCAGAGAATGGAAGTATACAGCAAACACAACATTTAGCACAGCTCTAGTAAAAGAAAAACTGAATTTCAGTTGTGATTCTTTAAGCTCTACGTACTAGCTTCTTACTGAAAAGTTTAAAACGCTGTATTTTGCTCAAATGGCCACGGAATATTTTTGGTTCAGTTATACCCACTTTTGCACCCTATTGATAAAAAAAATTTCTAATGAATTGTTGTATCAGTGGAAAAGCATACAAACCTTAGCACTGTAGAGATGATCAGCATCAGGTGGATCAAGGACAGCAGCATTCTTATCTATGGGATCTACTTCTCTATGCATTACATAGAAATTACAGTAGTTTCCCAGCTGAAATGGTCTAGACATAGGAAAAGCATCCACCCATGTAAACTGAGCATCAAAGAAATCGCTCGGGATATACAAGTTCTGGTAGCGCCTCCTCAGCTCCATCATATCACAGCTACGGCTGAAAGACACAGCAGTGTTTGAAAGATACAGCAAAAAAGAACTATTAACAAAGTACATAATTAAGAGATACAATAACAATACAACCATTGTATGTTTTATGCTGTATATATAAACTCGCAAGAATACTAGATTTGAATGTCACGGATGAAGTTTAAAAACAAGCAACTATTAAACACTCTTCCAATTCAGGTGTCTGCATGTTAGGGAATATTTATTAAACGAGGTTATAAAGCTATTTTGCAATGGCATTCTAAAGTAACACAGAACCTCAAACAAGTTTATCGTACAAGGCTCTCAGCCATTACATATTTGATGCTTCTTTTAAGTCAGGATCATCATCCAACACCCACTTACACACACATGGGCTGACAGGGATCACGGTAAGCTGTGCCCATGATTAAGTGAATGGTAGGTAAACATCTGGCTATAAACTATAAACATACCAGTCCAAGGAAAACTTGGAAAACTGAACCGTGTAACGAGGAACGACGCGCCGGGGTCTCCGAGGTGACCTCTCCCTCTCCCGTCTGGGTGATCTCTCTCGGGAGCGTTTCCTCTGGGGAGATCTTTCCCGTGACCTACGTCTCTCTCGTTCTCTTTCACGACTTCAAGAACACAGACAAAACACAAATATTTTTGCAGGCTGGTAACAAAATGATTTCTAGCACAACAGAAGCCAGACCTCTCTGAGACAACTCAAAAAAAGGAAAAGTTCCCGTACAGTCTCTTTACAAGAGAAACTGATTACACAACTCCTTACTTTCAGGTAGATAAGAACTCTTCCCTAATTCCTAAGGGTAGTACCACTTGTGGGTCTCTCTGACTCACTCTGGAGCAAGCGGTTCAGCTCTAGGTGAGGACAGGTCTTTATGGAATGCTTGGAACACAGCCTGGTCTACATACCTTCTGTCATCTTTTCGGTTTGGCATAGGGTCTCCACCTCGGTCATTCCTCCCAGAAAATCTGGATGGTGGGTCTAGTCTTCGAGCTGGTTGAGGCTGTGAAACCAGACGGACTGGGGGCTGCAACAAACCACCTGAAACAACACGAACAGGATCAGTACAGAACAGGGGGCGACTATCTACACTCGGCAAACACTGCTGCTTACAGCTGTTTCACTTGTGTACATTCTCTAACCTAACTCGACCGTTGAATTCATCCATTATTAACACCCACCCAAAGAAACTCAAGAGACCTAAGCTTTTCTTTACTTAGGCAAACTGACATTCTAGTTAAGTGAAATTGATTTAAAAGCATCTACCTAAGCTCATAGAATCCATCCTAATAAACAGCTAAGCCTTTTGGAAAACTTAATTTAAGACAGATATACCACCTACTCATTGTACTGAAGGAAAACGGAAATCTTCATTTTAAGGCTATTCATATGTAAAAATAACTGGCATCCTGAAAAATTATTCCTAAATCATTACACTGCTACATCAATCCCTCAGCACATACTTTCTTTGTCTCAAGACATTTAACCAACTGATTTAAGCGGAGCAAATGTTACTAAACACCACTGAACAACTAGGACTAACTAGACTGTAGCAAGCATTTATGCAAAACAAGTTTGCTTAGGTTCTACCACTGCTTTTACTGTGGTAAGACCAGTCCTAATATTATCAATACTATGACTGATTCCTCAGTCACTCAAAGTTCAAGAGATTCCACCACCTTTGTTGTATTCAGATGTCAACCTGGCTAACTGAAATGAATAAGCAAGGAAATAACAGCATTAACAACACAACTGCAAAACCTGATTTTGTGGAACACTGCAGAAGATGCTGAAGGACTGCACTGTTATTAATACTTTCAACTCCCCAACTTGTCTATGAAAGAACAAAAATTACATTGAATTTGCCTCCAGATTACAAAATCTTAACATGAACTGGAGTCCATGGGGATTTCACTAACCAGGTGATTTCTGAGCTACTGCAGGCAAAGTGCCTTGCACATAGCTGCAGGAAGACATATTCAATCTGAAAACTCAATAGAGTCCCCTCCATATTACTTCAGCTATTACTTCAACCTTCTGATTAACAAGAAAATAACCGTCACCCACTAAGCCCTAGTGACTGCCCCAAAAAGGCGTGCACTGAAGGAGCACCTTTCTGCTGTGGCTGCTGCAGCAGTGGCTGAGGCTGTGTCTGGAGCAGAGGGGTGATGGAAGCTGCAGAGATCTGTGCCTGCAGCAGGGACTGCGGCTGTGGCTGTGGCTGGACCCCGAAGGCGCTCTGCTGAGCGATGGGCTGCAGGACGGCCGGCGGCGTCTTCAGCAGGGGCTGCGCCTGGCTCTGGTTCTGACGGCAAACACAGGCAGTCGGGAGCGAGCTCCAACCCGTCAGCCACCGCCAGTGACGCTGGGTAACCCCACTTACCTGGTTCGGCAGCGTCTGGATCCTTTGGGCGTTCCATTTGAACGGCATATTAGGATTGTAAGTGGCTTCTACCAAAACTCTGTCACCCACCTGAGGGGTCTTTCCTTTAACAGCACTGCAAACATTACAGGAAACATACGTGAGGGTCTTTTTTAGCTAGGTTTACATTTGCATGTTACATTTAAAGAGGGGAGAAAGTAGGCAAAGTTCATTGAAAAAAGCTTACAGGAAGAGCATCTACCCCTAACTTCAGCATTAATACTACATGCTTCAGTTCAGGGTATGCACAGGAACTTAGTAATTCCGTCTTTGGCCAAAAGGAGAAAGTTCCCCAAACAGTACCAAGTTAAGACATGCAGACAGCAAGTTTTATGCTTTTAATCACCCACAAATTCTGCCATTTCCTCTTATAAGGAGCTAAAAACTTCTGGGTCTCCCAGCTTTGGGCTTTGTATTAAAAAAAATTTGAACATTCACACGAAGTGCCTCAAACTTAGCATCTATTAACTCCTCTGACTTTCAGTGTTGAATGAAAACAACACACTATTGCAGGCCCTATCAGCAGAGTCGCAGAATCAGTGTGCAATCATCTAAACCATTGATTTAGTGAGAGTATCACACAGTACATCTGCAGGTGAGCATTCACAGCTTACCTAAGCTGAAAAAAGACATCTTCATCCACAAAGCCAAAGGTATCATGTAGCTTAGTCACCACGCCAGTGAAGACACGCTGCTTTTGTGGCTGTGTTTGCTGCTGGCTGGAGCGGGGAGCCGGGTAGGAGACAGTGATCTGTGCTGCCGGCTGGGGCGTGGACAGGCTGAGGCTGGTCGGGAGCGCGACTGCCGGCTGCAAGCAAAACAAAGCCAACTCTCAATCTGGTAAGCGGCTGGCAGACTGACAGGGAGCAGGTCCTTTAGCCACGGAGACAGCAGTTTAAAATGACTATAGCAACTAGAATAGGTATTTTCAGAAGGTGCAAGTTTTTTGTATTTTTTGCCGGGTTGTTGGGTTTTTTTGAAGATGACTTTTTTCTTACTTTGAATGAAGACTGGCTTTTTTAATCCTTCTTTTTTACAAGAGTCAGCTTCCCCCAAAAATGCACCTTGACCAGACAAAAAGCATGAAGACTGCATTATTGCCTACAGGTAACCCAGTGGGCCTGAGGCGGAGCTAAATTCCCAGCTTTGCTAGGAATACACACTTAAGAGGTCATTCTGCATTTATATCCCACCTGTAGCATTAGAAGTCAGTAAAGGCTGAGGCCAACACAAACCCTTCCCTAATTCAACAGTTCACGTACCTGCCTTCTTACAAAAGCAGAACACAGTAAGATAATGAAATCCAGTCAAACATTTTTACCTTTTTAAAGCCGATTTAAAAGTTCAGGTGAAAATGGAACTAGAGCAATTTGCAGTGCGTTAAATGGCTGCATGTTTTAAACCTGTCAAGCTCAGCAAGACTCTTTTTATACCTCTTTATACACATATTGTTAATACAGGAAGTTAAATTCCTTCACAAAGAAGAGAAAGATTTTTCCCCATTTGTTATTTACTGCACAACAACTAGACACTTGAAGTTCAAAAGAAAAAAAATTAAAATATAATCAACACACACATTCCCTTCAAGATTAAGGAAAAGTGGTTGCTATTAATTTTTGAAACCAAGGCTATGCATATTTTAACATCTGGATAAAATAAACCTGTACCAATAAAACGTCCATTCATATTAGTTCCTTTTATAGATTAAAATACCAAGATGTCACAAATTTGCACTCTTGCATTATCTGTGTTTGGGGATGAAGACCAAACAATAAAACCAAACTAACCTGAGTTAAAAGGGTCTGCTGAGGTTGCTGCAACTTAAAATAAATAAAGTTATAAATTAATTTTATATGCTTAAGGAAATTGTACAATTCTACCTCCTCTTTACAAGTAAGAGTTTTTGCTTAATCTGAGTCAGTTAATAGTCCTTTAAGGCTTGGTCTTTTCAGGGTTTGCACATCTGTAAAATTGTGCTTGTGGGGTTAATTTTAAGATTGTATAACCCAGGTTTATTCAGAAAGGAGAAATGCTAAATTTTTTTGAACTGAAAGTTAACAGCAATACCAAAAAAATTTTGGCAGCTGAAGCAGCTTAGGCATGTAATTCCCTAGTACTTTTATTCTTTTTAAAAAATCCTGTAAAGTTTGAAGACCATAATAAAAACCCAAAAGGGAACTTTTTTTGGACAGCATCTTTCCAGCAGTTAAAATACACGGCCCTGTTTGAGCAAAGTTGAGCAGAAATCATTTACACATGGAATAGTAAGGATTTTTAAAATTTGTTTTTGCATGAAGGTAGGCAGGTTTCCATTCTGCATACGTCTTTCCAAGTTTATGAACTTCAAGCTTTCTTTCTTTTCTAATACACAAAATATTACTTAAGTTTCTTTAACAACTTCCCATATGAGGATGATTTCGGAGACAAATCCTACAAGACACATAATCGACATTATTTTTAAAGTTATTCGTGATGTACACAGTAAGAATCAGACAAACCTGTTGCTGTACACTATAGAGAGTCTGCTGAGGTTGTGAATATTGCTGAAACAGATAAAAGCAAAATATCTCATAAACAGGAGAATTATTACCACAATAATATCAAATACAAGTTATCTGCTTAGCGACTTGTAGATAAAAACAATTAACATTACCAATTTTAATTAAAAAACCTAATAATATTAACATATATTATTTTCATAACAAATATTCCGAGCCTTTAGAGTAGGCCCTGATGTTCTCTTTCTAGCTAAAGTCAGCAATTTTTTTAGGCCTGACACTTATACAGTATTTAGGGCACATTATGAAATCATGCAAAATGCTATAAAAGATATATATAGTGATGGGAGACACTGGAGATTCTCAGTTTAGCTACAGCAAAACTCATTCTCCCAAAGGGCTTCCCACAGCTAAAAATCAGCTCCTCCACAGCCCAAACTCCCACCTTCACAGACTAATTCCAGTGCTAGCTATAAACCCCAAACCCCACCGTTGATAAGACAGGTTCACACTGCAATGTTCACCATTTTCCATTCTCCTGTCCTCCTGGATCCTTTAGCTCTACGAAGTTCGGGGAGCGCCGGCCGCTGTGTTTGCTTTACCTGCTGCAGGGCCGCGGCCGCGGCTGCCGCCTGCTGCTGGAGGGCCGCGGTCTGTGTCAGCTGGTAGTTGGTGGGGGTCTGGGTGGTCAGGCCCGCGGCTGCCAGCGCCGTCTGCTGCGTGTAGATGGTCGGGGAGGCTCCCAGCAGCGAGGGCTGCTGCACGCCCAGGGCAGCTGCGGAGGGAACGAGGCCAGTGAGCACTCACAGCACCTCACACAGCCCGGCTCACACGGGGCGCAGCGTGCGCTGCTTTACGCCTGAGGCAAGCTCACCAAGGAGATGAGCCAAGCTCCAAAATTCGAGGTAAAGGATCACATCCCAATGGCTTCTCTTTTAAATTCATCTACCGATAGTAAACTGCAGCAGAGGCACAGAGACCATTTCATTTCATTTCCTTCTCTGGAGCTGCTCATGATTTTACAGCTCCGCAGTTTTCATTCCCAGCTGCACCCCACCCCCCCCCCCCCCATACACTTGAAGGTATTCCAGGTTCTGGATGAGCCAAACGAAGATTGCTGTTCTGCTCTGTAAATTAATACATTTCATTCTATCTGAAGCCAATAGAAAGCTTTACTGTAACAGCATCTATGAAACAGAGGCTTATGGAACATGTACTCTGCAATCACACAAGTTTTTGCTTCACTCAGTGCTGTCTTTGTCCCCTCTGAAGTGGGGGCTGGTGGAGAAGGAACAGTCTTGTAACAACAGAGTTTAATCAGTCCTCATGTATAAGGGGAGCTCTCTCTAGCTCTTAATAGGAAGGGTTTGTGCTGCCCAGACAGAAAGATTAGTTTATTTTATTGTCATGCCAGCTTTTAATTCACCACAGAACATAAGCAAATCATGAGGAGCAGTTGAGCACAGGCTTTGCTTCTGGACAAGGTATGCTGAAGACTTACAGATGGATCTTTTAGGTGACAAGGAGCCCTGCAAAATGCAAATCTCAGCAAAAAACTGCAAACGTATCTGGAAACCTGCTCCCTCTTTGGCAGGACTTCTTCACAAAGTTATCAGCAGCTGCATGATCAAATATCACTTCATTAAACTATCAGTCTAGTCCACATGTTTAAATAAAACCAGAGAGAGACTCAGCAGGAAACACACTGCCAGCAAAAACAGGCCGGCCAGCCAGCCATCTCCAGAACCAAGAAACATTCAAGATGAACAAGGTTCTTCTCTCTTCCAAAGCCAGACACACAATGGAATGAAGAGCAGATTTACAGTATTCCTGCAGAGTTTGTGCTCAACACTGTTCTTACTGATGTAAAATGAAGCTTTCATTCCTGGTCCAGGGAGGCAGTAAAACACTGCTAGTGGTTGGTGATCATTACCATAATGCTGTACCCCTCTTAACAGGTCCTGAATAATGTAATCCTTCCTACTACCCTGCCCTTTCCAGCAGAGCACAATCTTTGCTGATGGCACTGATCATCTTATAATTTTGGAATAAAACTGGAAAGAAATACATAAACAGCACTGAAAATAATTGCTATTACTATGATCTGTATCAAATATTGTCACATAAGCATTCTAAGATGTAACAATATTTAAAAAGTGAAATCAAGCATTCTGCGTTGTACAGCATTTAATTAATCTTCCCCCCGTCATGGAAAATTCCAAAATTTTCATTCCTTTAGAACCAAGCAAACAAAATTTGAGGCTTCTCTCATGACAGACCCTCCATTGTCTTGATCCTCTTGCCTCCTGCTTGATCATCAGCTTCAATTTGAATGTGCAGTTTGGACCATCCAGAAGGACATCCTCAACTGGATCCCCACCAATGTCTCACATAACACATCTTAAACAGACCTTTAAATATAATTTAAAAGCTTTGCTGTTGCATCCTGGGACAACTTTCACTTTTTTTGGCTGTAATATTTTGCTGGCTCAGTCAAGGCAAATAACCAATGCATTCATCTTTCCCCTCTTACTTCCACATGCCGAGCAGAAATTCCCATTAGTGCAGAAATCTGCTCCATGCTGTTACCTTTGAATCTCTGTGACTATGCCAGCTATTGTCATTCAGTCTGAAGCTCTATCCTAATGTTGTTCCAAACAGGGGGATGAATTTGGGAAGCATTACCAAAAGCAAATTTCACAAGTTTTCTCCTACTTTTTGTACCAATGGTACCCACAAAAGTGCTTACTCCCAAAACCAGATCTTGGGATTATTCAGCTCTTCAGTTTCACTATGGCAATTTCCATTTCAGCATAACCCAGAATTATCTCAAGCAATTCCCAGCCCATCCTAAGACCCTTATCCCATTTTGTCAACTAAGGTAAAACAAGAAAATTTTTTTTGCCATCTCTTCTGTCACTTTTGAGCCTTTAATGGGTATCTCGTCTACAACACTGCACATCAACTTACTAAGAAAGGGAAAAGACAAAAGACAGCCAAGATCCTCTCAAGGACAACACCTGTAGTAACAAGTTTTTCAAAGCTGTATCTTGTTCCCACTGATTTGCCCCGAAGTATTCCAGAACTTTCATCTGACTACCTTTCATCTGTGTACTCATCTTGGTCAAACAGGCTCCAATTAATTAGGTAACTGAGTCTGCATTAGTAGTTAAAAAGGAAAAAAAAAAGAAAGAGAACAAAAAGGCAAAATCACACAGAAAAACAAGAGACAGAGAATGAATCACAGACTGAGTCTGGAACTGACATCTGACTGCCATATTATTATTATTATTGGCAACAAACATCTGCAGTGGCCAACAATAGCTTCTTAGGCTTTGTAATGATCTCAGTAAGTACAGTGATGGAGATGCCTTCCTTCAAATGCAGTGCAAACAACTCCCCACTGGCACCAAATACTGCATGGCACCACCAGCAGAAAGGGCTCAGGCAGAAACTGGGGTCCTAGGCTGCAGCTCTGGGTTAGGTAATAAATATTTCTCTTGCAACGAACACAAAGACAGTATTTAGTAGTCCCTCTTCCTACTCCTAAACTCTTTAAGGTCTTTGAAAGTTAGGGAAACATCTTCAAAGTACATAGCTACATGTGTCTCCTTGGTAAGTGACAAAGGTTTATTAGAATTACAGTAAAGGAGTACCCTGTGCAGGGCTTGGGACACCTCTCACTGTTGTCAAAAATAGTGAGATTGGGTCCTTGGGCTTTCCAGTTTCTTTAGGCTTAACACACTTGCAGTACAAACACTACACAACCTACTCCAAAAATACTCCTTTTAACAGGCACACAGCAGAAACCAGGCTCAGGGTACACTTGTCATGGGACATCTGTTTACAGCAAGCCAGCAAACTGTGCACCAGCTACTACTCCTCAGTGGCTTGAGATTCACCACGTGCTGGCCCTGTGGTGACACATTGCTCCAGTCACATCACAGGGGCCACCACCAATACCAAGACACTGAGCTGCAGGCACTTCAGCTCTCATCAGCTGCACCATTCTTCACTCCAATGCAATTAAATCTTGCTGCAGCAAAGACAACACCACCGATCAGGCAGAATGCAGCAGAGCCAGGACTTCCCCAGCACTACAGTTCTGTAAAACCAGGCTTTCATAATACCCTGAAAACAGCAGAGGGCAAGCACTGCGACACAAACCAAAGATGTGCCAGAAATGAAGAGCCAGACAGGAGGAGGGAATTCTCCTTTGCAGGCATTTCAGGAGTTTGCACATCATTATGCAAGTTAAAAGTAATTTTCTGTAGTAGGCATGATTTAATTTATGCTTTAACAATGCTTAACCAGCATGGCAGGGGCTTTATTCTGGTTTTAGTCTTGTGATGCATAAAAGCATGAGAAGAGGAGTAGACCAAAATTCACTGTGTTACATGTAGGAGTTTTTCTTCACACATCCATCTTTGCTGGCACCCAGAATTGCCCATCTCTCTTCTAATACCACAGGCACAGAGAGTAATTAGTAAGCCCTCCCAAAGGGATCACAGAACCCTTCATTACACAGCATGTCCATCTACAACTAGTGTGTCACACCTTAATAATTAAGAGCTGTAACTCATTTAGTTACTTCTTCACCAGGGATGGCCAAGACAGCATCCACATGAGCAATTCAAAAAAATCAACCAAAAAACCCCCAAACCAAAACAATGAAAAACACAACCCCTCAACCCTGATATTACCTTTTTTGCAGTTATCAAATTGGGTTTCTAATACCATCATTCACTGCTTCTGACAGCCTGAAAAAAACCTATATATCATGTTGCTTGTGTTACAAAAATCAAGATCTGTTTCCCTCAGACGCATGCATCTCAAAGCTTTGGAGAAGGAACCTGGCACTTGGATAAAAACAGCTGGCATGCATAAATATTTGTAACAGTTTTGGCCAACCCTCTCAAAGTATTTTTTTAAAACGAATTTATGAAGTCTGAGATTCACAAGGGTAAGCCAATATGCACAATTTCTTGGGTGCAACACAGGTGAACAGCAGTTCAGGCTGGTCAGCACACCTGAGCACTGAGAGCATCTCTTCCTCAGGAAAGCAACCTCTCTGGAAGACCACAATTTCACATTGAAAGGGGCAAGTTCAACCAGAAACACTGTTCTTCAGCTCCCAGCAGCAGTTAAGAGCACTGCTTAACTTCCAAAAGATGCTTCCTGTGCTCTGTATTATAAATCAAAACAGTCAATTAAAAAAGCAGGGGAACAAGTATGTACTAAAACAGCAGCTGGGCAGAAGAATCCCAGGGACTGGATTCAACAGTGCACACAGGGAAGAAAGAGGATGCAGACATGGTGACTGTGTATTGCAGTAGGAATGGGAAAGGACACTACAATGTGAAGAGGGCACTAGGAACATGAAGGAACGTGGAGCTAGCACAGGAAGAAGGTAAAAGTGCAACCAAATGTTACATCTTTAATGGCTCTCAGGTATATCTGAGTCAGGTGCTGCTGGGTCAGATGAACAGCTCTAAATCCCTGCAGATACTGTCCTCACTGAGCAGGTGAAAAATCCCTCACAGCAACTGATGTTGACCAGTCCTATCCCAGTTACATTTGCACTTCATTTAATTTAAGGAGGCTCAGAAGTAGGCTGGCCCAGGGCAGAGTCAGGGGCATAAGAAGTTGATGTATGCTCCATCCAGGGCCCCCTCCTGGTCCTACCTCAGCAAGCTCTAAGATGACTGCCAGCTCCTCCCCTTGACAGGTTTTGTGCAGCTTTCCCTCTAAAACATGACATGGAGCTGGTCCTCTACCTTCTACCATTATTTCTGATATCAGCCAACACATCAAGAACAGTCCAGCCCAGGTGCTCCCATTCTCCTCCAATTCTCAACTTTGACTGCTCCAGTGTCTCCTCCAGTGTGACATGAGAACCAAAAGCAAAGTTTGTGTTTCCCACATTCCCCAACCCTTTCTAGCTGTTAGGGATTTTCATACAGAAGGAGATAGTGGTATGTGGATAAGGGAAGTGGGTGCTATTCAGAGAAACAGCAAAAAACTGCCTGTGGGCAGCTGCTTAGGGACAGCAACAGTTTAGGTAGGGAATGGAGCAGAATGGGCATGGAGGAAAAGAAAAAGGCACCCTGGGACAGACAAGAGTGCTGTGAAGCACATGGGGGGTAGTCACTCCCTCAGGATACACAGTGAGATTGGATCAGTGCCCATGGGAAAAACTGGAGATGGAGAACTCACTTCGGGAAAGAAAACCAAGTCAGGAGAAGAGAAAGATTCCCACCCCAGAATCATCAAGCATTCCCAACATTTACCAGGCTGCCAGACATAAAGCCATTGACAAAGGAGGTGTGACAATGAACTTCATACCAAATTAGAGCAACTGCAAAAACCACACACATCCTGAACCCTCTAAGTGACACAGCTTTGCTGAAGCCTCTTCACACTGCACAACGGAACTACAACATTTAATTAACAAACTATTTGTACTCGAGAAGAGCACTCCAGAACTGGAAATGGAAGCACCAAAATTCATCATGCATCAAGCTTCACATTCTTGCCTGAATCCTTTTGTGCTGTAAACCAACATGAAAATGAAAATGGAGCCAGCTAGGTTTTCAAACAGTGGCCTGCAATCAATAAGACTTCTTAGTTAAGTCAAAGGAAACTCTCTACCATTATTAGGACAATACCTCTGGTTATAGGGACCTTTAAGTTCTAACTTAGAATTAAAAAAGAAATAACACCCTTTTCCCCCAGGTAACAAATTTCAGAGACCTTTCCACTATGTGGATTATGTCTAATCTATTAATAAAGGCAAAATAATTTGTAAACATTGATTCAGGCTGCCCAGGAAATGAAACTCAGACTGCACTTTAAAAAAATCTGTAATGCCTTATTAGAGCTGATATTATTTAATTTAGAACCATGTAATTTAATAAGAGATAATTTGATTTACACATCTTCGGATATGAATAACTTTATACGTTGTTTATTGACTGAAACAATCAATACAAATTCACCTGGGATTTTACTCATACCCCTTAAAAAAACCAAATAACAAACAAAACCGACAGACAGTATTAGGCAACGACTTTTAAAGTCTCTACTGTGGGGGAAAAAAGTCCTGATTTAAACCACTTAAATAGACTTTAGGTAAGTTAGTTTGCATCGTGCCACTCTGAAGTGCATATCCAAGTATGGAATCTCCACATCTACTAGATGTCAGGGTTCAAACACTGAGTGTAAACTGACCTGGCTGAGACACCGCAGTAGCTGTAAACTGAGTAGCCCAAGGGGGATTTTTCTGTCCTCCAAACTGAGCCATGGCAGAAGGTAGAATCTCCTGGGTGTCTATCTTCTGTAACTGCAATCTAGTAAAATAAAGCGCAGCTGCAATCTTTGAAACACATACCGTCAGGCTATTTTAATTCTGGGCCAAAAAAACCCCAACCCCAACCAAACAGAAAAAAAACCCCTCAAAACCAGGAAAATAAAAGAAGAAAAAAGTACTGAAATATTAGTTTTGCACCCCTAAAGCCTGGTGGGCAACATGCGTCGCGCGTGGGCAACACGGAAAGTTGTAAGGCAAGTTATTTTATTTTCCTAACGCACAATCTCCACCTCCCACTTCTTAACAATGGGACTAACGCGACTCAAAACGCAAAAATGTATTCCCATTCCCAGGAAGGCCGAAGGAAAGGAACCAAGAATTTATATTTATAATTTAGACGTTTCCCACGGCTGCGCTCGGCCGCCGCGGGGCAGCGCTGGCGGCAGAGCCCCGCACGCGTTCCGGCAGGGCTCCTTCCGTCTGCGCGCACAAGGGCACGGCAGCCCCGGCAACCACGCCAGCACGGCCGGGCCGCGCACCCGCTCCTGCCCTCCCTCCGGCCCTCGGCCCGCCCCGCCGGGGACCGCTCGCCACCGGGATCCGCGAGAGCTCCTGTACCCCCTCGGCAGCCTCCAGGCCCCGCCGCCGGGGGGAAAGCACCGCTCGGGAGAAAGGCAAAGGGAGGCGGCGGCGGCGCCGGGCCGCGCCCCCCCCCCTCCCCCCCCCCCGGCCCCCGGCCCGCCCCGCCGGGGACCGCTCGCCACCGGGAACCGCGAGAGCTCCTGTACCCCCTCGGCAGCCTCCAGGCCCCGCCGCCGGGGGGAAAGCACCGCTCGGGAGAAAGGCAAAGGGAGGCGGCGGCGGCG
>VZTR01024966.1:1081370-1139979 GCA_013400775.1 Chaetops frenatus
CGCTGTAGGAGAGAGGCAGCCCTCAGCCCCCTCCCGACCTTCTCGTAGCCGACTGTACGCGCACAAGCGTTCGGATGATTCTCTGGGGGGAAAGGAGTCATCTGAGGTGAAGGCAGAGCAAACGCACCAGAGCCGCATCAAAGCTCTTAAGATGCTTTGAAACGGAAATGGCAGCCAGGACTCAGTGCAGTAAGTAGTTCAGGGCAAGAGTAATTTATCTTCCTAGTCTGAGTTAGAAGGATCGTCGAGTCCAGCTCTTGAAATAAGTGGCCGATTCATGTAGGCATTGTTTGAAACCATGACCTTAGCGTTGTTACAGAAAGCTTTCTATCCCGTAAATAGTTTTTTACACGAGTTTGTTTTGAAGTTAAATAGACACATGAATTCCTACCGTACATTTGGGAGTAAGTCAGCAAGACTCACTTCGTAAGTGAAAATAGGACTTTTGAAGTGTTGCACTGTTACTTAAAACAGAAGTTGGTGATGGAATAAAAACCTGAGAAGCAGCCCCATCAAACTCATTTGGAGTGAGCTGGATTATGTTGTAGGAGAGCATCTAGGTAAAGAAGCAGAAGACCATCAGGTGCAAGTAAATTCCTGCCAGCATTTGGTAGTTAATAATATATAAAGACAGATCTGCCTTTGGTGTTTAAAATATATTTTAAATTCGATGAGGGTTTAGATGTTTCACATGCAGAAGCATAGTTCTTACTTTTTAAGTCTATACATTTTATTGTCTCTTCCTGGCATAACTCCATCCAGCTCAGTTGACTAAAGCAGAATCTGTACCCTTTAGCCTGGAGATAAGATTAAATATTAAAAAAGTTGCAGGACTTTCTCCCACACTGTATGTGAAAAGGACAATGGCAAAATTGTATTAAAGTAGAAAGTAATTGTCAGTGAATATGAGAGTATTGTGAAGTAGCTCTATTCTGCGCTCTTCTGGCCCAGGGTCTTTTTATCAGACAATAAAAGCTCTCAAAGAAAGCCTCAGAAGCTCACAGGAACCACAATCCTAATTTCTTGTACCTCAAGCAGAACATTTCGTGTACTTTTTCATTTCCAGATAAATACTGCTGCCATTTTCAGTACACTCATGATTCCATTTGAATTGTTTAAGTCTCTGTAACCTCTACTCAAGACAAACCATGCTGTTGTGATGAAAAACAGTTGTAATGGCAGTGAAAAAATAAATGTGCACTTCTAGTCTTGTTTCTTAAAATAGTTCTAGGCCCCCAGCCTATCTTTTAAGTGCATTGGGCAATTTAATCCAAAACTGATGAGAGGACAGAAATCTGAAATACATGAGGTTTCTACAAATTACTTAAAATAATGAGACAAGTTGAAAAAAATACACAAATTAGAAGGCAGGACCCATAAAGCAGATTGTTGCTTCCAGCTTTCTGGGTGGCTACAGGAGTTAAGAATCTGCTGGGGATATTGTGGGGAAAAATGATAGTTTTTAGAGTTTATAATCAAAGAGCATCAGAAATATTTTCACACAATCAGTACATTTACCAAAGATGACTGGAAAAGCACAAAGAAGAGTGCCCTTTACACAAAAATTAAACACCAAACAGTTGTCCCTGTAGAACAGCAACAGAGCTACTGTGATATTTTCCTGCATAAGGTAGAATGAAAGTAGTTTCTGGTATTAGATGTCTGCTATGAAAGAAAAATGTAGAAGGAAATGTGGAAAAAAAAAAAAAAGACCCCAAACATGACAGAATTGCAAGAGAAATTATGACCTTCTAATGAGCACCCTTTTGATGATCTGTACCATTGATAAGAAATCAGTGTTTAATACCTAACATGAAGTTACTCACAAAATCCAGCTAAATGCCAGTTACAGGGACATAGTTACTTTGCTCAGTTCCGATGATGAAAAATCATCATTATATTTTGTTTTCTATATTCTTGTTGGAAATACATTTCCATGCATCCTGTTCAATTTCTGAATTAATTTTGAGATCTAAACCTGTCACTGCTGGAACCTGCTTTTTGCAGGGGGGCTGTTTATTTATTCTCTTCAGAAGGTCAGAAGAGATCATTCCAAGAGAGTCAAACACATTTATACCTTTCTAGATATAAAAAGGAATGGAAGCAACAGTCCAGTTAATAGCTTTTTTGATGCTTAAATTGTAATAAAGTGCAGCATGTAAGCATCTAAGCAAATTATCATGGGTTTTTTCGTGCACAAAAATTTCTGTTGTAGTCTTTACTTCACATTTTGTCAAGTGTGTGATAAGTCAGTCCTAAAGTTTAATAATAAATATAATAAACTGAAGTTTATTACATACTGCTGTACAAAATATTTGACAAAAGTGTTTCTGAACTGGCCAGACCCCTCAAGAATACAGGAAGGACGTAATAGAATTAAACCAACCTGCTCAGGTTGCAAGTAATGTTTGTTTGTTTGTTTTTAAGAGTCCCAGGGTAAGGACAGAAAAGCTTATGTGGTCTGCTCTATTGTAGTAAAATTAAATGCATTGTGAACAGACTTCTGACGAAGTTTAAATGAGTAAAAATGTCATAGCATAAAATAATTCTTAATCATTTTGAAGGTAATAGATACTAGAAGTACAGGGAAAATTTTTCTTCTTGATAAAAGAGAGAAAATTTTTTCAGCTAGAGCAATTGAGAGAGTCTCCATTACTGGAAATTCTCCAGACACAGCTGGGCAGGGTGCTAGAAGATCCCACCTAGGCTTTCTTTTTCACAAAAGGTGGGACTGACTGATGGTTGCAGGTTCCCACCAACCCGGGGTGGCCTGTGGTCTGTGAACGTCACGTTAAAAAAAAAAAAAAAAAAAAAAGAGAATGTAACCTACCTTGCCCAGGAACCACAGGAATAGTGGCCTTTCATAAAGTCATCAGTTTTAAGGATTCCTTTTTTCTTACCCAGTCTGACTTGTATTCAAGTCTTCAGTGCCTTCAGGAAGGCCCTGTT
The DNA here is from genome assembly GCA_013400775.1 of Chaetops frenatus. Taxonomy (NCBI): domain Eukaryota; kingdom Metazoa; phylum Chordata; class Aves; order Passeriformes; family Picathartidae; genus Chaetops; species Chaetops frenatus. The sequence goes on from VZTR01024966.1 coordinate 1,084,320, forward strand.
TTCATTTTTCCAGGTGTATTGGGTTTGATTGCACACACACAAAGGATTTCTGAGCTCTATCCTTGCAATCTTGGGGTAACCCAGCCATATGAAAGCCAGAGTAAAGGTACATTTATAGACAGGCAATAAAGAAGAGTACTTGGAAGAAAAATCCTGCACATCTTTAAAATCTCAGTTCCATTACTTGAGAAGGAGGAGATGAAGAGCTGAGAGCCCATTTCCCTTCCACCACTGCCTGCAGTGCTCAGCCTCTTCCCACAGCAGAGCACAGGCCTCTCTCTGATCTGCAGGACAGACAGGCACGATTCCTGGTGCAGGACAGCTGAGTGCACAGACTCAGAGGTTTAACTCACAGGCTGCCATGTTCAGGAAGGGCAGGGAGCATCCTGAGCATTTGTGTGCAACAAGAGCCCCAAGTAGGGCCTCGGCAGTGGGAGACAGCAAAGGAACACGACTAAAACTCTTGATTTCTACTCTGTTTGCTCAGATATATGCCATAGAAGTTGCATATAAAGGGAAAACTTGCCTGGATTCTTTGGGGGTTCCAGAGCCTCTGGCACTTGACAGGCTTGCTGGTGAGCATTCTACACACAACACCCTTGGGTTTTTTTCTTTTTTAAAATGTTTGTGAGGTAGAGCTACAGCCTAAGGAGGATTGTTATGCAGTGACTCACCTGAACCACTTACAGCCTCTTACCCTCATAGAAAAAGATAATTTGTAATAGCCAAAAAAATCAACAAATCCCACCTTTAAAATGTGTAGGAACAGTAATCCAGCTGAGTCCTTACAAGGCTTTCTGCTATTGTGGAAGTGAGTTAGGGTCCAGCACTGGAGTGTTTCCTTGATGAAGCACTGGCTTAGAGCTTCATTTCCCTGAAGGGATTCTTCAAATGAAGGAGTCAAAGTCATCCTCATGCAAAAACAAAGTCTATGTATAAAACAAAGTGGTCACAAGAAACTGAACTGCTGACTTCTTACACCACAGGAATCAAAGGTTTTGCTGTTCTGAGCTGAAAAAAAAAGGCTACATTGTGTCTCTAGTAGCAATTCAGGACTCCTTTAGGATCAATCAGCATGAAAAGACTACCCAGTTACGTTATAAATGGAGAGGTACACATGGTACAGCAGGATTGTAAGTAATTTTTGGCGTGGTGTAAGGAGACAAGGACATTTTCAAGAATTCAAGTGCTAAGAATGTAAGGATTCTGTATTGGTGGTATATATCCCAGAAGAGTATCCAGAAGTAAATAGACTGGACATGGAATTGGAGGCCCATCTTGGGAATTGTGCTCCAGCCAATGGTTATGGAAATATCTGGGTTTAAATTTCCACGTTTAAAATAATTTTTCAGTTTGTCTAAGATTAAAAATACAGATGGGGATTGCTGGTATTTTATTTTAGACTATCTAGGCTGCTTCCTGAACCAAAACAGTAATTGAAGCATTACCCTGCTCGTGTTTAAATGACATTTGAATATGTTGCTTGTTCTGATATATAGAATTCACAGAAAGGCCAATATTTTGATGAATACCCCTTTGAATGTAAACTAATACTCTGTGTTAAATATTAACTATCAACAGCAGTAACCAACATTAGCATTGTTGAACAGCAAATCCTGGTGTTCTATGATCTTTAGCAGTATAGGAGTACTACAGAAAACATTTAACTGTAGCACCAGCAAAAAAGCTTATTTTACAGCTTAATTAATTGTTAACACCATTTTAGTAGGCTTTGTAATTTAAGGCTTAAGAATTCAAAATCAATATTCTATTACCTTGTATAACGTATAGAGGAAATCCAGGTGGCAAACTCACTTTTGGCAACAACAATGCCGGAGCAGGTAAATCTGGTTTAGTTTTGTTCCCATGAGGTGGAGGTGAAGCTGTGTTTTAAAACCTCTCTATGCAATATACTCCATAATCTATGAGGAAATACAGCTCCCAGCTGACCAGGATCACACTGCCCGGTGGGAATGCCAGGGGGAGGCAACAGGCAGGTGGCTGGCAGTACCTTACAAGGGCCTGGGCAATGTTTCTCATCGTTAGCTTTTCCTCAGGAATGTTGTTCTTGGGTATGCTCCAAGTGGTGAAGTGCCTTTCAAAATCCCTGTGCTTTCTTAAGACACCTGTGCTGGGGGTTCCTGACTGTAGTACTGAACCCTGGAACGTGTGACTCTGTTCAACAAAGACGTAATCGTGCAGTTCAGAGAGGGCCTAGGGCAGCTTGGGAGATGTTGCTATAAAACCCCTGTAGTGATTATCCCCTAAAAGAGCAGCTTACATAGGAGGGTCAAGGCCTCCCTGTTGGAGGATCACATCCATCTCCCAGGAATTAGATGTACCATATCACACAATGTAGTTTCTTTTCAAGGCATTAGTGAAGCCAGAGGATAGCAGCATTTTTCTGTTCTTTAGGAGATTCCAGTTACCTGGAAGATTATTTTTGCTTATTATTTTGCTGCTGCACTTACTGAAGAAGGAAAAGAAGCAAGTATGAGCAGAGTTGTGTTTCTCCTTTTCTTCAGATCTGAACAACAGGGATTCTGTTTAGTATTGTTGTTGTGCACTACAATGTCAGTAAAGCAGGGTAGTGCTGAGGTCTGTTTTGAGAAAAACCCCCAACCATGCCCTCTGATTTGCAGCAAATAAAACCTGAAATATTTCCAGCAGCTGGTAATTAAATGCCACAGTATACGATTCCCATAATCTTGCTCTGCCAGGCAGGTAGCAAAAAGAGACACTGTGCACACTATTCACAAACTGTTTTATCCTTTTTAGTCAGAAAATGAAGTTCAGATTTTCTGGCTGCTTATCTTGACCTGGGCACAGGTGAGAACAGCCTGAAGCAGAGGCAGACTGAGAAACGGGACTGGATTTATGCCTGTCCCTTTCCAGTGCAGAAACCTGCTGACTTTTTGGGTGAAGGCCCTGTAGTCCTATTGATAATTAACAAATACACTTCTACACGTGATGGTGGTTATAGTGCTAAGAGCAGGAAAGAAAAATTAGACGACTAAGTGCAAAATAGAAGTATAAAATTTATTTAAAACCACCCACAAAGTTCTGTGTAATCAGGAATGATACAATTTGTAATAGTCTTTTTAAAAACTCATGACAAGATTTAAAATATATTTTCAATTACAGTATTCATTTAGCCTTATTCAGTTAGGACAATAAAAAAAAGTTTACGTTCTAAACAGATGAGACACACAAGAAAAATAGAACAGACAATTTCCACAACAACAATTTTTACATGTATGTTTCAATACTAGTATCAACATTTCAATGCATCTTGCTACATAAACATGAAATCATGTACAACAACTGCTTGCACCAAAAAACATAGCTTAATTAGATCTTTCAAGTAACATGCAGTCACAACTCACAAGTCTTCAAGTACTGCTGGTAAGGGTTCCCTTGTCTGCAAAGAAGATTTTAAGGTTCAGTTTCTCAGCTAGCATAACTCTGCCCAGCTCCACCAGCTTCAGGGAGCTACGCTCAGTTATACTAGGAAAGAATCAGGCCCCAAATGGTTTTTTGAGAAAAGAAGTAATTTTTACACTTTCTCCTGTAAATACTGTGACATAATGAAGTGCTTTTTCTTTCTGATTTTTTTCTCCCTGTACATCATCTTTTGCTTAAAAATATTAGTTTTATGTTCCAGATTTCAATACAGTAGGTTGGTAACTGGGAATAAAACCTCAAATTCAAAGTCGAAAAATAAATATGAAATGCATCCCAAGGAAAGAAAGAAAGATTGGAAAGAAGAAAGAGAGAAGAAAAAAGCATGACTTTTTTTCTTTTGCTTTGGTGTACTGTTAGTCTTTTTATCTTCCCAAAGCTGGAAGGAATCATTAGCCATAGCATTTCAGTACAGTGTGTCCTTCCATATTTATGTTCTTTCTTAATGACAGCAAGTTCTGATCAGTACTTGTGACCTGGTGTGATATTGTCAGATTATGAAGAGCTGTCACTTCCAAACCGAACAAATAATCATAGAATAATTCACTGGGAAAGACTGAAATGTACAAATGTTTGCATTGGTTACAACTGGCTTTCTTTTAGCAGTACTGGCATATCCCATTTGTTCTTCTTGACTACAACTATTTTTTCATTTAGAGGACAACAGCTTCATGAAGTTCAGCTGCTGCCTTTTGAGTTGCATGGATTAGACAGGCATTCACAAAGCTGGTACAAAATCTGTTCTCACTAAGCTCTGCAGTATCACTGCAGTGTAAAAATTAAAGAAGGAAAGTGTATTTCCTTTTCCTCAAACTTTTTTTGAACGAGAAGTTTGCATTGCATAACTGCAATGTAGCGGGGCTGTTGTTTATGTAGAACTTCCATGGGCAGCAAGGGGAGCTCTGCAGGACTCAGGTATGCAGAGCAATGCCAGGGTTTTTCCTGGCAAGTAGCACCACAGTCAGGGAAGGCAGAAGGTGTTGGCTTTTAGCTTTGTGTCCCCAAACTCACCAGAGTGTGACAACAGCACACAACACTGCACACTCTGCTGGGTGTGAAGTCAGGACAGGAGTTCAGTAGATTGTCACAACCCCAGTTTACATCAAGTAAGAGAGATCCAAGTTACGATAAAGGGTGGCAAGTATTTTAAGAAAAACTACTATAAAAATAGCATTTTTGACAATTTTTGTGAGATTTCTGGGCTGGCCATTACCTAGAGGTACAAATCATTTACCACATTGTCTTTGTGGACAGTGTTGGGCAAAGGGCAGCCAATATAAGCAAATATTTAAAACCTGGTAAAACCCAAGCAGGTCTCTTTTCAACCTGTATTTCTAAACTAAGAACAACCTGGATGTTACTGGCCAGTGTGTGCACAGTAAGGATACCATGAAATTGGTTTCAGATGATTGTACAAATCAGTCATTTGGTAACTGTTTTGATTTCTAGTACTGACCTTTTATACTCTGATCAGTGTGATGGGATACTCTGAAGGATGTAAGCTAAAGTGACATCCATTTAAGGCCCCTTTATCCTTCCAATGCCATGCAAAGGACAGTAGTAAAAATGAGAATCAGGGCCTGCACTCTTACTTTAAGACAACTCCCAAACCCTAGACCCTTTTCCATTACAATATAGTAAAAATAAAATACAGATATACATGTAAAATATTGATCAGGTCACAAAACTTTCCACGACAGCATTAAAACGTTCTGTGGCAACAACTGCACTACTGAACATCAAAACTAGCAGTTCCCTTGCTCCACTGCAACAGCAGTTCTTTGGAACACAGCTCCTCTGCTGTAACTGGTAACTCTGTAGTTTAAGTGCAAACCTGTCCTCCCTACATACGTAGTTTTTGAGGGGTACACCTGCATTCTGTGACTGTGAGGAATGTGTGTAAGGTGTGTAAAATGAAAAAAGCACCATTGATCAGTCACACCAAGGCAAGTCACCTTCATGTTATTTAGCACCCTACTCTTGCATTTGCTGCAAGTATGCTGTTGGAAGATTCTGGCATCTGAATGGAAGTGTGTGTGGAAAAATGCCATATATAACTGCCCAGCTGAAGAAGAAAGGAAAATACACTGGAAGAATTCAGGATACAGCATCAAGAAGCATCTTGTATCTTTTAAAACGGAAGCTAGCAGTGCATGGTTAAACACCATGGGCAATTGTTGGGATGGTGAACTGGATTGGAAAACAAGTTCTAAAGTCTTTACGTCTCAGAAAGACAAAGAAACAGTGATACTGACACCTCAATACCCTTTAATAAAAGGCAGTAACTACCTTAATTATTTTCCTCCCAAGCTTCTTCAATTCCATTATTTGCCCCAGAGAAAGGACATATTTTTTTCCAAGCAGTTCTATATTAGTTTGGGCATTTAACATATATAATACTTGGGTATCTTACAAAGACTGATCTAACCAGAAGATGTAAAGAAACACTCCTGCTCTTTCAGTCATGCAGGGGCTGCAGCAGCTGTCCAGTGTCAGGAACTGAGCAGAGCTGTTGGGAGTGACTCAGAAGACAAGAGGCCGTTCTGTAGAGATACCAACACGAAAAAATCCTGTACTCTGAGGAGGAATGACTTTTCCTTCTCAGGGGATGATGGTTTTCTAGTCTTGCAAAGTCTATTTTGTTTGGATACTTGCAGAAACAAGAACAGATTGTAACAACTACATCAAAAAATCTGAAAATTAACTGGAAAACTGGTTATTTGATTAAAAAAGTAAGAAAACAGTGATTGTGACAGACTATGAATTGTCCCTCTCTATTGGACTTTTTAAAAGTCACAGCTGTAATATTCTAGTCTCTGTATGAGAAAACATGAAGTAAAAGCCCTAGAACTGTCACACACACAATATAAGATCAAGGAATGAGACTGGTTTGGGTCGGAGGGGACCTTAAAGCTCACCCTGTTCCAACCCCCTGCCATGGGCAGGGACACCTTCCACTACACCAGGTTACTTCAAGCCCCGTCCAGCCTGGTCTGGGACACATCCACAAACTTTCACAAGGGGCAGCCTGTTCCAGGTGGCTGAAAGAAATGGGTTTAAGGGGGAAAGTCCCAGGGAGAATAGCTTCATATGACATTTCTGAGATGAGGATGGCTGATTTCCACCATACAAAGCAGGACAGTGTCCACGGGGACTCATGGGCAGCCTGACAGCTGTGCTGCTAATGCTGGAAGCAGATCTGCAAAGGGAAGAGCTTCTGGAGTAATTACAAGCATTGAAAGCATCCAGCAGCAGGTGACAAAGTGAGCCAGCACTAACTGAGCGTAGCTAACCACAGCTGATGATCCAGAAAGACCATGGAGTGAGAAAGGTGGCTGGAGTATCCAGTGTTGCCTGTACTGAGTAGAAAGTGACACCTACTGATCAACACTAGCCATATTAAGTGTTTTTCAGGGAGACAACACAGGATCGAATAGAACTAAGTCTTCATAATTTAGTCAAGTATATGACAGTATTGGAGAGTTTTGCCTATTTTCTAAAAGAACCAAAAGAGTTTTAACAGGGAAGTAATAAACAGCCTATTTTCAACCACTTCTTAGAAGAAGTGATCCGTATGTATCCTGGTGCCTGATCAAGTTCTATCATCAGAAATCCTTGGTCTTTCAGGAAACCTCAAATGTAGAACTCTTTCCTTTATGTAATTATAATTTTGTAACAACATCCTAAAGCAGTATGTAGACAACTTGTGAAGACGGACTAAACATCAGGTAATCCCAGAAGATACTGAAACAACTTCCTGAACTGTTAAAGAGTAAGTAGCTACATCCTCTAGGCTTTTGACACTGGCCACTCTGCTTGAGATTCAAGGAGAATGTAAGTGTGTCACAGACTAGATAAAATAAGCTACTGAATTTTATGTCAGATGGACCAAAAGAAGTGTTAGTATGAAGTACCATGGCAACTACATGTACATAGAAGGTTGACTCAAAAACCAATTGTACCTTCACAACTTTGCCTGTGATTTACTTATGCTGTGCAGAGAATCATTAAGGTTGGAAAGGACCATCAAGTCCAACCAGCAGCCCATCAGATTTCTATATTCCCTATCGTGATAGTGGCAAGGGGCAGCAGGCCGGTGATGACAGCAGTGCTTGCTACCTTGTTTGTCTACACAGATTCAAGAATGGGGGCCAACTCTCTCCCTCCTTTGGTATTTTTTTTAAACCAGTATATGCAGGCAGACACCCAAGGAGAGATTTCTGTCTGTGGAGAAGCTGGAAAGAGGTGAACTTGTACATAATACCCACAATGAAACATCTCACTGGTTAGAGCAGGGCTGTGACGCAGACTTTGCAGTGCAGTACCGCGGTGTCGCAATAATCAATGGAAAGGTATTCCCTCCACACTTCCTCCTGCAAGTCAGATCAAGACTTGATCAAGCAGGAATTCTCAAATGTGATTGGACTGTTGTTCCTCATCCCTAATTGCTATTGAAGAGGAGATCGTCACAGGTCACAGCTTCTGGCAGACAGCTTTCACACAAGAAAAAACCCACAATTTTATGGAGTAAACGTCACAAAGACCCTAATCTGAATTTTAGTGGCCACAATAAGTTTGTCCCACACTACCTGAATGTAACTGGTGTTAACATACAGGAAGCATGGGAGTAGCCATGCAATTAAGCTTTTCATATATCTGAGAGCACAGCTATTTCCTTCTGACAGCCTAGAAATTAAAGGATTTCTATGGAAAATAAACCATATATATAAATGGATTACAAAGCTGATGACAGCTTGATAAATGGAGTTAATTTCAACATTAGAGAAGCTGCATGGAAAGTGAAAGAGCAAGACGGACCTCTGAGTTGGCACAGATGGTCAACTGTTGTCCATATCCGTCCAATTAAATATGGGAATTGCAGGAAAACTTGATGCATGAGCACTCTGCAGTCACCAGGGCTGCAGCAGTGTGAACAGGACCCAAATTTAATTCACCAAATTTATTTAATACTGCAATGAAACTGAAAAGGTCTTTAAAAAACCCCATACAGTTGAATGTTAGAAAGAATCTTAAGTACTAGACAAGTTGTCATTTACCTATGCTTAACATTAAATGTTGCTCAAGATACTACAGTTATTTCCTGTTCTACATCTAGAGGAGCACTATCATAGGTAAGACAAGGACTTTACCAGCAGTTAAGATTCTTAAGTTAGTTTAGAATAGCTGAACACAGCTGTTACAGGTTGGAAGCTGCAAATATTTTTAAGTACTTACAAAGCTTCTTGGATCTTCTAACTAAAGCATTAATAAAAGTATTTTTTTCTCTTTCCTGCAATAAACTAGCATGTGAAAAATCAGTAAATTCACTGTTTAATTGGATACAACTGCAGTGACTCCCACAGGGAGTCAAACAGAACTGGTCCTGTAACAAGCCTGGCTCCTCTCCTCCACAGTGGGGGTGGAGTCATGGTGCTGGATGCAGTGGACAAAGAGAGAGACCCATTTCTTCTGGGAAGTCAGAGATGTCCTGTGTGGATCATGAAAGTTTTTGCTGGCATACTGTAAAAAATGATCCAAAGATAAGCACACCTCACTGCCAGCCCACACCTCAATCCATGTGTTGGTTTTTCACCCAGAACATTGTGCCAGCTGATGGAAACCAAGTAAAACATGTAGGTCTGACCTAGCCAACTACCTTAATTTTAGATCCAGCTCCTGGTCTGGCTATCCAAGAAGGACTTGGGTTAAAACGTAGAGCAAATTACAAGTGGTTGTGTGGGCTGCAAAGGAAAGAGCAGACCCATAGAGTTGAAGATTTTGAGAGATAAACACTGTTATAAAATGATAACCTTACTGAAAACAATGCAATTTGTGTACAAGACTGATAAATATCCTGAAGTGTTACAAGAAATAGCACGGAGTTGTAAAACCAGTAAACAGTTGCATTTTCTATACTGCAGTACAGCAATAGAAAGGATCAGCTTGTCAAATCACAACCCACTACGTGTCCAGCAGGAAGTGGAAGTGGCCAACCTGCCTGGTAAGACATGTTGAAAAAGCAGTTTAGGTAATAGACAGCCAAGGAAAGCACACCGTGGGTGGTATGTTACTGTATAGATGATCTATTTCTCTCATGTAAATAATATTAATGAAGTAAGTAGTAACTGCAAGTTTAGCACCTATCAGTTAATAGTATTAATTATGTTAACATACAAATTTCTTTGTTAGAACTGCCATTTTTACCTGTTTGAAGGGATCCTTTTAGATCCACCTTTCAGTGCCTGACTTCCTAGAGGGAAGCTGCTGGTTTTTCAAGGGAACATTTTTATTTGTAGTTTCCAGTAAGTTAAATATGGGCATTGGTAGGAGAAGTAAAAATGATCCACTTTAATGGTATGAACATTTTAAAAGGTAAAGAGATGGCACTGTAGCTTCCCAATTTTGTGTAGAAAAGTTATCACATGGGAGTGCTGAATTACAGCATTACAGAAACTGAAGCTGTCAGGCCTATCAGTGAAACCAATAAATGAATCTGTACATGGTGGGAGAAATACATGACTGGAACAGCTAAGGAATGTACAGTACTACTGACTGTATGGACAGCTGCAATTCCTACTAATCTTCAGCTCACCAAAAATAGACAAGTTTTAAAATGGAAATCTAAGGCACACAAAATACCATAATGATTTGATGTATACTGTATATTACATAGTCAATAAGCATAAAACTGCTGGTACAAAACAATGGCATAATATTGGTTCTGTTTTATCATTATTTACAATCCCTTCATATCCTCTATTTGAACTAATATTAAGCTTTGAACTAAAATTTGCAGCATACCCAGTTTTTACAGGTTTTACTTAAAATAGGTAAGAGACAAAGAACTGGTTCAATTCCTCCATCCTCTGCCATCAATAGCTTTGTTAATTTGAACAGGAATCTGCAGAACTGAACCCAGGATCATTACATGGTGATTGCTACTTCAGACCTGGCTCCTGCAAACACTGCACGTGGCTACAGGAGAACACTTTCATGGATCTACAGCCACACCAAAGGATTTGTAGCACCGAGGTCCTGACTGGCACTGTGTGTTCCAAACACCACTGATGTATTTCTGTACCGAAACTGTAAATAGAGTTCTTGCACTTCAGCTTCTCAAGGAAAAAGCACCTTGTCTTTAAATAAAGCAGATCCAGATAGTTCATATTCCTCTAAACAGCACCACTACAGTATAATATTATCAAGTATATTATTAGTACGTTTTCACACTGGAAAAGTGACTTCATTCTACCTACAGGTTCCCCAGCTAGAGCAGGCACCGAGGCGGAAGGAGGGGACAGCTTTGTCTGTGGGCCTGATCCTGCAGCGCTCAGACCCCAGGGAGCCCTGGCGTCAGTGCCTCCTCCTGGCTCCAGCCGGCTCGCATGAAGATGTTGCAGGATGAGGTCAGTCCTTAGCTAATGTTGTCATTTGGTAATTTGTTTAAATAAATAAGTTTAAACAAGAAATACATAGGAGAGGAGAATCAGAAAGAAGAGTGGGATGCTACAGTATTTAAAACCAATGGAGTGTCTGTTTTTCTTCTGGTTTAGCAAATACTCGTTTCATGATATCTCACTTTCTCAACAAAAATGAAGAACATAAATTTCGAGGAAGGATACCATCCTTTCCATGTGAAATGTATAAATTGCTTCAAAAATTTACAAAACAGTTTTGTAAAAAAACAAGGAGCATTGGTGAATATTACAGATAGGTTATTCTTAACAAAACATTTGCTGCTAAATATTAGAAATTTGACAATTTTTCAACACTTCCTTTGTATTTTTCCCAAATTATTTTTTTTTTATCAGAATAGAATAAGGCAACTCTAGGGGGTATTTTTTATCCCAAAACAATCCTACCCCTGAGGCATTAGGAACATTTGGTTGCCATGTTAACTTAGAACGCTGCAAACAAATGAGACTGATGCACTTATTGCTCAAAAAAATCTTAACAAATGCTGCCTTTAAAAAAACCAGATAATATTCATAACTCCCAATAGCAACACACGTATTGACCAGACATCTCCTCATTTCATGTTTGTACACTCTCTTGAAAAAGAATAAAAAGGCTCTATAATTCATAACTGTTTGTTCATATGCAACATAAAATCTTCAATGAAAAAAAGGCAAGTTAAAAACAACCACATATGCTATCAGCATACATCCTGCAGCTGTAACATCATGGAACTCTACACAGCAAGAACAAAATCATTTCTTCTGTGGAGTATGCACAAACCTTAGACAATATGATCCTTATACTATACTATTTCAAGTTAATTTTAAAAATAGAAAGTGCTTTTAAAATATATATTTACAGCTTAGAAACAACTTCCAGCCACCATTACCAATAACTTCATTCTACTGACGAATCTAAAGAACAAAATTAATTGGTTGTCTGAAAGATTTGTCTGTAATTTGGACTATATAGCAATGGTTGGAAGTTGTTAAAGCAATGGCACCATGAAGTAATAATTCAGCTTATTTATTTTAACTGTTTGATGTGGTTAAGCACCAAGAGCTGTGTAGAGCTATAACTGTATAACTTGATTTAACACCATAAAATGTGAACCTGTTAAAATCCCTATAAATGATTTTTGTAGTAAACAGACGATTCAAAGCACCAAAATATAAATTCCTAAAGGTAATAAACTGAATGATTCAATCAAGGTTAATAACCTAAACAAAATCTTTTTTTAGAATGTATTAAAACTATACAACTTTTTTTTTTTTTTGCTTAAAATGTGCTTGAGCACCACCAAATGTTAAAGTCACAGTTTAAGAAGAAATCCCCCCCCTTTTTTTTGTTTTTACCTCAGCCTTAAAATGGTTGAGATGAGCAAATAGTAAACGACACGAGACTTGTTCTTTAACAGCACCTTAAAGAAACATCATGGAACTGCACCAGGAGGGGCACATGACACCGACACCTACGCCCAGTGGTTGTAGGGCCCTGCCACTCGTGTCAGGGCGTACGAAGATACTGTGATTACGTTATCCTTGGTTACTGTTAACGCTCTGCGGGATGGAATTTGGTTGAACTCGTTGTCTTCATAAAAAATATCTCTGTTTCCACTTGGTTGCTTTGCTTTCCTGTTGCTAGAGTTCAGTTCAGGATTCTCTGTTCCTAATCGTTCCGCTTCTTTTTCTTTTTCTCTCGCCCTCTCGGCCATCTTTGCTTCCCACATGGCTAAACCATGTTTTGGCTCATTTAAATTTTTGTGTTGGTAAAAAACTAAAGAAATTCTTGTGGGATGATTGCGGTTGGGTTTTTTAATTGGTGTGGTAGCATGGAGTTCACGCCTTGCACATTCAATTAAGATAGAACCATGAGAAGGTGCCACAGCAACCCCACCAATGTCGTCATCCAAAAAATTGTGCTCGCTGTCTGACCACAATTCCTCAGCCTTTTCTTCAGAATCAGCCGGTTGTCCCAGTGCACTGTTTTGCTTTTCATCAACACAGTCAAAGTCACAGACCTGTCCTCGATGGGAGCTGCCCTTTTCCGCTGGGCATCCATGGGAACAGTCAACTTCGGTTCCGACGGCATCCTTTGCCGAAGAGCTTAGCAGTACTGATGAGTCACAAGAGCTGATCATCTCTGAGGAAGGAGAATTGTCTAACTGAAGCTGACAATTCTGTTTGTCTGGCTGATGTTCAAGTATAGTGGGCAGGAGCTCTCTGTGGGCTGGGGGGCCTGGAGCAGTGACCTCGGGAAGAATCGGTGGCACGCCATTCACCTTCTCGTTCAGCAGAATTCCAGTATAATCTTTGACCGACACATCAAAGTTCTTGCAATTAACATAAGGTGTCATGTGAGGTTGCTTGGTACTGCATTCAAAATACCCGTAGGGAACTGAAAAATCTTGTTGAATATTAGTCACTGCAGTTAGGCCAGGCTTATGTGCGAGAGATGGATAAGGATGTAAACTATCCACCTTAAAGGGGGAGGAAGGCGTGTACTGTTTTAATAAAGAGCAATTTTTAGTAGTGTTTGAACTATGTTTCATGGCATAAAGGTGGTTGGAAGTCTCCATTTTTATTCCAGGTTTTAAAGCATCCGTTTTGTTCCCTAGAAGGAAATGCACACCAAAATGTAAGTACTTCTCAATCAATAAAATACCTCTATTATAGTTTCATACTTGCTTTCTAATATGAAAAATGCACATTGACTACAGATTTTTCAAAATTATTATTTTTAGCTTTTCAGGAATATCTCTATGACTATACATGTGAATATATATATATATATGTATATGTATATATATGTATATATATGTATATGTGTGTATATATATATATATATACACATGTATATATACATGTATATATATGTATATATATATAAAATAACCTTGCTCAATTAATGCCTTAACCTTTTCCAGTCAGGTTGCTGGTTGCTGGTATATAAAATAGAAAAGTATTTCACAGAGGGATGAAGAAAACATACAGATAAAATTAAATAACCACAGAATCCCAATTCACATAGCCCAGTCCTACAGAAATGCTTCCCAGCAGCTGACTGCTGGCCTCCAGTTTTTACATAAATGATGAAATTCAGTCTGAAATTCAGCCTGTGAATCAGTCAAAATTCTTACCTGCCTTAACCACGTATTATGATCAAAGGAAAAAGCATGTTTATGGATCTTGTCCATTACAGTTAAAACAGTTACTGAATTACAATGATCCATGCATTCCAATACTGACTGAAAATTGCCTTTAAAAGAAAAAAGTATCTGACAACATGCTCCAGGTAAATCCATCCTTACAAAATGGATTGAGACATGTGATTTGGCTGTCTTCCATCTGTCCATCTAATTGCCTCATTATTTCAGATCTCTGTGCAGACATCCTTGTTCAATCTCTCTCAGTTCCCTAATCAATTTCTAGCTATGGCCGCCTGCTGCTGGGCTTGGCTGGGGAAGAGGCTCTTCACATGACTGATTCTCATCATGGGTAGGTTCAGCCCATGGGAGTAATGGGGAAGAATTCCATCGACTTTGATGGGCTTTGCACCATGCTCTGCAATGGCTTTACCTGTGTTGTGCTGGCAGACTGGCACCCAACAGAGAGCTCTTGCTTACTCTCATAAGACTGTCACTGTCAGTGTTTCTTCTTTAGTCCATAAATACACAGAACGGTTAATTGTTTTACACAGTGTAGAAGCACTATTCTTTCTCCTACTATGTCTCCTAGTAATTTATAAATTAGTGATGAATTAAAAACATTCCTCCAATAGGAATCCAAAAAAGTCAAAGTGAGATAATGACAGGCACAGTAGCTAGTATGCAGAAACTGAAAGCTGTACAGGGACATGAGGAGGTCACATCAACTCTTTAAAAACCTGTTCTATCATCTAAACCAAAAAGTATTTAATGTCCTTAACAGCCTCCAGCCCAGAGCAAGGCCTTTGCCCTAAAGCTTTTAAACACAGCATTTGAGAATTGCCTTCTCCATCACCTCAGCAGAGACAGGCACATTCTGTGAAAATAAGTTTTAACAACCCATGGCACTCAATTACAGAAGTGTTGCAAGTGGATTTTTGTTTTTTAAATGTGATCCCCCTCCAAAATGCAGATGTTCTTTGAAACACATTTACCTGTTATTCCTCCCCTTAAATCTTCTACATAGGTCTGGATGTCTCTCATGAAATCACATTCAAACTTACAGCAGATAGGCTAATTTTCCTCTCTTCTTCCTAACAAGCTGTGCTTCATTTTTCTTTATTTTTCACCTGCTCATCAGAGAATTTAAGTCCATGGCTTCTTCCACCTCTTCCTTCTTTTCTACTTCTCATTACTGCCCAGTCCCATCCAATAGTCCTACCCTGTGGAGGCCTGAGCCAAGATCTGACACCAGGTACCACAGTGTAGAACCACAGTGCTCCTGCACACCTTGACCCAGGCACAGCTCTGTGCTGCCCAAACGGGGGTTGTGCCAGAGAAACAACCATGGCCTCCCTGGCACCTGCTGCTGCCAGACTCCACTGCCCTGCTCCTTCCTAACGGTCCTGCAAGGGACAATTTGTACTGTCATTTGGTAAAACCTGGGGGATTCTACAAATCCACTGCTGTGCAGCAGTGTCCATGCCATTGATAGGAAGCTATTACAGCTCAGATTCTGTGAAAGCCATCATCTGCCATAGGAATCGGAGAACACAGCTCTCGTACTTTTAAGTGACAGAAATTCAAGTTGCTTATTTAGGTAAACATTCCAACAACGTTCTTTCAAGCTGGTCAAACTGCCATTTATTAGAAGAAGGGAACTTGGAAATACTTCATAGGTGTTCACACACCACCAACAAACTATATTTGGGCGATCAGTGTTGTCTCTTGGGGTTTTTTCTGCCCCAAGAGACAACACTGGCTACAGTGACTTGTTCATTAGCCTCTAAAATGCAGAATAGACAAGTAGTTTATTTTAAAGGAGCTTTTTCCTCCCATCAGACGTGTAGGAGAACACAGAATCAGAACAGACTGGCAGAATTTCATAAGCATCACTCACCTAAACAATGCAAAGTGTTACCAAGATTTTCTGGGGCTTCAGTTTTCACTTTTACTGGTGTTGAATATTTTTTATCTATTAATGGCTGTTTTTCAGTCGGGGTCCTCCTTGTGTCTGGTTTCTTTTTCTTGGTAGCTCTGAGAGGCTCAGCCAACATCCGTACTTCTCTGGGGAAAGCTGTGAGCACCTGTATGGCTCCGGCTTTTATCTTGGCTTCCAGGCCCTCTTCAGTGCCAAACTCATCTGTTTGTGAGATTTTGTAAAGAGGCAACACATGGAGCTGTTCATCGCTTGGAATCACCCCCACTCTCCGGTTATCTTCCTTGGTTAAGGTACAGACCTGGCAGGAGCAGAATCAGTTACAAATAACCCACAAAACACAAGTTACATAAAGGCTCGGGCAGTCATCCTAGGCTTCACTGCTTACTCATGTTCTATGGCCTCAATGCTATGGGGCTTTCAAATGCGAACATCTGACAAATACTTGTTGACCTATGATGACAGAAAAACTATTAGTACTTCAAGGCACATGTCTTGCACAGGAAAGTGAAATTTTGGCTCAGCTTGCAGTATCCACAAATATATGCCAACCTTGGTAAATAATCGCAGCTGTAAATATGCTGTAAATTCCTAAGCATTCCAATTATTTTTTTAATACATAAATACATCTTTGATGTTCAGGTTCATTTTTAAGGTTCATTTCATACAAAATATGAAAAATTATTTTTGCATTAAACAAGAAGCACCTATGATCTGGATTTTTTTCTATGATTTGGAATTGGTTCTGGTGTTTGTTTTGGCTGGTAAATGAAAAAAACCCCAAACCAGCACGAACAGTCACTCATACTGCTCTATATGTTTTGCAAATCTCAGCTCTAACTCCCTCCCTCTCGCAACACTTTCTTAAATTAACACTCTGCTGTAATTAACTCAAAAGACTCAGGAAATGTTCTCTTAGGCCACTGCCCTCCTTCCTGTTATTCTGTGTTGTGAGATCCTGGAGCCCAGAGGAGTGTGCTGGTTATATCCAGTTTGATGAGCATTTATCAGAAATGTGAATAAATATTCCAACTTACTGCAATAGTTTTGCCATTATAGATGCTGAACATTTCCAGCACTCCCTGAGTTCCAGCTGTTACTAACACTAACCCTTGGCTCTTGAAAGCAGTGCTGACACTGGCACTGTGATCCCTGGCCATTCCCAAGGGATGGCAACAGCTCTGTGTGCCTGAGCACGGGCACAAACACTCATCCTTCTGTAGTTTTGTCACTTCCATTCCCAAGGGACTGCTACATGGCTAGAAAGCCATACATCAATATCATGACTTAGGGAAGCTGCTGTTTTGCACGAGTTACTAACTACACACATAAAGGAATAGGAGCACCATCCAAGGATGGCATGGTAACTCCCTAAATAGAAGCGTATCATTCCATCATTGTGTAGGTTGAATCTGATGCCTACCATAAACAGTCAATCCAATTTCCCAGAATCTTGTCACCATGCTAACATTCCAGGGGAGAAGAATGTTATTACTTAGGGGGTGAAAAAAACCCAAACACTTTTTATTTTGTAGCACAGCTTTTGCATAAAGGCATCACACAATTATTTCTAGAAAAATAAAATTACAGAATCACAAACTAAAAATCCTGAACCAAAAAGGTGGTGGCTAGTGCTTTATCAACAGCTCTATGCAAAGCTTGGCAGTTGCAGAGCAGCAAAAGGAGGAAATCTGAGGGGCAGAGACAAGGAAGAGCTTTTCAGGAGGCAGTTGGAAGGGATGGAGAGGGGGCTCTAAGGCAGTTAGCAGCTGCTTTGTAGCGCTCACTGAGGTGCCATGCGTACTCACCTCCTCTGGGCAGCCTCTGCACTAGGAGGGAGATTTAGAAAAAACAACAAGTTGTTCTGTGAGCAGCGATTGGCACCTTGCTCCCTGTGGGCTTCTCCATCCCACACTCCCACACACCCAGGCCCAGCAGTGATCCCTGCTCCCACCCTGCTGGGGCCTGCCTCAGCCTCAGGGCCACCTCCTCCCTGGATCCAGCTCCCCTCACTCAACAGTGGCATTTCACAACTCACAACAAGAGGTTAAAACATTTCCAAAGACAATTCGGTTCCTGCCAAGTTCAGTGACATCTGCTTGAGACTGGCCAGCAGATGCCAAATTATTCAGGAAGGGTGAGAGGGGGTCAGACATATATAGAGAGAGCACAGTAGAAAGCCTGGTGCACTCTCCCCTTCTAAATTATAAACAAAAGCAGCAATAAAGTCAGCATGGAGGGGCCAGGCTCCCACGTGTTCTCATCAGAAATTGGGCAGTGGTCCTTTAAAATACCATGTCCAGCCTGCATATGGCCTGGTGTCTGCACTTGTCTGAAAAACGTCTTGAAGATTCAATCCACAATATTTATTATTTTGAAAAGTGAGACCCTCATCCTATTTACAATTATAAATTTCCAAGCAAAAACCAACACCCTCTGAAACAACAAAGATGAAGAACTGTTTTGAGGAACAAAACATGATGAGGGCTGTAGTATATTGACAGAACTATGGTGAAAGTACCGCCAACTTCAGGACACAGCATATATTAAATACTGAGTTTGAACACCTATTAGGAAATTAATGTATATCCAAAATTGTATCCAGACCCGAAGACCAGTACATCTACAGCCTAAATACACAACATGAATTTTAATACATGTATACTGGCACGGTCAGTGCCCCCTTTAATATATTTTAACATAAAAGTGAGGGTGCTATGGCAAACAGATAACTGAAAAGAATGATATGGGAAAACCAGCCATAAATTAAGGCTGTACAGATAAGCTAAAAGCTTACAGCTAAAGGTGGTAATTCACCAAATGAGAAATATTGGCTTAAAAAAACCCACTTCAATATTCAAATCTGTACAAAATATTCCATTAAGGAACTTAGAAGCCTATTGCTGAGAAGTTAAAAGCAATATTTTCCATTGGTACTGACACTGCTGCAAACTGACCAAAATTAAACACAAACATGAGAAAACGATCAAGTCCGTTAAAGGCCATTTACAGCATGAAGCTGCATATCCTGCTACTCTGCTTTTTCCAGAACAGGCAGCTAAATCATCCAGGATGCTCAAAGGCCAAAGAAACGTTGGCCAAATGGTTTGTTTAGGTTTCCAATGTGCTTGGTGATCGAATCCATTACCTATTCTGGGTTTAGTGATGTCATAGTAAAAACTGCATGTTTATGAAACTTCATTATTATTCCCTTCTTTTAAACTTAAAATGCACCAGGAACTCAATGCAATTCCCTCCAGACATCCATCTGCAGCCACACAGCTTCCAATGTGTTATTCTGGCTCTCTTTGATCTGCCTGTGTCCTCTTGAACCTCACATGTAGAAATGATGGAGCCTTTTCCACTGTGTTGTAATAACAGATGTTTTACATTCAAGTTTCAGCAGAGCAGTCAAACAGCCTTTCTAAATCTGAAGGATGGATCAGGTTTCCTACACACCCTTCCCTGTGCAGCTGCAAACAGAGTGGGTGCCACTGGGGACTCGGGTGCTGCTGCAGCCTTGCCCACCATTACACATACAAACATCTTTGCTTTTCCTTTGCAGCTGAGACAGACCACGTTGTTCTGTTGGCCTGATCTACCCTGAGCAGGTGTGTGTAGGTCAGAACCAGAGAAAGGAACCCCAAACATATTTTCCTTTTGCCCACTTCATGCCCCAGGCTGTGCCATCAGACAGGTGACACAGGTATGGCACAGGAACTGCTCTCAGGGAGCTTGCAGGTTAGCAGAGTGAACCTCTCCTGTTTCTCCATTGGCACAATATAAAAACCTAACAGAAATCCTTCCTTTACAGCCCCAGGGGTTCATCTTTCCTCCTATTTGTTATAACTGAAGCACCAATTTAAGCACTTGGTAGCGCTGCAGCTCCAAAAGGGAGCTGGGGGTGCAGACTGTGGTGTAACCATGCACAGACACCATGTCAAAGGCCTGGAGCCACGGGCAATGGTGTGATGAGCTGTCCCTGCAGAAATACAGTAAGGTAAGGCAAAAGCAGAGGGTTTGAGGGTTTTATCCCTACCAGGAAGAGCTTGTTGATAGACTGGTGATTGTCACTACTTAGTTCTACTGCCAGTAATAAATTATATATTGTAGCTGCCCTCAAAGCACAGATTTATCTTCCTCCCCTTCTTCCCAGTGTCTGCTGCAGACTGTGTGGCACCAAGGATTACACACAACTGCAGCTACTCTCTCTCCTTCCTCAGCCCCAGTAACAAGGGCCCTGTGCCCCCTTGGATGAACAACACCCACATACAAGCTGCAGAACCAGCAACAGCCTTTTTGTCCCAGTCACTTTTAAACCCCAAAAAAGAACACTGCCAGTGCCTTAAATGGATTCCCACAGGTATGAAGGACGTGACCCTTCACAGCTAATCTGATAAAGAAACAAAAGTACTTACATTTCACAGACTCCATCAATAACTATAAAGCTTTTATCTGTGTTGCTCATTTAGCTTCATATCCATAAGGAACATGCACCCTAACACTGCAGCTGTAACAAACATCAGTGGCCCTTAGGAGAGCATTAAGAGATGACAAGAGTCTAAGTAAAAATGAATGATATATTTATTGTCTTAAAGGTTCTTTAAAAACTCAATTTGTAGGCAGAAATTACTTTTGCTTCTTTCAGATAAACATTAGTTTACATCTCTGTAGAATTGTCAGGTGTGTTCATTCTACTACAGAGCAAGCAGGGAACAGTAGTGTTTGTTTTTAGCTTTCTACCAGAAGCAGCTCTGCTAAATTCAGGGCTTGACTCTGCTAGCCAGGAACAATGTTCAGCAACTCAGATCTCTAGTGATAATTACCATGTAATGGTGATCCCCAATTTGTGTAAATTAAGATGTACTAGTCTCTTTTGTATCTCCAGAGGGAATTTCCAAGACACTCCCACTGCTAACACGAACTTTACAGGATGATTTCTTTTCAGTCACATGCAAATAGTGCAGCTGGTCAAACACACATACTGAGAAAAAATGCAAGAATGTTTTAAAATATATTCTTTAAAGTGTACAGTAAACTTATTCCTTATTATGAACCTCATTTAAGTCCTCTGCTGAACTATGTCTGTGCCTGGTTTAAATAATTTGAGTAGACTCTGGGTTGGGTGCCCTGTGCAGAATTCATACTTGTGGTAAAAGTGATTCACCAACGATAAAGGGAGAAAATAAAAAGGTGTCACACTAACAGAGCCAAGCAGCATTTGCAATTATCAACTTACAAGGTATTTACTTTAACCTTTTTAGCCTAGAAGAACTTCAGATTAATAAAGATTTTGTGTTCAATTAAGGAGAAAGGGAAGAAATTTTAACACTAACAAGGGCCAAGATGACAAGTACACCATGTACAGATTTTAAAATGTAAGGCGTGACAAGCAGTTAAGAAAAACAAGTGAAAAATAGTAAAGCCATGGATGCTGGAGGTTTTTAGTGCAGTGCAAATTGTTCTCATTCTGTTCATTACCACATTATCAGAAAGCAATCTCTGTGAGAGCTGTCACCTCAGAATTGTACTTGCACTCAGTACATTTTACAGACAAAATACGTCAACAGTTATGTAAATAACCCCTCCATCATTATGGTCAGTGATTTATACGAAATCATCGTGTATTTTGAGCTAGGTAGGCAGCCACAAAGCACCTTCTGGAACTATACAGGAATACAGGAAGTGCTGGTATCACATGTGCTAATTTATTTTTTGTGTCCTTACCACTAAATTTCCTATGGTATTACCAGACTTGGTTATAAGCCAAAATTAACAACCCTAATTTTGATTGTCATTGAAATCTGGACTGAAGCAAGCCCAGCATGTCCTGCCACCCTGTTTGCAAAAACCAACTGCCAGTTTTATCTTTTCTGCTTTGAGCTTGTCTTTCTTCAATACTAGGGTCTTAATTTCTGGAAGATCACTTAATGGAGTAATTCCCAACCAATCTTCTCGCTGGCAATCCATCAAGGTATTTCATACAACAACCACGCCAATCTGTGGGTTTTCCTTTCATACTGAGATTTAAAGACTGTAACAGTCACCTGGTTCCACCACAATCCATAAGTCTACTTTCTGACCTGTAACTACATAACATGAAGCCTGGTAAGTGCCCAGTGCAGGAAAGGGTGCATTTGATGAGCCTGAGGGAGGTAAGTTAGTAATGAATTAGTTTGCTTTAGCTCTTCCTCTCCAGAGGTCTGTACAGCTCCTTGCTTACACAATTATCTGCCTTTAACATCAGCCCTCTCCCAGGAATAACTTATCTGCCCCCTGGCCAGGCCTCTCTACAGAATGGAGGTACTTTGTGGAAGGATCACTCCCATCCCGTTTTTGATCTGTTCTGCAATAAGATGAACTCATGTCCTCTGTAGACAGTAACAAATACATGCAAATAATATGGGCATTGATAAATAGCAACATGCAGTAATTTTGAAACAACTTCAAAACCTTGATGCAAATGAACCCCCAAGCAGCACTTTGGAGCTCACAGTAATGCCAGTGAAGAGCCCCAGGCAGAGGATGCTGTGTACGTACCACAGTGCTCCCGTTGTGCATGTTGTGTGTGTCCTTGTGGGCGTGGGCACAGAAATCGATGCACGCCGTGACACCCGAGAAGGGCCGACCCTCCTTGGAGCCCAGCCTGCAGTCGGGGCCCATGTGCTCATTTTCCACCTGAAAGGAAAACAAACTACAGACGCTCAGCACTGCAAGCGTGGGTTTGCAACCCCACGAGCAGCTTTGTGACAGAACCAAGGCAGCCAGGCAGACTCCGTAATTTGTAGCTTCCTATGAAACATATAACATTTGTGGCTGGATGCCAACGAGATAATCAGGCCAGCCACAATCAAAATGTCTTGGACAGTAAAAACGTTTTATTTACAGTATTATGTCTAAGCATTTTTCAGATATAAAAATATGGTACTACTTAAGCACCGGTTCAAAGTAAAGAGGTGCAGTGTATTGAAGCCTGATAAAGGCACCGGGATTCACCCAGGAATGCTCTGGGGCTGCTGCTTTGATGGAAACTGTGCTGCTCTTCAGAGCTGGATGTCACACACCCACCTGGTTCTGGAAAGCTTCTGGAGCAAGCTTCTTATAAACCGGAGCCACATCGGTAGCTAATGTTTGCAAGTTGTTTTCAAGAAGTTCCTCCTGCAGGGAAAGGCAACATTTGGTGCTGCAGTTTGCTTTAAAAGAATCTCAGCCAGTTTAAAGATGCACAATAGGTCAGCTTCTATCTCATATTTTATTAAACTGACTTTTGTTCTGCTGCCCTTTGTCACTAACCACAAATGTCTACTTTTGCATGACTAAACCCCCAAAACTCTTAAACAGAAACCAGCCAAATAACAACAGAGGATACCTGGTAGGTCAAAGGAACCCAGCACACTGGAACTATTTTCTGCATCATTTCCCATACACAGTCAAGGAGTGAGGTATTTTGCACACAAAAACACAGAAGTAACATCCAGAGGAGAAAAACCATACCCAAAGCTGAGTGGGGATGGAAGCCCAGGCCTTCTGTTAGTGTTTTGCTTATGGGGCCTTAGCCTATGCTGACACACCATGTGAGAAACTTCTAATAGCATTTAACTTCCGCTCTTAGGTCTTTTCTCAGGTACTTTTCTCATATTGCAGCAGAACTTCTCTGACATTCTGTTCTTTGGAGCAGCAAAAATCAGGACTGAATGGAAATAACTACTAGATTCAGAAATAATATTCCCTTCCTTAGGCTAAGCCATATAAACACAGAATTAGCTATGTGAGCTTCTATGGCAGTGTCATATTTAAGCTCTAATTTGTAGAAACAATCCCTAAATTCTAATCCTAAACTTCTGCTTTTCCAGGAAAATCACCAACCAGCTGGGAAAGCAGAGGCAGTGACGACTCCCTAATTTCTTTTCCTCCAAGGACCAGGCTGTGAGAGACAACTGCAGCTTAAGTTTCTCATAGTGTACAGTAGCAAAAAATAGCAGCTTGCTTCATTTTGTTGAAAAAAATTCAAACACATTTATCACCACACACTGTAGACACCAACATACATAAACACCAGGGGACTTCACTTTTTTCAATGTGATGTTACATTACAAGACCATACTGTATTTTTAACTCGTACTAAACCCAGTTTTATCTGCTGTAAATGGCTACCACAAGGTTTTCTGAGCTGCATTAAAGGTAATGTATCCTTAATTATCCATCTTATCAGGAGGATATCTACCCTAGGAACCATTCTTTCCTCACTCTATTACACCCTTAACCTCATCTCACTCAGCATCAGACACCTACAGAGCAAATGCATGCACAGAATGCTCCATGCATAGCATTATACAGGGGGAGAACCTCAACACACCAGGAGTGGCAAAGGACAGAGAAGGAACGTGATCCCTAAAATGAAAGAATGCCCAAAAAAACCATTTTGCTCTCTTGAGACAAGCAGAGCTGTGTTTGGCCTGGGGCAGGTGTTTGTGCCTCAGGCAGGTGTTCAGTGAGGAGGGCAGAGGGGCAGGGTGTGCTCTGCTGTGCTGAGGCAGAAGCCCCACCTCAGCCCTAAGGAGGTTTGGGAATAGCCACAGGGCGATGGGCCCCACACGGCTCCAAGGAGACTGAGCTCGTGTGCATGAGAAATACTTCATGAACTCTTTTAGGACAACAAGTCAGGAGCTGGGAGGAATATTTACCTGCAGTGAATCAAGTGGCAGCTCTCTTTCAATAGAGAAGGCATGTTTCACACTGTGTGTACGCAGAAGGATTACTGGCAGGCTCATTAACCCCAAGAGAGAACCTGGTACTGAGTGCCCAGTGGTGCCTCAAAACATGTCAGCTGTGCTAGGAAAGATGTGGCACTTTTACCTAGGAGTTCCATAGGGAAGTGGGGTTACAGACATCTACAATCAGAACAAAAGGCACTTTGGAGTCACCCTGAGAAGTCTCTCTTCACCAGGCAGTGGTTACCAGCTCAGAACACCTTTATTCCTTCTTCAAGAAAATATTTTCAATATAAAGTAACTAATGTGGTTGGATATTTTTTTTAGAGGTTTGTTATTTCACATAATCCATCACTGTTTTCTGTGCTGCCTCACCTTCATGGCATCACTAACACTCATGAGCTGCAATTACAGTATCATTTCACTGCATCGCAATTTAGTGTAATTCATTCCTTCAAAGCTATTTCAAAAACATGCTATCCACAGAAAAACCCAGTTTATTTTGGTGACAGAGGGGAAACCCAGGCTGTCAGCTGGTCCTACAGCAGTGGGAAAGCAGTGCAGCCCCAAGGTACAACATTTTCTGTGCCAGGGCAAAAGGCCTGAAACCCTGAGCTTCAGGCTTGGCTCTTAGAGAAAGGCCTTTACTTACAAAGAATTAACATTTCACACAGAGTCACACAGTGAGCTAAATGTGCATGCAGAAAAGCATTAAGAATAATATTATGGTATTTAAATATGTAGTAATTATTTCACTGAACGAAATCTCAGTGTCATTTGTTGGGTGAGTCTGTGGTAAGTTATGCATACATGTGGGAGAGATAAGGGGTGGAGAACATCTCATTCTGAAAATCATCAGAAAAAAGGATTTTGAGAAAAAAAAAATCTTACTTGTTTAGGGTCATCAGTGAGAAGCCTAAATTTCCTGGGGTTTTTGCTCCTGGCAAACTTACAGCCATTGAAATACATACTCCATGAACAGCCAAATGAGAATGATGCTCCACAAGTTTCTGGGTCAAGTCCTTGACATGCACAAGTACGACTACAAAAGGAAATAAGGACACATCAGGGCAGCTGGCAACGAGCTCTTGGGTCTGGGGGTTTTTTTTAGGTCAGTGCTATTTTGCTATTTCTTTTATAATACAGAGCATAACAAAGGAATTTGTGAAATTCATGGCTTAACCAGGTATTTTCTATTAAGAAAATACTCATGTGTAGAGGGCTGACTTTCCTCCACAAAGACAATCTCAACTTCCCCAACACCCGAAATATAAACACTCAGTTATAGCTATATAAATACACCCATGCTTTCATTTTGACTTCTCCAGTTGGATAACATTTCCAACCAAGAAAACAGCCCTGCTACTAAAGGTTACCCCAAATCCAATAATTCTTGTGTTACATGCAGCAATACCATTAACTCCAAATTGATCTGACTGTCTGAGTAGACCCTTTAAGAACACAAGCATTAGGTTCAGGTCCCCATACAGCTCTCAGAGTCTGTTAAATGTGAGCTACACAGAAATCAGCACACACAGGCAGCACTGCAGTTGCAATATATTCTCTAATCAATTAAACTAAATTCCTCCCAGAGACACAGAGAGGAAGATCTTAGTTTTGAGTGTTCAACCTCACATCTATTTTTAACAAAGTCACGACCCCCCTCCTTGGCAGCACTGCTGTGTGCACAGGGCACGCTGCTGGTGTTTGGGCAGCGTGCACAGAGCCAGGAGAGCAGCTCAGTGCCACCCTTCACCCTGGGCACGGCACACACAACTCCCACGGACAGCCTCGTCTCTAGGAAAAGCCAGGAACGAGGTGTGATACTGAAACGGCACCCGGTGGTGGGGAATTTCAGATGTATGAGCTGAACTCCTTAACTCTGCAGGACACCGAGGCCTCCCAGGGCAGGACTCACTCTTCGTTGAGGGCGCAGCGCCGGCTCGTGGGGCAGCCGTACTTGCGCAGGCTCTGGGTCAGCTCCTTGTACAGAGTGTCTGCCAGGAGGTGCGGGATCCCCTCCCAGGCCAGGATCAGGATCACGATCACAGCAGTCTGGCAGTGGTGCCCCGCACGCTGACGCACCAAGCACAGCAACTTCTCCTCATCGCTGCTTCTTCGGATCACCTGCAACAATCACTTGGATTATTCTTTGCTAAGCACAGGCATCACCTCATGAACTGCTCTTCTCTGGGACAAGTAAGGCCTGGAAAAACAGGAAATGCTGCCCAGAGAGTGTCCATTGCAAGCAGGACTGGGACAGCATCACACACACTCATCTCTGGTACAGAACATGATTTTGTGTTGCTTTTTTACCTGTAGAAGAAATAGCAATACATTTTACAGGAGGAGTAACATTTTAGGTGCTGTACACAATAAAGAAGATGCATTACAAGGAAAATAAACTCTAGAAGGACAACAGATTCCCTGAGATCCTAACATTACCTTGAAAATAAGACAGAAAATGTAGTGCCAAACACTCCAGAAGGCGTGAAAACACACTCCAAAAGCACACAGAGGCATGTGCTAGGGCAGCTACCAGTGTCACAGATCAGTATCTAAGAGGGTTCCCACCTTGCAAAGACAAGTTGGAAGAAAACAGAACAGACTATGCTTAGTGAGGGAAGCAATGGGATTTTTCAGAACATAACCCAAGATTACCTATATAAAAGTTCTTAGAGTGCTGAAGCTTTTAGTAACCTGTATGATACACAGAGCAACTTTATTCCTCACACACAGACTAACCAGAATGGAACAGTACAGCTCACCACTGAATAAAAATGGGGAAAAATTACAGTCCTACTCCCACATATTTAGGTTTTTGCCACAATCTGAAACAGAGCTGCACTTAAAACCCCCAAAAATGCATTAAAGCTAGGTAATACGAGAACATAGTCTTTGAAAACAGGTTTATTTATTCATCCAACATGTTTTAGCCAACAGAGCCTGCATAAAGCCTCCAGCAAAGGTGTCAACTCTCCAGTATGAAGCTTCAAACACCACAGGCCTGGCCCTCTCTGAGGCAGCAGAGGCTCCATCCTCCTCAGCCCTGTCCCACACAGGCTGGAGACCTGTGTGGCTCTTGCTGTGTGTGCCCAAGCCCTGCAGTGCAGCTCTCTCTGCCAGCTCTGTCACAATCCACTTGCTCCAGGCACGCAGCTGCTCAGCCCTGTCTTCACCCAGCACCCTCTCCATCAGCAGAGCTCTCACAGGTAACAGCCAACAGCCCTGGGCATGGACCAGAAAAGCAGGAAGGCAACAGTTCACTTGCTCTTTCAATACCTCCAAATATCTGGGCATTCAGGCAGATTCCCTACTGGACTGATGTCAAAGCTGCTTTGCTGTCAGATGTGCAGCTGTCATTCATATGTGAACCCCTTGCCTGATCACCCCTGAGTATCTAAATCATTTGGACTCATTAAAAGCAGGGACCAAAGCACACTTGCAATTCATCTGCAAATGAAAAGGTTTGCAACAGATGAACAGTTGGAGAGAACATCTGTGCAAGCTGAGCAGGAAGAAGCAAGTTTAAGTTTATTTGTGTCAAGAGAGAAAGGATGGCCCTTCTAAAGTTAATCATACACTCCCTACAGTCAAGCTTAATGAGAATACAAGTAAATGCCTCTGATGGACCATCCCTCAAAAGGAGTCTTGGCTGTGACTCCCCAACAGTTCAGTCTGTTTTACAAAGAAAAATAATCTACCTCATTTACATTTAGGTGAGGTTTACAGAAATCTGTTATGGCTGATACACAATATAGGTTACTCATGTCAATGTGAGTTTTACATTCCTGAGGCAGCACAGTTCCTTCATGCCAGAACAACTTAATTTTGTTTCTCAATGTGAAATGATGCTTTCCTTTTTTAATTTTTTAAAGAATTTATTTCTAGGCTGTAACTTCAATAGCACAGTCTGGTACTGTACAACATCAGGTTGCCCTTTTAAAGTTCTCTTATAGCTCTAAACTAGAAACAGAGTCCAGGAAAAATGACAAGTGAACACAAAGAAAATTTATAGTTTCCTTTAAACCAAGACCACACTTTTCTGGAGTTAAATGTGGCTGGAATTTGCTTCATAATGTATATAGCAGGGAATCCAATACTCTTATTGCAGTTAGAGTCCATCACCTTTGGGTCCACAAAGGCAGCAAAGGAGTTATGAATTGTGTGAATTTCATTTCTCTGGGTCAGGTTACACCATGTGCTCACCCGACCCTACAGCCTCCTGTCCTCTGTTCCTGGAGATCAGACACTTCTCCCACCTGTTACAGGCCCAGAAGAGCCCCCTCTGCACCAGAGCAGGCCCATGGCCAGGGACAGTGCAGCCAGAGCTGGAGCTGAGCTGCTGTCCCACAGGAACTGAGGATTCCCTCCACATGCTGCCCCTGACATTCTCACAGAACTAATAAACTGAGTCTCTCTGGTGCAATAACAATAAATCCACAGCAATGCCACACTCATTGTACAGAAAAGCAGTTTTGAGCAGGACAGCTGAACTCTGCAGCGTTTCCTCAGACTGGGAACAATGCAGAAATCAGCTGGCAAACCTCGTGTCCAAAGGTTTTTGGTATTACTCATGATTTCTGTGATGCAGTTAGCAACAGTGATAAAGTAAATAATTTAATACTTCAGTTTGTTTAATTTTGGTCCCTAATGCATTTAAAAGGCATGAGAAAGTAATCTTTTGTTAAGCGGAGGAACTTAAAAGCTAGATTTTCAGAATGGGAAAATAAAAATCTTTCCCCTGCAATTGCTTTTCCACACAAGTTAACCATGACTGACTGTCTGACTCACACTGAAAAAATAACATAATCAACAAAACAGACTTGAAATAAGTTTGTTGAGCATTATGTAACACTTAAATGCAACAAGCAATAGCACAAGATGAAACAGCCTCAAGCTGCCCCAATAAAGTTTAGATTGAATATTAGGAACAATTTCTTCACAGAAGGGACTGTCAAACCTTGGCACAGGCTGCCCAGGGCAATGGTGGAGTCAGCATCCCTGGAGGAATTTTAAAGACATGCAGATGTGGTGTTTAGGGATGTGGTTTAGTGGTAGACTTGGCAGTGCTGGGTTAATGCTGGGATTCGATGATCCTAGAGGGCTTTTCCAGCCTAAAGGATTCTGTGATGCCATGATCAGCTTCTTGGAAGTGTGCAGGGCCAGATCACCCCTGAGCTCACTTCAGCAAGCACTCAGTGTCAGCAGTGCTAAGTATCCATCAAGCCTCCCACATTAACAATAAATAATCTGTTTCAGCTGCAACACACAAGTTTTGGAAAGAACAAAACCTAACAGATTTCTCCACAAAGCTCAACTGATCCCCCACTGGCCCTGCTCTGCACTCAGTAACAGGGCAGGAAGTGACAGGCTGCCCACTCCCTCACCTGTGTGCTAACGTGACCATGGCTGGGACAAAGGGCAACACTGACATGGGACACAGCCCCTTCCACAGAGCTTCCTTGGAGCACTCACATATTGGACACACAGTACCACCACTATCATCCTTGTAGGTTGCTAAGTTGGGCAAGATGCTCACTTATTTTGACCATTTTAAGCCCAGTTTAGTCCACCCCTCTGGTGCTGCAGTTGTGCACCCACCACTACCATGTCCTGCATTCCTACAGCTGTCCAGGTGTCCTTGTTGATGTGTACATCCACAGGAAGGCTGCAACTCAAGCAGCTCATTTTATCAGCTAGCCCAGATGGTCTCAAACAGCAGCACCTGAGAACATGAGCAAGCCTTCAACGTGAGCCACAGCCAGCCCAGACACAAACACAATCAACAACTCTTATGGCAACATACCAATGCTACACCTCTGTTTCTACAGCCACAAGGGTCTAGGCTTACCCAATTTTCTTACCAGAAAGCATGAGCCAAAAACTACAGCATATTTACTGAAGAGGTGCCATATGCAGCAGAATTTGCTCCAGCAATTTAGCAACAAGTTATGGGATAAACAAGAGAAGTTAAGATTTTTCACACCTTTGCAATAAAAGGACAGTGAAGAGACAGAAAGGGATTCTAAAAATTGAAGAGGACAAGAACGAGGTCAGAGCAGCAGACTGTCCAGCCTGATCCTGACCCTGAGCTTGACTAACAGCAGCTGCCTATGGATGAGCAGCAAAAAAGGCACTGGGATGTGGACATGGTTCTCAGTGAAGCCAGGAAGCTTCCAGTCACCCACCAGCAGCTCAGGGGATGTGCTCTCTCCCAGCTTTTCAACGATTTGCCTTTTCTGCATTTCTCCATTCATTTTTAAATTTATGCAGCAATTTACCACCCACTACATTACCAGGAAAGCTTAATTCCAGATTATGTGAAATTGAAAAACATTCCCTTTGCTCCCTGCCAGTGCCCTCTAGTTTTGATCCAGGATGAGACTGAGATTGGGTAAGACACTGCTGTTCAGCTCTCCATGCCACTGGAGACTTGAGAGAGCCCTGCTTGCTTCTCCCCTTCCCTCTCTGCCAGGCTGGCCAGTCTGCACCTGCCTTTCCCAGTTCTGTTTTCTGGAGCTGGGGACCAGACCTGGTCAGCACCCAAGCCTGGGGGGCAACACACTTTCTCAGAGACAGAACTATGTTCCATGATTTCTTTATTCCTCCCCAATAATTCTCACCAGGTTCTTTTGCTGTTTCCATCACAGCTGAACAAGTTGATGTCTAATGAACCGTTATCTTGAGCACGAACACCCCAGTGTCCATCACTGTGCATGTGAAACCACAACACTGCTTTTTGTGGGACTTTATTTTAGTGGTATAAGTAGTGACTTTTATCACTAAAATAATAGCTAAAACTCTATAAGTTTTAGCTATTATTATAGTGGCCATTTGTTCTGATGGCAAGTCCTTCCTGCTCTTCATGATGCCTGTGCCTCCTCTTCATTATCCTAAACAATTTTTATCATCAGCAGTTTGGCTCCTGTCTCCCACTTTTTTCAAACCTTTTCAGAATGGTTTGCAATGAACAGCATCAGTAAAGTTACACTATCAATAAAACCTGCTTCAGCTGTCCAAATGCTCAAGTTCTATTTCCTTGGCAGAGCTCTAGAACAAGGAATAAGTACACTGTGAATAAAAATGTCCTGAGACATAAGCCAGTCTATCTAAATTAGCACGTACACGACTTAGGAAAGTAGCTAAGAGTCAGCCTGCAGAAGCTCAGCACACCAGATGCTGAATTACTACATGGATGAGAAATTACTTTCCAATTACCATCACCAGAAAAGCTGTGTTAACTTTAATGTTATAGAAACCAGACACAACCAGCAAGGAGCACAAAATTTTAACTGCGATAAATACACTCCTGTAAATTACTGCATTAAAAAAAACCCCAAAACAACAGAACCAACAAAAGGGTCCTTTTTAAAGTTTGTTCACCTCCATGTGTTCCACTGCAGTATTCCCTCTAGCCCATTCTGAATTTCTTCAGTAAAACAAACTATGTCTCTTTGCAGGGTATCAGTAATTGATTTGAAAGTGAGAACATACTTAACTGTTCCCTGTAATTTCCTGAAATAGGAAACTCATTTAGAACCCCGTGGCTCCAAGTTTTCTAACCTGCAGATTTTGCCTCTGTACAGAGTCTGTGTATGGAGATCCCTCAACACAGGGCAAGACTGTGCTAAGTTACAATTCCTAACAATCCACCAGTGCAAGGAGCTGTGCAAACCTGCTGCTGTTCTGGCAGGTGGTGCTGTGACAGACAGCAGGACAAATGGCCCAGCTTGTCACAGAAGTGAGTCTGCCCTCCTTTTTCCTAATTGCCCCTTAAACACACACTAAACCACATCAAAACTCTTTTCTTCTGGAAAATGTTACATCCCTTTATTCTCAGCATGTCTAAGAAATATTAAAATGGAAATAAGTTCCACTTTGCTGAATTCTCTCTTCTCAGTGCTAGCAGACAACATCAAAGGAGTTAGCTCTGAACAGCTGCTGCCAATCCAATCCTGTAAAGTTCCATTTCTGCAGGAGTATCACTGATGTGCAATATCTGCAATCACTTCTTTTGCAGTTGCTTCTGGCACTGGTGCTGCATTGGTTACAGATGAGCAGATTGCAGCATATACAGGGTAAGTGATTCTTCTGCAATCAGGCCACCAGCACTGCAGAGTGAGGACAAAATCCACATCTCAGCTGCCAGACCCCCTTCTGCAAGACTGATGCCATGGAAAGCTGCACTGGTTTGCTGGGGATGTTTGCTCAGAGGCCACATTGCTTTAAATAAAGTCATGATAATACCAAAATTCTTACTTGTTAATAATACTTAACCTTGTTTACCATAACATAGCTTTTCTCCTTCATTTTTACTTTATTACTTTTACTTAAAGAACAGCTTTGCTTTGGATGATGTTATAAACATTCCTGTCCAAAATGAACTCCTCTAATTCTGTATTTAGCCAACAGTGAAAAAAGTGCCTGCACAGCTACACACACCAACATAATGTGGTAAGACACTATGGCAAGAAAGTGATGTTCTAATAAAACATTATCAAAAAAGTGAACAAAACCCCCACCAACCACCCTCTCTATCTGCTAAAAATAGTTTCCTCAAAGACTTCTTCTATGGAGAACATCACTTAATCATAAAGACAGTTCAGTAAATTAAATAAAAGTACAAAGTCCAGTAGGCTGTTTAAAGCAGAATGGAACTGCACATCCTACTTACACCTGTGTCTAGGAGTCAGTCAGTCCAGCAGAAATTACTTTAAAATCTTTTTCAGATCTCTTTTAAAAGTTCCCCACTCATGTTCCAAATTACATGACAGCTTCACTGTCCCCTACCAAGCAGGGCTGCACCAGAACTCCCAACCCCTTAACTGCCAAGCAGGAACAGAAAATAACCATCATAGAGCCATTTGCCTTTAATAGATTACACATCTCTTCTAATACTAACAGTGACTGACAGACAGAGCCAAAGCAGGAGTAACTTCTCCATTTTCTCACTTACTTAATTCCCACTTTCAGTCACTTTCTCAACTCAAACCAAACTAGCAAATTGAAGAAAAAAAATCTTTTCTGCACCTATAGAACAGTTTATTGTTATTAAGGCTCACTCAGCACTTTCCAAATTGTAGTTTATGGGAGGTAACTGCCCTGCTCTTCCACCTTTGTGCTATTGACCAGCCATGGAGACACAATACTGGCTCAGCCAGAATCTCAGCCTGGCCTGGAAGATTTTGTCATTTCTTCTCCCTCATTTTTTTTTTCCAGAGCTGGAGCCTTAAAAATTGCACTGCAACTCCAAATGAAGGCAAAAGATAGCAATGATACCTTAAGGTGATCCAAGTCAACATCCACCGAAACCAGGAGAAGGAACCCACAGGAAATGGATTTAATCCAAAACCAGCAAGACCCAGAGCTCAACCCCCTCTGAGGTCAGCACTGATGTGCCTTTGGCTTCAGTGCTGCAGGATGATGCCTCCAGTGAGCTACTCATGAACCACTCACAAATTCATCAACCCCCTCACATAAATTGAGGTCATTGTAATTTACCATCCCCCAGAGGAGGAGAAAACAAACCACAACCCATCTGTTACCAGCTGAAGCTCTGATCAAACAGTGGGAGCAGTGAGCCCAGTCACCACTGGCTGGTTCTGGGGGATGCACAGCAACACGAAACCTGTCATTACACAAACAGGCTGCTGAGAGTGACAGGCCTCTCATTTCACTACTTCAGAGCTTTTTTTTCTTTAACATACTATGAAACAGTATGGTGACTCAGACAAAGCAAGAAAGCAAAAGAAATTCAGACATAAAAGAAGGAAGAATACATTTGCTCCAGCAAGTGCCCCAGAATGGTAAGCTGTTTTTTGATCACACACTTGTCACCTACACAGATATCCACACGTTTGGAATCTGTGGCAAAACTCTATTAATTCTGTTTTGACAAACAAATGAGACAATACAATTTGAGGGGCAAAAGAAAAAACCCCAGAGATCAAGCAATGTTGTTGCTGCCTCATGCAGTGAAAACAATCACAAGCTCATCTCCCAGGTTCATGTGGGTGTCAGTCTGATACCTACACACAGAACAGGCACAAGGTCTCCAACCCTGGGCAGTCTTTACTGAGAATGTTTAACTGAGAGGAGCGTTCTTGTTCATATCCAGGGGGGCAAAGTATCACCCTAAAATATAATACATTAAAAAAATACAGAAGAGATGCTTATTATTAAAAGACAAATAATTCTGCAAATTTATGGCAACCTGAAATCTAAGAAAGGAGTGTGTCCCAGAAGATGTTTAACACACCAGGTGCATGTTGGGAGTCACTCAAGAGAAAATAACTTGAGACAATCAGTATTATGGAATGTAGTCACTAACAGAAGAATGTAGGGACACATGTATTTCAGAAAGTCTCCTTTAATTGTAAAATATTTTTAATGAACCAGAAAGATAAAATAACCTAGTGGAAATAGGGAAAATTAATTGGGAAAAAATAGTTCCATGTGACTGACAGATAAGTTCCATTCTTCTATCCTGTTTGCTTCAGCAGAGCTCCATCCCCGTGCTGTCAGCAGCGAGTCCCCCGGGAGCCCTGAGGGCAAGAGCGTGTCCATCTGCAGAGCAGAAATGAGTCTGTTCCAAAGGACACTGCAAAGGAGTAAGTGAAAGTCCCTGTGCAGCTACAGAGCCCATGGCTGCAAGCAAAGGGCACAGCAAGTCTTTTCCAGATGCCTTCAAACAAATCTCACCATCCAGTTTCCTCGGTTATAGCCAAAACCCAAGTATGCTCCATAAAAGGATTAAAAGTAGCACTGCCCATAAAGAATTAAGGCAACACGTTAAGAACATCAACCCAAAACATGGATCTTATACAGGATGAAACAGTTCTACAGGAGATGTCAGGGATTCCCTTCCCTCTCTTGTACTGAACAGTCACACAGCAACAGCAGGTTTGGAAAAATCATTCTTCCTCTTTAGGTGTGAACTCCCACAAAAGAAAATCATTGCTCCCCTGAACTTCAGTTAAATGAACATCAAAGCTGCATCTCACAAACACTTTACATACAGAAAGGTGAAAATCCAACTGGAGAGCAGGTCCCCATACCTTAAACCAGCCCTTTCCATAGGCTCCCCAGGGCTTTCTGACTGTCACATTGCACTCTCCAGTGGGACACCTCCAGCCATTCACAGACACCATAAATGCTGCCATTTCTGCCTTACATAAAACACAGTATGTTGACACTAACATCAGAAAAATCAAGGTTGAGAGTTAGTTTTAAATGCCTTCTTCCTTTTAGCTGCTCACACTGTTTCTATGGTAAATTTTTAGCTCCTGTCCTTTGTTAAAACTAGTGTTTTACTTAGCTGTAACACTGAGAAAAATATTTCCATTTTTTTGGGTCAGTTGTTTATGAAATTAGTTTT
Source organism: Chaetops frenatus (assembly GCA_013400775.1). Classification (NCBI taxonomy): domain Eukaryota; kingdom Metazoa; phylum Chordata; class Aves; order Passeriformes; family Picathartidae; genus Chaetops; species Chaetops frenatus. Next base: position 1,120,415 of record VZTR01024966.1, read on the forward strand.
AAATTTTTTTTCTTAGATACTGGATTTGTTATTAAATATTGTCTGAAGCACAGGAACATATGTGATCCTCTTCTGAAAAGGAGTTTATATACTGAGTATAAAAAACACATTTTGACTGTTCCAAGCACAAGCAGTAAATGTTTAACATGCAAATTCACTCCCGCACAATATGCAACAGGCTTATTTTTGGCATGCAGTCACAAACACTACCCTACCAACTGTAGTCACCTTCACAGTTCTTTTCAATCAAGTCTGAAATTCCTAAATACAGTGATACTTTTTTTTTTTCTTTTATTATTTTCCAAAACTCAGTTTACAAGACTTGCAGTCTACTTTTTACCTCCCTGAGTGGTTTCAGCAAAGATTAAGGACAATCAGTTCCTTCCAAGCTCTCTCCTGGAGCTTGTGTCTGTTACCTCATTTCCTGGCTCCTATGAAGCAATGTGAGACAAGACTTTGGTGAAAACTATCATCCTAACATTTACATTTTCAAATACTGAGTTCAGTTCCTCAAAAATAGTAATGAATCCCTTGGCATACAAGATTGAAATTCTTCCATCACTCTCTTTCCTTCAAGTGGTCATGTAGCTAAGAAGGGTTTTTAAAAATGTTCCTGGATAGTTTTCCAGCTCTCCCAAGCAACCACCTCTTCTTTTCTCTCTTTCACAATTCCCAATGACATATTTCACAAGACACTCCAACCTTCAGAAACTGTCAGGGTATTTCTACCCTTGTTCATCTCTGCTAGCTTATTTAAGCCTCTCCCTTTCACACTCATTCAAACCACACTACATAACAGACAGCACCACAACTTAAATTTAAACAAAAACTATAACAAAAAAATCTTTTTCCTTAGCCTCATCATTCAGGCAGACTTTTCAATCAATTAAAAATCAGATCTTCATTAAAGATCAGATTAGATTTGAGGTCAAGGACTGCACATCATTTGAAGCCACACAAAACAACTTCATTGATTTAACACAAAAACTTACCCACTTGGCAATTGGACACCCCTGAGAGCTTTTTCCTTCCTTTCCTGTATAAACCACTACCTCTATTCTTACAGCGCTTCCTTTTGCTCCATACCTGCATTAAAGAAAGTTCATGAGTGAAACAAACTTTAATTAATTTATTTTTACTGTGAACAGAAGAAAACCAAAGTATTTATAAAGCAAAATAACCCCTTTTAATTTCAAACCCCTCTTGCAAGAGTAGTTTTTGACATCTCTCTTCTGATAAACTTCTACCACTAAAGAAAACAGTATCAGGGTAAGGAAATGTTATCTGCATATAAATCCTAGTGCAATCAGTCACTAATACGACCTTTTTCTTTCCAGTTTGCCACAACTTCTTCACAGGTAGGACACCAGAAAACTTTATTCTGCCAGCTGCTGATCTCTGTCCTTCCTATTGACTTCAAGGGCACCTCAGAACACACTGCACTTGAACTCCAGCCCTGAGGTTGCAAGGGCTCAGAAAAGGAACACGAGTTTGGACCTGAAGTGCTCGTGCTCACCTCATGCACATCTGAACAAGAAAACACTTTACAAATGAGTACGGACAAAAGTTCAGCAAAACAAAGCTAAACACATCATTTCTCAGAGCTCTACTTCTTCCCTGTTTAGATAGTCAAAAATGCAATGAGCATTAAAAGCTGAATTTTCCTCACCTGTTCTCCATAATTTCTCTCACAGCAGCAACACTTGGTCCTGTCCCGAGGTGTGTGTAATAGGGGCCTTCATCTTTTTCTATAATTTGCTCTGTAAGCAGGTAAAGAAAGCTATGTTGGTACATCCAAAATTGATTTACCCCATTAAAAATAAATCTAGAAACAGTATATGGAAATGCCTTCCAAATTAAATTAGAATACATAAAATTTGACCCTGAAATATCATGAATAAAGAGCACGACAGGCTTTTCTCATCAGACAGTTTGAAGTTATTTTATACTTATTTCTTCCAATGATTCTGCTAGCATTTTAAATGTTATAAAGTAAAACCCTAATTATAGCAATATTTTGTCTTCTTTAAAACTTTCGTTGGAGGAGGTGGCATGCATTGACTAAGTAAAATTCCCAATATCCTTATTGGTAGGAACATTATTAATTCATTTTAGACAAAGGGGAATTGAGGGCAATAAAATAACTTAACTGATAAGTCATATCCTACAGAACAGAAAACATAACCCAGGCCTCTTAACAAGCAGTCTGTTGATGCAGAACACCAAAGCCAAGGTGAAACAATCTGCCTGCAGACAATTTGCTGTGAGGCTCTGACCCGGCTTTCCATCGGGGTGCTTTGGTAGTGACAACACAGCACATCTCACACCCTCAGCCAAGCTGTGACTGCACAACCCTCCCTGCAGAGCTTGCTCTGACATCTCCTGCTGCAACAGAGTCACTCTGCAAGTGGCCCCACCTCAGCTCCACCTGAGCTCTCCTCCAGGTGGCCACAGGTGTCAGGAGCCTTGGACATGGACTCTTCCAGGCCATCAGGACTAACGGTGACAGGAACAAGGCCACCCCAAGCTATGCTCTCCTGCTTGTCCAACAGATTTAGGCAACAAGGACAATACACTGTAACACTGTTGCCCAGCCCATTCAGGCACAAACCAGTTCTAGACCATCAAAATCACAACCTGACACAATGTAGGTAAGTGCACGTAAAGCACAAGTCAGCAATGGCAGAACAAAGAACAGAAAAACTCCCTTTCCTCCAGATTTAAATTTCAAGTGGAGGATTTAAACCTGCCAGCTGCAGTACAGAAATTACTCGATTCTGCTGTGCTCTGCAGGCCCAAAGAACACCAAGCAAAAGCTACAAAGGGGAGAAAGGTAATTTCCTCTTTTCTTCTAATGGTGAAACACTAATCCTTTTGCAACAGCTGCCACATACACTTCCTCACATTAAAGGAAGCAACATGAGCACACCTCCGTTTGAAAAGTACAGGCAAAAGTTAGCAAAACCACTTACCAACACAGTCACAAGTTGGCAATTCAGATTGTCCTTTTTTGGTAGGTGTGTCTATTAAATTTTTTGTAGGGGTATCAAGAAACTTCATAGGTGATTCAAGGAAACTGCTGAGCGTGTTTTTTGCTGGGGAACACCCTGAGTCGCCTGTGCTCTGGGCGTGGTCAGTACCCAAACTGGTTGATGTCAGAACGGTCACCTCACCCACACACTCCATATTCCTGAGAGCTTCAGCAGAACCTGGTGCCTGGGCCCCACCACAGGGAACAGGCAGCACCTGTGACTTCAGCTCTACCTGTTGTTTGACCTGCTGAAAACAGGCTTTGTTCTCACTACACATTTCATTAGCTCTCAGGTTAGACTGGTTAGAACTTGGTGGCAAAGGATGCGCCTGACTGACATTTGCTGTTTGCTGTACCTGAGAATTACATTTTTCTGTAAACATCTGTAGGTTTTCAGTTGGTCTTTTCAACAAGGATGCTGTTTGCAGCTGTGGAACAGCCAGAGGATTACGGGAGGACAGGTTGCTATGTTGGCTACGTGCAACAACTTCATTTTTCAGTGGATCAGGGCCTAGTGGCTCACTGGAGCCTGCAGTTTTTGTTTGCTCATTCACTACTTCACAGCCAAACAACCTGTCTTTTTTTTTCTCCTGCGGTGCCTCAGGTAAACACCTGTGGAATTTTATCTGTGCTTGTGGGAGAAATAATCTAGTTTTTTCTTGTGATACTGAAGTATTTTGACTGAGCACTCTCTGTACTTTGGTTCTTGGCGATTTTTTTTCAGACGGAGCTACCCTGGAGTCCTGTGGCATGGCTGGACCAAGCTTGTGCAGTTTTGATGATATCCAAATGTCCTGCAATTCACTATGCTGGCATGACAACAGCTCTAGCTGGTTTTGATTATTTTGTTGATAGCGTGATTCTTGAGGCTTCTTTTTGTGTCTTGGTTTCCATGGCACACCATTTCCTTTCTTATTTGTTGCTTGCTTTTGCTTTAACAGTAGGGAACTATAGTTATGCCTAAAAAATACAGATTCTTTTTTCTGCAACACATCTTGGTTACATTTTGGCTGCCTCTCATGTGATATTAGATTAAGCAGTGATGCCTTTATGTCGTTCTTCTGCTCTGAATTCGTCTGGTTTGATTCAATCAGCGCTGCCAGCTGAGTTAGCTGTGCAGCTACATCCTCTTCATCCTGGCTGTGAATTCCTCCCTCTTTAATCATAGAACTACCTTCCGATTTCAAATCATTACAAGTTGGCTTTTGCTCTAACTGGCTGGGAGTTTCCAAGTTGTTCCTTATTTGCTGGACATCACATGAAGCATTGCAATACTCTGCGAGGGTCACTGGATCATGAGCACAACTTTTGTTGGAATCATATCCTGAAAATGACGTTCCATTAGATGTTAAGTCAGATAAAGTTTTGGTTTCTCTTGAGGATAACTGTAATTCATACATCTCCCCAGCCGGATTGGCAGGTTTATCACATAATTCAGACACTGAACTTTGGCCATTGTATAACACTGCCTTATTAGGGAGCTGCTTCTGCGAGTGAGCACAGTGAGCCAAGAGCTGTTGCTCATTCTGTAAGTACGTGTCTTTGATTTCTTGTAATGCAGGGGATGTAAAGGAGGATGAGATATCCCTTTTAAAACTATGGAGCAAGTTGGAAGTTGTTTCTCCTGTACATTCAGTACTTTCAGTTTTAGTTGATGAAGTTGTTTCTAAAGGAGCTTCAGACAACTGTGTTAACGCTTCAATAGCTACAACCTGCTCCAGAGTTAAATTTCTGGTTTTAATCAGGGACAAGAAAGTCGGCTGGAGTGCAGAATTCTCAAGCTGTGTCTCCACATTCTGTACTTCAAAGCCATCCTTCCCTGCCTGCAGCTCCTCTTCAGGCAGTGGAGAACAACATAAGCTTTCTTGCACATCCAAGCTGGAACCTGCCTGCAAAACTGACTTATCAGAATACTCAGAGATGCAGCAAGTGCAGTTCTCCTCTTTCATTAAAACATTCCCTTGGTTTTCTGGGTGAACACAGCCAGTGCAACTCATCAGAGGGCTTACTACATTATTCAGATTGCTACCCTTGGGCCATTGCATGTGGGAGTTGGTGGTCAAATCTGTCCTTTCCTCTGCAGATACATTTTTCAGTGAAGTGACTGCTTCTGGTGGTGAATAATGCAGGGTTTTTATGCCATTTTTGATGGTGTGCACAAAGGGTTTTTTTGGCTCAGTGAAGTGACTGGGAGAGGCTGCTCTTTCACTGTGGTCAGCATGTTTCAAGTGTTCGGTGCCCGTCACAGCTCCGTGGATGTCACCGTTGACATGGGCACCAAAGGATGGCTTCTCGTTATGTGCCCACTGCTCTGCTTCTAAGCCAGTCATTCTCTCCTTCTCCTTAGACTGCACATTTTCATTGGGTACTGCTTGGTTTGTCTTCACCCTGTATTTTTCACCATGACCACATATACTGCATTCCATGAGTTCTGGTCTGCGGCCATTTACTGGTTTGTTTTCTAAATTTGCCTATAAAACAATAATAAAAACCCCTTGTTGTAACAGCTGTTCCAAGTACATTAAAAATAAGAAGTTTCATATTTACAGCAATTAAACTCTACTTTGACAGATACAAGGAGTATCCTAATTAAGCACAGACATTGGAAAATGAACAAACCAGGAAGCTACAAAATAACTTCAAGGCTAAAGACCCTATCCTTATTTACAGCTATTTTTCCCCACTGTTGAGGGGCAGAAGAAGAAATTGTGTAAATGTGGGGGTGGGAGATGAATGAAATGAACAGTCAGATAAGGGATGTTAGCATTTAGAATTAGATAAAAGGATTCATTTTTTAATTAGTTTGCATGAGCAGATTTAAAAAAGATAAAAAACTTATGTTAAAAGCAAGGCTGAAATCCAAATGATTATACCACAAAGTTCAGCAGTAATTTGGCACAATTACATTCATTTGGCTAGACCAATAAACTGGCTAAACCAATATACCATTTGGTTGGACATGCTAGCTAATCCTGAAAACCAGCCATTCTTGCTTCAAGTCCTTAAATAATTACAAACTCTAGCAGAAATGAATAGAAAGTCAATTTACATCAACTCACTTGGAAGTTACTCTTTAAACAGCTGTTTAGCTTGTGTATTTAGATGGAAATTTCCAGGTTGCTCAACAGTCTCTCACGTAAGCTATTCAAAACTGTATTTTAGTATTTTGTTAAATATGTTCTTCATCATCACTGAAATTATATAGTTCATGTGGTTGAAGCTATGTCAAAATCTAGACTGAGTCAGATATTATGTCCTGGAAAGAATATATATGGGCCTTAAGATGGTATTATGGATATAAAGTAAGGAGTTAGGCAAAGTGAAAATAAAACTAATTAAGGCAGAAACTTATGTAGAAATGGTAATTAAGGCAAGAATCCAGTTTTCATTATGCTATTCAAATTGTATTAATATTAAATTTCCTTTTAAAAATAATTTTAAATGTCAATAGATAGCATTGGTCCTTTATATGACTGCAACATTTAAGAGTTCTTCAATCCCCTGTAACCTTGAGCCATACTTAAAAGAAAACCAGGACTGCTTTTCAAATCAGGTATCAGCAACACAAGGGGCTAATTAACCCTGTGTAGACCCTAGGTGCCCAGAAAATCCCACCCAGCATGAACCATCCAGTTAACTCAGAGATGGTTCTGTGCTCATACCAACAAAGGGCATGGACTTCTGACAAAACTCAGGAAAATAAATGCAAAACAGATTTATGATTAATTATAACCATGGAGATGGAATTGCCACAAACCCCCAGGCAAAACAAGGCACACGGAGCCAGCTCTATCTGGAGCTCAGTGGTCACCTTGCAACTGATAAAACACAAACCCAGGAATCCATAGCACGTCCTAGATGTTCTGAGAGGCATCATCACTTCTCATGGAAATGTTCTGTCAAAATACATCCAGCACCTGCGTAGCTAAGTCAAGCCTACAGATATTATATACAGAAAGATTCCTTATTTAATCTCTTTTCACTACACACAGATCCTGACTAATGGTCTGTGAACCAAAGCTCCTGGTGATTCCCAGTGAATGATTCCCAGACCCCGAGGGTCACTGAGCACTTTTCTAAGGGATCCACAAAAGCTGAACAGGCTCCACCATTCTATTGCTAGTAGGGGTAAATGCATGGCACAAGTCTCTGTAACTGTACCAGAAAATATCTGAAGGGTCCACCATAAAAGAGTAAAACACTAAAATTCTGTATCTGCACAAAAGCTGAATTTCCATTACCTTAAATTCAAAAAGAAGTATAATATGAAATTGTTGTTCTCTCTTAGGCAAAAGTACATCTAATATCCCTAACAGTCCAAAATATTCCCAATCATGTAAAACTGTTACTAAAAATTATTTAATCAGACAATTAGGAGGCTGAGGACATAAAATTAGATAGATGAAAACTAATTACCCATTAATTGCACATTTTCAATACAACACCACATTTTCTATTTCATTCATCCTTAAAGGGATTGTTCACTACATTAAAAAAAAACGAATAACCTAAGTCTGGTAATTTGGGAGCAATAAGAGGCATAGGGAAGGAAAAGGCTTCATCTACAATTAGCAAAGATGAGAAGATCTGACACAGAATCCACTGACAGCACTCAGTACAAAAGTATCATCCCAGTCCTCCAAAATAGACTGTTCTTCAATAGAATACTTTATTTGATCAAAAAGCACTGCTATGCTCAAAAATACTCAGGATATTCCCTAACCTGCTAGTACTGCACAGGTACAGTGCTGCGTCCCTACAGAACCCCAGCAGCAAAGGTGGAATTGCTTAAAAAAAAATTATTCTTCATACTTCATATTTTCCACTAACATTACTGAAGCTGCCTACACGCAATGAGGAAGAAAAAAACCCCAGATGAATCATATCACTGGTATGAGTTAGTTCATATTTTATTTTTCCACATGAAGACAAAATATTGTCATAAAATCAGATGTTATTGTTTTATTTAAACTCTGCCTTTTGAACACTGTGTTGCTTTATCTCCTATTACTGAACTGCAGTGGATCCTAAAAGATACCTTTTCTTTTCCCTCACAAACAGAAAAGGCCACTGGATAGTCTGTTAGCATGTCAAGTTAATATTTCTCACAACAAAAAGAAACACAGACAGACTACCAGGGACAGAGCTTATTTAATTCTTCCCCTCAACTTAAGAACAATCTATCTTCAAGTCTTGAATCTGGATGTAAAAAACCCCATGACAGCTACGGGCAAGGATACTACAACCCCAAGCAACAGTGTTAACATTCATGGGATTTAAGCACAAGTCTGCTCTGATCAGTTTCCAAGGCTTTTACACAAATGTAATGAGAAGCTGAAGAATAAAGCAGATCAATACCAGTAATTTCCTCTCTCTCTCATTAAGGAGAGCTCTACTCTGCCAGGAGACACGAGCCACTAACAAATCATGCTCAAGCTTAGGCTCTGCAGTAGTTTGTGCTATTAGGACAGGAACCACAGAGCCTGCTGCAGCCATTGCTGTATTACTTTAACTTCAACTTAAAATCAACAGATACTGTCTCATATATACACACAAAGAACTCACTCTGTAAGCTGCTGTTTCCAGCACACACAAACAGCCAGGTAGAGCAAATCATTTGACATTCTAAAGAGTCAGACTTAGTGTTAACTTCTAACACATGATTTCCCTGAGGTAATGCAGAATTCATCAACTCCCAATCAAAATGCAATGCTTAAGCTACCCCAAAATATTTCCACATCTGAGCAGCAAGCAGGCCATTGATTTGTGTCTCATTTCAAACCTCTACAGGTAGAGGTTCAAACATGTACAGTACACACACTGTACTAAAGGACACCACCAGGATCAATTACTCTCATGAACAAGAAATACCAGATGATGCCCTGTCCAACTACTGTTCAAATGGCTCCACAAGCAAGTCTTGATGAGTAACACAACAACTAAAGCCAAGTCCCCTAAGCAGCCCTCTCTGTAAGATTCTGCCCAGGTCCCATAAGAACACAGAGCCCAACAGATCAAACAATACTTGCACCCCCTGCTTGTGCTAAAACCCAGGATGACCCAAAAGACAGCTGTTCCAGGGCTACAATGTTCATCAGCACAAAGGATGAGTGGGTGAGAAGCACTTGCAAGCTGCAGTGCCATGGGCAAGCCTGGATCCTGCTGCAGTGTCTGCAGCCCCACAACCAGCCCCACACGCCCCTCCCAAGCTGGGACAGAGCTGGCTGCTCCTCAGAGTTCCAAAACCTCAATACAAGTGTAGGTTCAGAAAAACTGTATGGAAAAGACCCCAAATGTACTTCATCTAACACGCAAATAAGGTGTTTGGTTTATGGTCCAACTGTCAGATGTCACTGCCTCACCAAGAGACAAGCCAGCTGACCAGCAGCAATTTACTCTTCTGCCATTTACTCCTGCTGTCTAGTGTCTGCTCCCCAGGACATGCAGAAATTCAGTAGAATCCAGGACTTGCACTGGACAGGACCAACATACAGGGATAAGGAGATAAGACATGAACAGCACAGGCAACAGGGAGACAGAGCACGGGTGTGGAGAAACAGCTGCTTGTGCCAAGTGCTGTGTAGGAAACCATGCACTGGTTAGAACAGAGGCAAATGTAAGGTGGGATGCTGTGGAAGCTATAGGTCACCTCCTGAATACAGCTAAGTTTCCTCCTTAGGGTTTTTGTTTTTTGGTTTTTTTTCATTAAAGGCAGATACACATTAATACATGTAAGAATAAAGTTTTATTTCAGACCACATGACATGTCTGACTACTGCAATAATGCAGATAGCAGCAACATGCAATAGGTTACTGCCCAAGGCTGCAGCCTGAGCAGGGTGTCCAAGCAAGCTCCCAAAAGAGAGAACAGCAGAGCAGGGCCCAAGCTGCTGTCTAGGGCATATTCCCCATGAATCTCACCACAGGCATAAAGCAGGTACCAGCACACTGCATAACCCTGGACAGGAAGGAGTCTCTCAGGGTACCACACTCCTACAATGGCTCAGCTAAGGCCCATTTTCTGTAAGTCTTAATGCACAGAAACTGATTGGGGACCTTTGTTAATGTAACACAGCCTGAATGGACAAGGTGTCTTGTTCTTCAAGAGAGCAGGACAGGACAGGACTTGGCAAAATTGTGTTGACAAGTTTTACCACAGAAGCTAGTTTATACAGAAATTCAGGGGAACAAGAGGCTCTGCAAATCTGGAGAAAGGAACCTGACCTGGGGCAGGTCATTCAGGCTTTCCTGGAGGGATCCCCCTCACTTCCAACTTCCCTGAGTATCAAACCACCCAGTCACCAACTTGAGCATCACAGCAGGTAGAATTTCACGCTGGATCTTACTACAGCTGAAAAGTCTGCTCTAGTTGCTGGTTGCTTCTTTTCCCCCATATTTGTAGTATTCGTAGCCACAACAGCAAAGAACATTGTCCAAGCTACAGCTCAGCTCTCAGCTTCATCTCCATTTAATCTACATTTATATCCTCTTTGCCATGTTCTTCAAACACCAGCCAACTTTCCCACCAGAAAAGCTCCTTATCATCTCTTTCCAGGAGAAATTAGTACATTATGGCCTCTGAGTCTTTACATCTTTGCTCTCTTCCTTTTCTCTGCTACACCACTACCACAGCAGAGCCTTCCCACCCACCTTGTGCAACAGCTTCAGTGAGACCACTTACAATGAAGATCTGCAGTATCAGACCCTAAAGGATACACTTACTAACAAATTTAAAAACTACAGGACACTAATTCTGACTGTAAAGGTTTCAAACGGTGACTCCCATAGAAATGCATTTATTGGATTACTACTTGGAAATAGGCTCTCTGCACCACAAACTCAAATTATTGTTTCCATCCACTCTTATCTCTATCTTGTAGAAGTTACAAACAGGAACAAGAAAAAACAGAGCGTGAAAGACACCCCATTCTCCTACACAGGCATCCAAGAAGTGGATTTGTTAAGAAAGAAAAAAACCCAAACATTACAGTACTTTTTCTGCCACAGAAGCAAATATAAACAAGCATCTTGCCTGGTCACTTTTGTTTTCCTTTTTGGGTTTTGGGTTTGGTTTGGTTTGTCTTTTACTGGTGTTTTGAATTACTCAATCATTTGTCTTCAACACTGAAACCAAGCACTCAAAGAGACCCTGACAGCTCTGGAAAACATAGCACTCAATTAAGCCAGAAAAGAAAAATGATACCATCAGTAAGAATATTTGTTCCCTACTAGAACTTTCCCCTAATGTGCTTTAGCTCAAAAGCAGAGATGAAAGAAATTCAGCCTCTGAATTTACCCGTTCCAGCTGATGTCTCCTGTGGTCTACTCATTTATGAAACCATCAGCACAGTGTTAAGGAAGTGCTGCCTGGCCCTTCCTGCAAATGGAGAATCATCACAGTGTTCATAACAGAGGCATCAGGGTGCAAATCACAGCCCTGTGTAACCTTCTTAGCAACAATCTGAAAGAGCAGTAAATTAATACTTATAAAAAACAGCAAATAATTCAAAGATCAGACATGATGCTTTGTAAATTAAGCTGGCAAGCTAGCCTCTTCATTACAGCTAAAGACAGATTGTGTATTTAGCAAGAGGCATGGACTGTATTTACAAAAGGCAGGTTTCTACCTTGGAAAGCAGTGCCTTCCAGGAGGCCATTAACATGGTCAATTATCAACTGCACAGTAACTATAGAAACTCCTGGTACAACTTTATGGCTGAAAGGGTTAGTTAGATTCTTGGGTGCATAAATAACAATATAATTAGGAAAAGACTGGTTACTTTCTATCCTGCAGTTGGCACTTTTTGCACCTGCTAGCAGAATAAAGCATCCTGTTCTGGCATCCCCAATTCAAGCAAGACATTGATATGCTGGAGAGGGTTCCAAGGACCACAAGAATGACAAAGGATTGAAACATCTTGAAGTGAAAGCCTCAAGTTCACTCTCTACTCACTCTCTGCAATTTACCAAAGAGAAAGAAAATTGAAAAGCCACAAACTCCTGCTCAGTCTATGTGGAAAAGAATGCTGATAACAGAGGGCTCCTTGTTCTAGTAGACAAAAGTATAACAAGACTCAATGACTTTAAGTTAAGGCTGGAGAAGTCTGGCCTTCAACTATGGTGCACATTTTTGCAATGAGACAGAGAAAGAGCAAAGCGTTTTTTAAAAGCATCTTGTTATGTGTTTGGATGCACTTTTCATCCATGGGAATTTTTAAATTCAACTTCTTTCAGCTGTTTTAAAAAAAAAATGTTTAAGCCAAATAAAATGATACAGTCTTACAACTCCCAGCACAAGAACAAGTGTTCATAATGATCTTGCCTGGGTTTGCCCCATGTGAACCAAACTGAGACAAGTTAATTTCTCTTCAGGTTCAGTGCAGCAAACTGCTAAGATAACATGATTCTCCACAGTTCTAGTAATCCAACCAGGAAGATATTCAGCTCCTTAATTTAAGACCACGGTTCTGTGCCCCACCATCTATTGTACAACCAATTATATTTTTTACAAGTTTCTACATGTTGGTAGCAGCTCTCAGACCAGAACTGTTAAGAACACACAACACCATTCTAGCCTGGTTTTAAAGCCCATGAGAGGCCACAAGACAAAAAGGAGTAACTAATACTCTTTAGGAATAGAAAACTCAGTGACAGGTAAGTCACAGGAACAGCTTAATTCAGATTTAAAAAAAAACCAGAAAACAAACCAAAACCAGTCATGTTGATCTCTTAAAGCATCAAGCTACAAGGCAGCACTATTCAGGATTTTTCATGTATGTTTTGCTTACTTTCATGAGGAAGGAAAAGCCTAAAAAATTGCCAATTATGTTTCCTCTTCTGTCTGAGAGCTTGCACACCTATGGTTTAAGTAAAGCTCAAAGTAGAATTTGCACTGTAACTTTCACTTGCTCTTTACAGGAATTGCAGCTTTCACTCTCATCCTGGAATAGCAGCAATGTTGTAATGGAGCAGCACTGCAACAGTGGTGTTTGCACTGCACAATTCAGACAGTGATCATCTGTCACAAAAGTGAATGCTTTGCATTTATGAACACAGAGCAGTTTTTCCTCTTATTCACAAGTCCAGCAAACCCTTTATTTTAGGAAAATTAAACGTAGAGCCTCATTTCACTATAGGGTACTGATTAAACTATAATGCCATACAGACAGCACCAACAAAACACTGAGAAAGGAATTCAGTCAAGACACAAACCACTCAATTGTCAAGTCAGCTTCAAAAAAATCCTAATATCTAGAAGGCTTAATATTAAAGCTGTTAGGACAACAAGGACAGCCTTGTTGTCTATACAATAATTTTACATGAACAAATGAAAAGGGATTATTGTTAGTTGCTTATATGTAAATGCTGTTTTCCTTTTTCTTCATATCACTTAAGTTTCATGCATTTAACATTTAAAAAGAAAGCTTGAATTCTTCTTACCTCCCCAATGAAATCCTGTAATTAGGAATTTGTTTTAGTAGGAATCAGATCTCTTGTTCTCTACAAAAGCAAGGCTCCTACTAATGTCAGGGGGAAAGATTGCTGTCATAGTACTGGCTAAATAAACCTTCCCATCATCAGTAACACTGAACAAAAATCTTGGTATAACATGGCAGAAAAAAAAATATCACAGGGATGAAAAATCTGCTGTCACTCAGCTAAGTTTAGGGCTTCTCAATGGCTTTCTCCCACAGCAACTGCTAAAAGCAATAAACAAACTTGCTTAACAATATGGTAACAGATCCTGAACAGGTAGCACCCATTTTCAAAGCACTTTTTAGACATTACTGTCAATAAATGTATGGACAGCAGCATGCTGAGAACAGATTACTGGAATTGGCAGAGCTATCTCAGTTATTTCAATGCCTGCATTACACACAGGACATACAGGTATTGAATAAAGCTCATCATGCAGTAGTGACTGCAAACAATATCAACAAAGCAACACACCTGGAAGAGAAACCCTGTGTTTATTTTGTAATACTTCATTGAGAACATCTAAACAACATATCAGTCAATATACCTACACAACTAACCTTCATCTCCACATGTACATTTTCCTCCCTTTTCACAAGCTATGCTGCTTTTACTGGATATTTTATGACATTTTTGATCACAAACACATTTTTTAGCTTTTTTGAAGCTCCACTTCGAAATACATCAAAGTGGAAGGTCCTGCACTAAAACATACCATGAGAGTCAAGATCTACAAATAAACAGTGATTGAAAACACCCAAACTCCTTCAAAACCACTACGATCACGAGGTTCAGCCTGGCCTCACTCAACACTTCCCAGCCTTCACGTGCCTCCGCCCCCACCAGTCCCTGAGGAGTGGCACTACCTCCACAACTGCTCTGCTACAGCAACAAGTGAGTTAAAGCAGAAAACCCTGCTCCCCCCTGTCTCCTCTCCAGGACAGCATGCCTTTCTCCCCTCAAGGTTTTGGGGAGTTGTGGGGCAAAGAGCAGCGCAGTGGTTCTGCTGAGCAAGCACAGGGACACGAGAGGAGGGATGGGAGAGGGAGCAGCACTGAATAAGGGAGCCCTCCAGGAAAAGGGGGCAAGAGCAGCACAGCATCTCTGCACACCCCAGCAAAGAGTCTGCAAGGGACAGGCTTCAACTCCACCAGAAACTGGAAAAATTATAGATTAGAAAATAACTAGAGTAAGATTAATCATTTACTGATCACTTACAAAGGCTTTCTTTGTTAGAGGTCTATTAAAAAAATCTACATACATGAGTAGTCCTGGCAGAACTGTACAAACAACATGCAAGTGCTTCATATGTCCATGAGGGCATTCATATGGAAGTGCTGGGAAAGCTGCACAGGCAAGTGCCCTGTGCTAAATCACAACCATAATCACACCTGCTCACATCAAGTGGTTGTATGAGTCTACCAAGAGCAAAAAATTTGACAGATTTAGTCCCATTTAGACAGATGCACATTCAGCTTGAAAAAAGTGAAAATGAGAACATTTCTTCCAAAAAATGTTGAAAAACATTCACGGAACAGCTAAGTTAATTATCTTACTTTTAAAAATGTAAGTTAAGTGGTTTGTGCAGGATGCTCTGATACCAAAAGTAAGGTCTACCTATCAAAAAAAAAGGGAGTAAAAAAAAACAGGCAGAAGCTTTCAACCAGTACTCAAAGCAGTTTTAATTGGTATTTACCAAAGGAATATGCTCCAAGGTGATAATGTCTATTAAAAAAAACCCCATAACAAATATGGTAAGTGCTTTCAGGACAACATCCTTTCCAACTTGTATTGTACCATTCTTCTTCCCCTGTAAAATTCCACAGCAGTGCAATTCCATCCATTGACTTGCCCATATCTCAGTTTAAGGAGGAAAAAAGTAATAAAATTTAATTTCATCCAGCTGAATATTTTGGCAGATATTCTGTACTAAAAATATACACCGTAATTTAGAATAAATGTTCCAAATCAGTTCAATCCCTGCTTGCTCCAAGCATTGTCATGAACTTTAGCACTTGCTTTCCCTAAACCTTGTTAACACGTGTATGACCGTGATCAAAAAAGTGTATTTTTAGTTTCTTTGAGCTGAAAAACTAAAACTGCATCATAAAAAGGGCAACAGCAGGTCTGCCAAGCCAACTTTGTGTTTTAAAGTTGGGGCTTTTTTTTAAAGTTGCTTTGTATATGTGAGGAGAAAATTTAAGAGGGTGCTCAATCAGATATTTGCAGCCTTGACAGAAATGAAACTTTCATGTTCCTAGTATGATGTTTATAAACAACCCCAAAGTTCTAGCTACTGAGTCATCTCTGGCTTTTGGCTTGCCTTCAGCTGAGGGGATTTTACAGAGTGTGAGCAGGCACCGTTCGCACTTTGCTGGCGCCCTGGATCACCACTGCAGTGTTTATGCAGAAACACACAAACAGAACAGAAAACACAGACTGTGCAGGCAGCCCCAGAACTCACTTAGCACTGCATATATCACTCTGGATTATTCCCAGTCTCTTCCCTATTTTTCCCCTCCCTTTTTTCTTTCTTCCCTTTGTTTTGTTGTTGTTTTGGGTTTCTTTAATCTCCATCAGGGCAACAAACACCCACAGCCATCCAAAAGGCAGCTGTGGCTCCCAAGAATCCCCAGGAAAGACCACGGATTGTGCCTCACCAGCTGCCTCCTGCTCTGTGGGGAGGCTTCCTTACTGGTGCCACTGCTGCCTACACGTGGGAAGCATGGATTCCCCTGAATGCACAACTGTCCCATTCTTCTAAGCTCTGTGGTAATCAACTTGGAAGTGACTGCAAGCATTTCCCCATCCTTGGGAAGAGGTGCACTGCACTGCCCAAACTGAGCCAGAACACCACTAAGTGGCTAAAAAGGATGATGTTCAGTGAAGCAGGGTGTATAATGTGACTTTTGAAATGCAGGCAAATTAATTTTTAAGTATGAATCCCTTCTATATAGACTTTCCATTTCCAGGAATAAAATTAAAGAAGTGTCTGCTTAACTGGGAAAAGAACACAATATAAACCCTAAGGAAAACTAAGTATATTCCTTCCCACATATCCATTACTGTGAGCTTACAAAGACTCTTTCTTTAATGAGCACTTGCTTGCTAGAAGTGATGAATATTTCAGATGTTCTTTCAAAATAAACATGGAGAACCTAATACAGTATTTATAGCACACATGAAATTCCTAAATGAGTCCCCCAATAACCAAAAAGGAGCATAAAGATATGAGTATGGAAAATTATAAATAGTACACAAAAGGTACAGTATAATAGTGTGTATCACTTTTAGTCTTGTTTCTATCTGTCCAACCCATTTGCAACTGGAAAGCACTGCTTATTTTCCCCCGTACAGAATTTGTGAATGGCTTGGTTCTCAGCAGCACAGTTAGAACACAAGCCCTCTAAATAAATAAATGTGTATCTATCAAAACTTAGGCGGGTTAGGAAAAAAACCAAAACCCCAGGTATTATTGGAGAGAAAGTACTACAAATCCCCCTTCAAGAATCTTAAGAATACTACTTGATGAAAATACAAAGGAAAAAAATGTATATCCTGTTGAAATTTTGAAAATATCACTGGTCAGATGCCCTCAGCCACTACCAACCATATAATCAAACACTGAAGTTATAATTCGACAGATAAGACAACACCACTTTTCATGGCTGCCCCACCAACAGTACAAGCCAAGTCAGAGTCATATAACACAATGTCACATTTCTAAAAATGCCCTACTATATGAAGTCTCCAAATATGCAGCTTTCTAAAAGTTACTGCAGCTGACAGAGCTGCAGTGCAATTTAAGATGCCCAGCCTCCCTTCTCCCATCCAAAAGCAAAGGCCAACCCCACCGAGCCCAATCCAGCATTGCCTGAGACGCCTTCAGAGGTACTGCTCCTTCTTTAGTGGATGCAACTGGACAAACTCTTAGGAAATACACTTCAGCACCACAAAACAAAAACAAATACTAGAAAACACAAAGAACAGTACACCTAAAACCAAAGAGGAAATACCACAGAATCAGTTCAGCAAAGGAAAAGTCAAACCAGAAACCAGCCCAGGTCCAACGATTGACATGGATACTACGCACACACACACAGAACCAGACAAGCCTTTCCATTCAAGAGCCAAGGGTGGAAAAAAAACTCTCCAGAAGGCTTTTTGGAAAGGACAGAAATGACACAATCATATTACATAGCAACCTGCTGGGCCATCAAATCACAAACAGTGGCAACATGAACTCAAGGGGAAAATCTCAAGACCAACTGTGAGCCACGACTGCAGACAGACACCTAACACAAGGTATCTGTCTGTGACCCAAAAAAGCACATTTTCCACACTTGGCCAAAACAGGCATCACACCAATTACACATTATAAACTGAGCCATTTAAAAAGACTCCTTATTTTGCATGCTACTGTCAACAGTACAAAACAGAATGAGCAAATACTTCAAGTTTTGGCTACACCCATGTGCTATACTACAAAGAGCAGCAGTATTAAAAGGAATAATTAAAATGATACCCAGGACAATGAAACTATTAATATTTTAATGGCTTAATTCTTTTAATGCAGAAAAGCCCACTAACATTTGCTAGTGCTGTACAACCACAATTAGTGTTAGCACAGAGCTAGGTGGTTTGCACAACTACTCCACAGGAAAAGACAGACACCCTTGAGGTTGGACAGGTTATTTGCTCCTTACTTAATCTTAACTCCGGTTTGTCTTACCAAAGTTTCTGTAATGTGTAACAGCGACACCACAACTGTTAAGAAATGGGGATGTTTTCAAGTAAAATTACACTGCAGACACTACACACAGTCAGCATTTATCAAATCCAGTATGTTCAATCACTTCTGGAATTTTAGTGTACTGAAACAATACTAAACTATCTTATTACATTTAACTGGTATAAGAGAATAGTTCAACAAAGTAAGTTTAACAATGTTTTGTTCGCATTTTCATTAGCTTCATCTTACACATACCATCCATCTTACTTGCCCCATACATCCTCCAACATGTTACTTTGCAACAACAGAATTAATGACTCATTTCTATTCAAAACAGTCTAAAGATTAACTTAAAGAAGCAGTATCAATATACTACCTATTACTTTAAAAAAAAAAAACCCAATCAAAAAAAACCACCCCAAAACATTAACCATGAGTGTAGCAAGTCTGTATTTTGGCATAAAAGCCTAAGGCATTTACTTTTGTAAGACCAATCTTTTCTTATTATGAAAGATAGGCATCTTAAAAGTGTGGAAGGAACATGTTACCACTGAAACCAAAGGTTCTTGTAAGTTTAGAGAATTTTCAGTTTCAGCTGAGGTATTTTAATGTTTAAAGAAAGAAAGGAAGTCAAAACTTCAGTAAAGTAAGTATAAAAATTCCACTTCTGTTAACTTGGCTTGCAGTTTAATGATGACTTCTCACATGAAATTTCAGATGCCATAAAACCTGTATGCTAAAAATAATTTACCTTTGGAAGTATGAAACTAGGAGCAGAAGAAATTAAAGGGAACATTCAGTGCAAGGGAAAGCAAACTTTTAGTCTGCACACTTGGGCAGGGAGGTTCAAGTATGTCTACAACATGCTGGAGAGAAAGAGGAAAGAAAGGACATGTTCTGTGCTTTTAAAATTAGCTAATCTGCTGAATAGCTGGAAAGCGCCGCTACCCAGGGTTTAACCCTTTGCCTTCCTGGGCTGTATGACAAGAAAATGCTGCTCAAAATGGGAGGGGATAAATATCAAAGCAATCATCGGTTACCTTTAAAACTCTTTGCTTCCTCCTCTGAGGCCTTTTGTTTTCTGTTAGAACCTAAAAAAACATCAAATTGCAGAATATAAGTTGTGGTCACAAAGGCAGACAGACACCTCCGATTTTTATTATGGAACAGCGATATTTCTGCAATACCCCGAGTGCTTTACACGCGGCACTTCCGCGGGCCGGCGGCGGCTCCCGGCGGCCCGTCCGCCGCCCCCACAGCGCCCCTCACATCGCGGGAGCCCCGCGTTCCCCCTCACGGCGGCGGCGCCCCTGCCCCGCCATCTTT
>VZTR01024966.1:1139997-1156887 GCA_013400775.1 Chaetops frenatus
CGCCCCGCGCCCCGGGCACGGCCCAGGCGGTGCGGGCCACCCGCCCCCGGCACCGGGGCCGGGGTCGCTCGGCTTGACGAGGGGTGAGATGAGAGCGGGGTCAGGCGAGGACACGGCCCCCGTGCACCCGCACGCGTGCGCACACCGCCG
Organism: Chaetops frenatus; assembly: GCA_013400775.1. Classification (NCBI taxonomy): domain Eukaryota; kingdom Metazoa; phylum Chordata; class Aves; order Passeriformes; family Picathartidae; genus Chaetops; species Chaetops frenatus. Next base: position 1,140,148 of record VZTR01024966.1, read on the forward strand.
TGCACCGGGCGGCACAGCCCTGACCCTGTCCGTGAGCAGCGCTGGGGATGCACCGTCTGGCACCGGCGGCCGCGGTGCGGCTCCGCAGCCGGAGCGTCCTGGAAATGGTGCAAATCGCCGTTGACCCGGTGCAGGCCGCAGGCACAGGGCCCGCCTTCACCTGCTCTCCCCCAAGCTGAGGGAACGCGACGCTGCACCAGCCCCCTCCTAACCCACAGCCCACCGGACCCAGCCGCCGGCGGCCCCTGCCCTCGCACCGCAGGCCCGGTCAAAGATACTCCCTCTGTCTTCACCTATACAGCACCCAACAGAACAAATCTGCTGCAAACGGACTGCGATGGCAACTGGCCACCAAATAAACATCGAGTGCAGTTATTTTCCCACAACTCCCCCAGCTTAAAACGTTCATCGGGACGGAAGGAGGACGGAGGGGTCACAGCAGTTGTCACAGCGAGCTAGTCACCGAAACACCAACATTCGCTAACTAGGGACAACAAACAAACAGTGTATCTAACTAACACTGTAGTCACCGAAGCATTCACTGAAACAATTTGCAGTTGCCATTAAAACCAGAACGTTGGCCATGGATTTATGCACTAAAGATAAACAACAGTAAGAACACCTTTTCATCAGCTACAACCTACAATCTGTTTTCTTATCTAGTGCTACATTGTAATGTAATTACCGTCCACTTATTGGTGCAAATCAGTTAAATAGCAGAAATATTCAGACATGGACGCACAACTCATTCACCTGCCTAGCAATTAAGCCGAGAAGGTCGTTGCCCATTTTTTGTTGTCTGATGCTACCTTGTATCTAAGACCTTCATTTGTTGCACCAGAATGATGTATTAAATAGGATTAGGATAAGGTAAAATTAAAATACTGATTTACATTTTTTCCCCAAATACCCCAAGCCTGAAAGGGTCTTTTTGCACATTAAAAATGAGAGAGTGGAAATCACATACACTTAGTGATCTGATTCTTCTCCATAGTTTTGGCTACTTAAGATGCTTTACAATACAGGGGAACAACAAGAAACAGTATTTTGTTTGCTTAGAAACCTAAGACCCCATATTCTGATTTAATCCCCAGACAGCACTGTACAGTAGTTTCAGGTTTCCTTGTAACCTCATGTTAGGAGTCCTCAGACACAAGGAAGGAAAGAAACCACTTCAATGATTTCCCCATAAAAGCTTTAAGAACCAACACAGAAAATAAGGAGCAGTGAAGAGGCAACTTGTTAAATACAGCCTCTGAAAATAACTAGAGCACAAACTAATCCATCTCACTGTAATTTAGGCTCCATTACAGTCCACACCCAGTAACACAGAGAAATGGCAAAGTACTGTGAGTTGTAATTATTTTACAGAGTATGAATGTCTGTGTAAAAATAAGAGGAAACTGCACAACTTTGACTCCCTGCCCTGCATTTGTGGGATAGGGAAGGCTGTATTGCTCATCACACACATGACCAAACTCCTCTAGCTGTGTGCTATCCCCTTACAAAATTCTGAAGTATCATACTTGGGAGTGTTTTTATGTGCACTCATTTTAAAATTCAACTGGCTTAAATATTTCTGGAGTATATTGTAAAATAAATACCACAAAGTCTAAATTGCTTGATTATAGCTGGGCCTGGCTAGAACATAAGAATTCCATTTTGCTTCCCCCCCCCCCCCCAAGATTTCAACACTTGGTCTTGTTCCAAAGCAGAGCAAAACTTCCAAAAATTGAAGAGGAGACAGATGGGGTGTGGGAGACCAAAGTTCAAGGCCCTGGTCTGCATCAGGCAAAAAGCCTTTACTACCAACATGTTCTAATAATTCTCAGCCCTTTTTAAGTTTGAAACATAAATTTCACTTCTCAAGCCTTGAGAAACTCCCCCCAAAAATAGTTGCATTAAGACAGATAGTAGTTTCCTGAAAGTTGTCTGTTCATTCAGCATTTTCCATTGAAGGAATGGCTTACTGGAAAGTTCCCAACCAACTTGAACTGCAGCATCCTTTTTAAATATGTCTGGGTTTTTCAGTAGTGTGTTAAAAACCCACAGGCTAGTAGGCCCTCATTGTTATTTAATGCTTCATGTAACTCAGATTACAGCTATTAAACAAGATGCCTCAAGACACCTTGGGCAAACCAAGTCAACTAACACTCAGTGACCTCATTTTTTGGGTCAGTTTGTTGACTACAGGTCCCACTAAATCTAGCTGTTTAGTTCTAGTAGGAATTAAAACTCTCCCCAGTGGATGCTTTCAACCCAAGAGGACTCCCTGCCTGAGCAGGACCCTAAAAAGTAGGCACCTTGCCTCGAGAAGCCCTGCAGAAAGCAGCCTTTGGAGATGAGGGCTCCCCACGCTGACAGCTCGGCAGCAGCCCTGTAAGTTTACAGCCTTTTGGGCGAGAGGAGCTGTGGGGTCATGAACCCCAAAAAGCTCAGCTCAGAAACCGGAGCTGCTCATCGTGACACGCTGGTGGGCAAGGCAAGAGCTCCCGCAGGAGAGCGCTGGCGAGCTGGAGCCGGCTGAGGGGCGATCCAGCCGCGGGAGCCCGGCACAGGCGGCACCGGCTCCAGCCACGGCTGCAAGCAGCCCGCAGGCAGCGCTTGCACCAGCACCGCCTGCGCTGCTCCATCTGCAGCACCTGCCTGGCCAAAACGCCAATCTTTTTGCCATGGAGAAACGAAAATGAACAGAGAGACACCTTTCCTGTCCACATGCTACTTCTGAAGCCTACCAAATCTTCACCCCACACTGCAACTCATGAAGACAGGCTTGACAGTATGCAATGGCAGCAAAGCAGACCATTTAGAATTAAATCTGCTTTTTGGAACAAATTAGCTGCAAAACAGCCCTCAGTAACTGCTATACTGTTGCAGAAAACAGCAATCGTTAAAGACAAGACAAAAATGTGGAAGCATCACAATCCTGCGTGGGTAAGCTTCTCAAACTCTTCACTGTGAAGTATTCCTGTATTATTCATTCCGGGAGGGACAACAACCCAAGATAAAGCCTTTTTCCTCTTCTTATGAAAGCTTGCTTATATTTTATTTACTGGGTCGCTCTTTCAAAAACTTCAATAAGAAAAAAAAAACAAAAAAACAAANGTTTTCCCTTATGTATTTTAGGATTCTTCTTTAGCAGCTCCAAACCAAACAGGCACAGTGTGAATTCCTCTGGAAGAGGGGCATTATATGCAACAACACTGCTACACACAGGGGCTGGGAACTAGAGACCACAATGCCTTATCCAGACTTTCATGATGTCACATCCCTGCAAAACCCTTTACAATCAGATAGGTACAATATCACTGAAGGTTTATGTGGCTGTTATTTCTAAATGGTATTTTTCAAGTCCAATGTAGTTTTCAAATCTTTATCTGGATTATGTGTGAATTAATGGAAATAACAGTAACCTAACTAATGCCAGCTCCAAACATGCAACTGATATTCTTCAAGGGCTGAATGCTTGTGCACACATGGGCATGGATGGGTGTTGGAATATGCACTTCAGTTTACATTTCGTGGCTTCTACCAGCCAGGCCTTACTCCCTTATAACTGTAAATACACATAAATTCTTAAAGAAAATCAATACTTTTTCTTCCATAAGCAGCATTATGGACTGCCAATTCCCACAGTAGCCAAGCATCTGTTTAATGCACACAGCTCTCACTGCCTTCACCGAGACTTTTGCATTATTTTAGTTAGAATCGGGAGAGATAATTCCCTCTAAGGCAAAAGACCAACATTTAAACTATGCTCCTGCTCTATCCCCCTACACCCTCCTCCCAGTGAATCACCTCCAAAAAATGCTTACATTCCACCAACATGAGAGAAAGAAGCATGACTCTTTTCAACAAGGAACACATTGAAGCCAAGCTCATCTCTTTTAATTATTTATGTTCACTTTCTATACCATGGACAGAGACCTACAGTTTAAGGTTTTCCTCAGCTGCTTTCTATTTGAAACACATTACTGTCTCAGAAGTCCCAGTAATACCAGTCTGGGAAAACAATGGGATTCTCTGCAATTTCACCTAAAGGATAGCTGCTAAACTGAGTGATAGCATTTCTTATCCCCTAACACCTTCCCCTGTATCTCAACCTCTTGAAAGAGCTCATGTAGCATTGCAGAAGTACTTTCTGATTTCCTCAGAGCACAGTTTCTAGAGATTGAAAATGAAGCAAGGCCTCTTTCTAGGAATATCTGAAAAGGCACCAGGTTTCATTCAAATACAATTTTATAAGAAAATACCTGACATGTTCTTAAATGTCAGGAATACTTCATTACCTCCATGCAGCACCCTGAAATTTCACACAAAATTTAACGAGAAATGAAGAAGGCCTCTGGTGCAGCTCTGAATGCATCATACAGAATGTGACAGGTCTAATGAAACAAAAACACATCAAAATAAAAGCTGCCAAAGAAAAGAACAAAAACAAGGAATCTCTCATAAAGAAAGTAAAAGGAGTGCCCAGAGAGGAGAAAGGTGAAGGGGCAAAGCTAATCTGCAAGGAGAAGGTCAGGGTGAGCAACAAGAAAAGAAGTATGTTTAGCCTGGAAAACAAAAGTGGACAGAAAAGCTGGAGTGCTTCCTTTCACTGACCCTGCCAAAACCCTTTTTAAAACATGGCTTTTAGATCACTTCCTACCTCAACTCCATGAATCCTCTCCCATGAGCTTTTCTTCAATCCCACTGACTAAATATACAAAAGGACAATGTCACTACTCTTTTGCTGTAAAAAGTCAGGATAAATCTCTACCACTTTTATTGTTTTAATATGTATCTTATACACAGGCATCCCTCTCCCCACTTTTTTTTGTAAGAGCATTAAGGAGTAGTTGAGACAGAAAGAGGGTTTTGAATGAATTCTGAGCCAAACTGTTTAAGCCTCCTTCCCTAAACATCATACCTCAAAATATACTTCCCCCACAAAGGGGAATATATCATATCCCCTCACTGCTACAGGACTCTTCTTTCTGCTTGCCTACCTTAAAACCAGAACGGACTTCTCTGCCAACCCTGGTAAGCACAGGACAGAGCAGTGAAAACAGGAGGTCTCCTGAGATCTCCGCAGCTGACGGGAATTTCTACCTGCTGTAAGAACACACCATTTTAATGAAATTGCTCTTGAGAAAGGTTTTGCAGGTGCATTCTCCCCAGTGTGAACTGCTCCACTCGGAGTACACACTGGTGCAGAGACTTGAACCTCAGTTTCCCACATCCCAAGGCAAATGTCCCAGTCATTTAACTACCAAGTCAGCCTCTCCCCCTCTGTAGTTCAGGTACTATTGGATCATATGAAGAGAACACTCCCAGCAGGACCTGGCAGTGCAGAGTCTCACTGCAGCTCAGAGGTCAGGGAATTTAGTTGGGATGTGGGAAATCTATGTTCAACTCCCTACTTACCTGATTTAAAGCCTGATCTTGAACTGAAATCCCTCAGGTCAGTGCTGTTATCACATGGGCATACAGATTGTCTTTTCCCCTCCTCTTTGTTCCAAAAGTTATGACCTGGGTTATAAGAGGCTGATGGATCAGAAAAATGAGTAAGAAACACAGAAAAAGTATGTATGGGGAATGTGGTAAAAGATGAAGGGAGAGAGGAAGGAGAAGTGAAATGAGAGAAACAGAAGAACAGACAATTAGAAAGGCAGAGAGATGCGAAAGGAGAAAATGCAGCTACAACTTGGTCTTGAAGTTCATAAATAGATTGCCACCAGATCTGTCATCACAAGCAAATTACTTTAACTGAACCAAAGAGCAGACAACCTGCCTTCCTTTGCTTTTAACTTTTCAGTATTTTCAAATACCAACACCCTCCCTAGTAATTGAAAGCCTCCTAAGACTACCCTCAATCTCCCTCCTCCCCACATTTTGTGCATAAATCTTTCTCACTTCTTCATGCACTCCAATTAATCCATTGTTTTGGCCAATATACCAATATATGGGACACAGGGTTAAAGCCATATTTACCTTGGATTTTATGGATTTACAAAACAGGAACAAGACTAACTCCAGCTCACTCTAACCTACGCTTCTGCAGATGACAAGAGGAAGTTACTGTACAACCTGTTAGCGCCAACACTAACCCTGAACTCTCTAAAGCTGTAATGCACCCAGCATTTCCCTTTGCAGAATTTTAAGAAGCACCTCAAGCCTCAAAAGAGTGACTTAAATTGCAACTTCTTTGTCTTACCTCAAAAGGCAGCATGATTGGTGGTGGGGGCTTTTTCAGTTCTTCACATTTTCTCTTTTTACATATCCGGTGACTAGTTTTGCGCTTCCTGCAACAGCTGCATTCCTCACAATTTGTTTTCCGCAGACAGGGCTCACAGACTCCACAACGCCTTCGTTTCTTTTTTTCCAGCATAGGCAGCAGAGATGAATATGGAACAGGGTAAGCACCAGCTGGATTTTTAAGAGAGGATGGCCCTGAGGCCTCAACTGCTTCAGTGCTGTTGCTCACATTGCCCTGAACCAAATTCAAGCTTACTCCAACACTTCCCAGCTGTGATGAATAATCATTATGCTGCAGTCTTGAGTCAGCTGGCAAATCTGCATTTATGGCTTTTTCTGAGGCAAGAGCAGAGATTTCCATGCTTGAAGGCAACTCTGAAACAAAACCTGCAGAGAATTGTCCAGAGCTTTCAGCAGAGATTCTATCAACTGTGCTTTTTTCCAAATCTGAAGATAAAGTGGGGACATATCCTGAATTCAAAATTAATGTCTCTGCATCAATACACTTAACAAGCTGTTCAATGTCCTCTACTTCAATATTGTTCAAAGAGGTATTGGAGACTGGTTCACATACTGTAAATATGTTTCTTGTGTCAAATTCTGAATTCTCTTTTGAAAAACTCAAATCTGAATTTGGATCAAGTTCTTTGTGAATGGGTACAAAATCCACAACCAGTTTCATGGGGTATTCTGCAAGTGAGCTTGCACCTTCAAAATGTAAAAGCAGATTTGATTCAGAGGCAGCTACAGAACTGGAATTTGAACCAATGTCTTTATTCTCAGATTCCAAATCCCAGCCTGCCTTCAAGCAGGACTCTGCAAGCGACCTTGCATCTCCTAATAAATGTTCTTGTGAGTTAAACTCAGAGGTAACTAGAGGTGCGGAATCCAAGTCTTGTTCTTCCCTAGGTAGCACCATGTCCAACCCTGCTCCAATGTGGAATTTGGCAAGTGTGACTGACTCTATCAGTACTGCTGAGCTGAGGTCTGAGGTACCAGCAGAGCTGGAGTCAGGTTCTGTACTGTTAGGCACCACATTGAAGGGCGTCTCTGCACAGACATTTGAGTTTGATTCAGAGACAATTACAGAGTCAGAAGGAGAAAATGGAAGCACCAGCGCAGCATCTTCAACAAATGCTTCAGCCAAACTACCCGTATCAAGATCACTGGGTATCGGCTCACAGGACAGGTCTTCATGCTTAGATTTCACCTCTGAAGCTTCTGTACCATCATCAGTTAGCTGACTGTTTGGAATGGAGCCATCTGTTTCAGATATTTCTACCTCCTTGTCCTGACTGGCACATGGGATAACAGGCTCTTCACCTGCACTACACAGACAGCCTTCTACAGGCAGAGCAGGTAACTCATTTTGTGCTAAATCTTGCTTCAAAGCTATTTCACCTGTTTCATCGTTTTTCTCTTCTACTGCTGCCAGGACTTCTTGTTCACGTTTTTCCTTTGTTTCTAGCCTTTTTTGTGCTGCAGCTTTCCTGGGTTTTGCAATTACTGGAGTTTGGGACAATCCCCGGGAGAAGGATCGGTTACGGAGAGACATTGTAAAGCCATTGATGCTGAAAGAATCCTGGTTGTGAAAGAGGATATTGTCAGCTTTCTCCAAACTTACCCAAGATGCTCCAGACAAGGTTCTGGTTACACTGCTCCTGAGAAGTCTACCTGAAGAGCTCATGATTGGTTTCTTTTCTTGCTGTTTTTTCTTAACATCTTTTTCTTGTACTGGCTTTTTACCTTTTCCAGAACTAACAGCTTTTGTGGAAGCCTTTGTGGTTTTCTTTCTCACTTGGCTAGATTTCTTTTTGCTCTGGTTGGTTTTCCTTTTGCCTAACTCTTCTTTTTTGGCTGATCTGGAAGGCCTCGCATGGTGAGCCATGTCTGCGGAGCAGGAGGAATGTTAAGAGGAGAGATGGAAAAAAATCATGAGCTCTTGGGAGACCTCTTCAGTAGAAAATTGCATATTCCCATTGCTGCTTTCTGTGCCGATACAGTGTCAACTCTGAAATAGAAAAAGATACAAAACAGCATTAATATACTTCTAATTAATAAAAGGTGCACATATAGTCAAATTTTTAATATTCAAAAATACAGAGGTAGAATCAGAAATAACAGTATTGGGTGTTATATCCAACTAGCACAAAAGCTTTGGAAATACTAATACACTACAAAATAAAAAGCTTGCCTAAAGGCCTGTAACCCAAACAAAGAAGCAAACTGAACTCAAACGACCAGGCAACATCACCTTATGTCATTACTAAAAAGTTTGAGTTTTCTCAATGTTATTAACAGTTCATTCACCAATAAACTTCCCTTGAGGAAGGGGAACTTCAAATTTATCAGTGTAAGGACATTGTTAGGAACAAAAGAACAAAGCTGAGTTTATTTTGTGTGTGTACTCAATATATCATCACCAGGGCATCTATCATTCTTCCACCATCCACTGGTAGCCCACCACAGAACAACTCCAGATAAAATGGGAGAAGTAACTAGCTCCCCAAAGAGACCAATCTGTGGTATTACAGGGGAACTGGACCAGGGAAGAATTGGTCTTTCCCAGTGTTATCTTCCAGAATACCTTCACATCACACTTATTACATTCCAAGCCTTGATTCCATACTCTCTACCTATATCAGATATTTTACACAAGGCAGATGTCTCTTAATAAACTTAATAAATTTATCTTCAAAAGAACACCATACATCTGTCCCAAGCTTTTGTCCCCAAACACAATTGCAATGCAGAGGTTTTTTTTTTGTCCCCAAAGACTACTGAACCATCTCAAAAGATAAAACAAATTTCTGATGCTCCAAACCAACTTCCTTCAAGATGGGTTCGGTTTATTTTTAAAGTAAAGCAATTCTCACAAGTACATCTTTTTAAGCGCACAGTGCTTTTTAAGTACCTGTAGAAGGCTTTTAAAGCTTTATTTATTTAACTGTCTGAAAAGACCACGTGGGTAGACAAGGGCAGCCTTAAAATGGGAACAGGCAAAGCCAGAGGCTCCATAGCCTCCAGCAGGAAGGTACCTTCCCCTCACCATCATTCCTTTGAATTTCTTAAGCCCAAATCTAGTCACCTCCAGGCCTTCTGCACCTCCTTGATGGGAAGAGGCCAAGAAATGGAAGAACAAGTATGGGGATGATGCCTAAAATCCTGACCCCAAATGGAAGTAAAAGAAAGGGAATCCTGGCTTCTAAAGGAAATAGAAAAGGAAAAAGAGTGCTATCAGGTTCCTGACATCATCACTCCCTCCTACAACCTCAACCCCCACCCTGAAGCCAACAGATTGATCTCATGGAGGCTGCACTTTCCCCACAGCCTGATCTGAGCTGTGCTGAAGGCAGGGAGAGTTTTGCTAATGCAGCCCAAACAGCAGTGCCCCAAGAGAGGTTCACTATCCTGCCGAGGGGATGGGCTGGCACAGCCAGCTCACACAGCCTCTGTGTGGGGCCAGCAGGCTGCTGCTCCCCAAAGCAGCACACTGGCAGCCAGCCTGTTCCTGGCCAGCTGTTCTGTCACAGCCCTGGGCAGGCTGCCCAGTGGCCACAGCACCCACCAAGGCTAACAGTAACTCCCCAAACTATTTGTAAAATATTTGTATTTATTTAAAGCATTTTGAAACCTGGCTCTTGTTTATTCAGCTGTAGCAAGTCAACTGATCCTCTGTACCACAATATATAAACCAAGTGTCTTATCTAAACATGGTGTGCTTCTCTTGTATCACATCTTCATATTACATATCAGATGAACATGATTCCTGAGACAGCAGGTTTTTTCACATACACAACTATCATTTAGAGCCAGCAGTGCTGTACAAGGTAAGGCTAAACACACTTCTCAGGTCAGCTCAGAAAACAGTGCCCACCAAACACACAATAAAGAAGCTGAATAAATAGCATCACTCCTCCATTACAGCAACACATCCATCCTGGAGAGACTCAGCAGACACATGCAGGTGTTTATAGTTGCGGGTGAGGCTTTAAAGGTCAGAGAAAAGACCTGAACAGCTCCCACAGAAGCTCTCTATAAAAGTTGGGTCAGATAGTGAAATAGTAAAACAAATACAGGGCTGAAACGAAGGTAATTAGAGTACTCTCCTCCCTCTACCCTTCTCTGGAGGCACATGGCAGAAGGCAGACATGGCCTTTAGGAGTCACTCCATGAATCAAAGAGGGCATCACATCAGCAGGTCCATGAAATAGTTGTTGGCAGGCTGCAAAAAGCCTCCCCAGTTTCTTGGGGTTGTGACAGAGACTGAGATCCATCCAAAGGATAGCCTGGAGGGCTGCAAAACCAGCTGGGAGCAAGCAGCAGGCACATCTGCAGCCATTAGCAGAGGAGCTACATAACAGTGGCAGCAGAGGAAGTGCAGCTACTTTCAGAGCCTATAGCCAGGAGAGCAAGGAGGAAAGCAAGCCATCAACAAAGGCCAGGCAACATGGCAATGTGTGAATCAGGAGGGGGACTGAAGTGATAAAGTCTTTTCTCCTTATCAGCCCTACAACAGAAGCAGAATGGCCAGAGAACACAGGAGGTCTGGAGTGGAAAGAGTGACTGGATTTTTGAGAATACTGAATGTGAATAATGCTTTGCTTATATTGCTTCCATACACCAGCAGTTGTTATTGTTACTGTGGAAGTTCAGGAAGCACAACTGTCAAAATTATCAATCAGAAGCTTAATTTATAACAATTTGGCAACTTTTAAAATCATCACTACAATTACATGATACTATGTCTTTACTTGCATTTGGACAATGATAGGACATGGGGGGACAGCTTCAAGGTGAAGGAGGGCAAGTTTGCATTAGATACTAGGAAGAAGTTCTTCCCTGTGAGGGTGGGGAGGCCCTGGCACAGGGTGCCCAGAGAAACTGTGGCTGCCCCTGGATCCCTGAAGTGTCCAAGCCCAGGCTGGATAGGACTTGGAGCACCCTGGGATAGTGGAAGGTGTCCTTGCCCATGGCAGGGAGTTGGAATGAGTCAAACTTTAAGGTCTTCTCCTACTCAAATCATTCTGTGATTGTATGATTTGAAAATTGCAAAATAGTTGCTTCAGGACTGAAGAGGCAAGACCATCCTGGGGTTCTTTGGTTGGTTGGTTTTTTCTTTTCTTTCTCTCTTTTTTTTTTTTAACCTTTTAATACAGAGGAACACACCTGTCTGGCAAGAATGTAGAAAGCTACCAATGCCAAAGCATTGCTACTCTTCAGGGCCAAAATTAGAGAGGCTATGAACAGAGTGGTTCAAGACTTCCCTTTCTCTTGCTAAAAAAAGAATGCTGATATTTGTAGGAAATTGCCTGGCTTTATGTGCTTTGTTATAAAAGCTGGCCAAGGCTTTGTCTGACTCAGAGATGACAATACAGGGTCATAAGAACAGCAATATTTTAATCTATTTTGTTTCAATTTTTTCACTGGAACGACTTTAGTTCTTACAGAAGAGATCTGAATATACCCCAAAAGGAAATTTTTTGGGGGTAGAGAGTTAATGCTTCACTTCAGTTATATCTGTCTGGGACTTTAAGTACCTGACCTGCAAGGTGATCATGCACTCTCAGCAAAATGGTTGTCAGCAAGATATCTCTGCTTCCCCTAAAAAACCGCCTAGTCTTGAATACTAGTCTGCCACAACCACCTTAACTGCCAGCTAAAACCTGTCTAACATCTTAAATAACCTATCCTATAAGTTGCATTGCTATTTTCTTTGTTTCCTCTTCCACAATGAGGACTGGAATATTAGGTAGCTGCAAGGTTGGTATTCAAGTATTGTTTTCTGTAACACTAGGAAATATTTTACCTTCCCTTTTCCATTTAAGGCACTGGCAAGGACTGTTGACATCTGCAGCAGTTGCAAATCATCACATGTCACTTCTTGAGGACAACAAATGGCTTTATCACATTGGACACATTTCACAACAAGCAATTAATTTATATTTCCAAAACCTCTATGTGGACTCACCAGGATTATAAAACATAAACCTCCGGGGGCAATATAATAACTTGTCACTTTTCTACCACCCTGGAGAAAAACAAACTACTTCAATGGTTTCTTCTGAAAGCCAAACCAGGTGAGCCTTGCCATGCCTTGCCTTGCCTTGCAGGGGAGCACAGGATGTAAAAGATGTCTCTAGGATGTAAAAGGGGCAACAGGTGACAGGAGGGTTTGCAGGGAACTGCCCTAGATAATATCAGTGCATCCTGAAGCTGTTACTTGAACCAACTTATCTCTTCTAACTCATGTGCAAAGCTGCAAGCTGGTTTTAAGGCCAGTTGCTTAAGTTTTGTTCATTCACGGTAATATTCCACTGACTGCTATAATCCTCAACAAATACTGCTAAAAAAGCTAATTAAAGGCTAAGTCTTTTAGTCCTCTCTTGGTCAAAATTCTCAAACAATTATAATGAGAACTCTATCTACAAAGTAATTAAGAAATTTAACCCCATACTGTCAGAATGCCTCCAGAAAAAAACCCAACACACACCCCAAAAAAAACCCCACCCAACCTCCCCAACCAACCATCCCCAAACAAACCCACCCACAATATTTCACTTTACACAAATGGTTAAAAAAAATAAAGTAGGTTTTCATTCTAGAGACAGTGTCAATCAAGATTCTGTTACATAACTTGATTACTGTTGGAATACAGCAGGGGAAAAAGGAAGATATTAGAAGATGTTTCCTCATAAAAAACGGTTGCAGTTTTTTTGTGGTGTTGTGAAAGATGGCAAGTGAGCCCTGAACAAACAGAGCAGTACAGGGAAAAAAAAAAATGACACAGCTAGCAATCACTAGTTTCACTAGTCACCTGGTTTTACTACAGCCAGATATACTTGAATACCTAAGCACTGAAACAAAATGTATCTTTGAAAAAAGTTGCTTGAGATTTGCTCTTAGCAGAAACAGATCGGGAAGCTTTCATAAAAGCCACTCAAAATATTCAGGTCCCAAGCAATACGGGCCACAATGTGATTAAGCTGTCACACAAGCTCAGATGCACAACTCAGAATTGAAAAGCACCCCGTCTTCTGGCAACAAATACTCTAGAGGAAGATGCAAAAGATGCCAGAGAAGACAGACATTAAAACAATCTGACCCTCAGGTGCAAAAGCATGTCATATCATCTGCATATTCTTCCCAGCTGCACTAAAACCAACCTGCTTTCCAATTTGGTCTAGTTCCCTGCATCTACTCATTGCTCTGTAGAACACTTTGTATATGAAAAGAAGGGAAATGGGTTAGGAGGGGAGAATCAGCTTTAATTTTCCCTTTCCCCCTTCTTTAATCCTTGAATACACATTTGGCTTTGGGTAAGAAATAAAAATGAAACTTCTCATCTGCCATTTCAGTACCAAGAGTTATTTCAAACACAGCCTTGTACAGAGGCCTCCCCACCCCATTTTCCTCCATGGAGGTTTTCTGCTTTATGTTACAGGACTGTGCCACTCTTCAGCAACCAGACATATTTCATCCACATATATTAAACTCTGGCTTAAGGCAACACTTTCCAGCAGCATAGGGATGTGGGACAGGCACTGCAGGATGCCACCTCAGTTTCTCACAGACAAAGGCACGTAAAGCACAATCCTTTACTCACTCATCAGCAACACAGGATGATGCTGAGCAGACCGAGCACCAAGGCCTTGATCCTAAATTTTTGTCATTTCTGGCCCCAGAGGGCCAGCTCTGTGTTTGGAGGATAAGGCAGGGCTGCCACCCCACTGCATAAGGAGCTGGAGGCTGCTGTGAAATAGGCACGCTCCATGAATTAATTCACCAGGAGATGGCCATGGTTAGCATTTTGCAGCGTCATGACTCCATGCACCTTGGAGCCTCTACAGTGAGTCACACAGATAAAAAAATACCACAAAAAAACCTCCTCCCAGTTTAGGGAAAGCTCTACTGGAACAATTAGGGGGGGGAAAAAGGAAAAAAAAAAAATAGAACTGTGGCAAGGAACCACACATGCCTAAACCACAAACCAGATTAAGCCTCAGACAAGCAACTTGAACCAAAAATCCATTGTGAAGACTCACACCACATGTGCAAGTATCCTCCCTTCAGGCAGGCAGAAGCACAGGCTTACTTTAACCTATGTGCAGTGCAGCCAAACACTGACCTTCACAGGGGGAATGCTAAAACATAAAAAGATACCAAGTAATTTCTAAAGGCTCACCAAAGAAAAACCCCATCCACCAGAACACTCCAGATACATTTGAATAAAAAAAAAAAAAGGCAAGCAAACCAAACAGAACACCCTAGCTAATCACATGCCTCTTTAATTCTGCATTTATGCTGTTTAAAGCACTGCATTTCTTTTTGATAATATGACTCCATTCTTCAGAGGGTTTGCCTTTTCTTGAAAACAAGGACAAAAAACCCCACCACCATTAACTGAATCACCTTATCTCAAACTCAGCTAAAAGAAGGGGGAGGTGGAGAGAAGAACCTTCAGGCAAAGATTAAGCCTGGAAAATTTCAGCCTGAAAGGTGTTTTGAAATTTTAAGTATCTGAAAACAGAAAGCAGGATGGAAGTGCTTAGGCCAGCTTCAACAACCACGGGTACCATGCCAGTCATAATAAATCACTATCAGTGAAGATTTTTAATTACTACACAGTGAAGAATTATGTCTTACAGAAACTCTGAATATCAAAGTTCCTTGGTACATCTCACCTTAAATTCTTCCCCAGTTACCTATTTTGCACAACCCAGTCTGCCCTTGTCTCCTCCAAGCACAACAAACTCCTCTTATCTTGAGGGACTGACCCTCATCCCAAGAACAACCACCACCACCCCTTGTGCTGGCAGAGCAAATACCTCTAAAAAGCATAAACCAGCTTTCCTCTCCTTTACAGTTAGGGTCGACCAGGTTACCTGCCCAGACCAAGACTAAATGCTAAATTTTCCCAATTTCATCTGTATTCTTAATTCGTGCTGACTGACATGATGAAAACAGGGTAATTACACCACAGAATAGCTTTCTGCCTCTCCACAAGAGCACCTCAAAAATCACTGAGCACAGCTGGGGAAAATTATTATTATTTGGAAGATTATTATTATTATTATTGTTTTCTCAGGTTTTTCCATTGTCTTGAAAAATTTAAAGAGATGCCTCTGCCTTACAAATCCACTCAGTCACGCTTAAATACCTAATGCTGCGATCTTTGCCCATTTTGCCATTACTGTATTGTAATTTCTAGAATATGAGCTCTTTAGCCAGATCCATGCTGGTGCAGCCACCCTGGACAGCTTGTTTACAGGAGTCGACTCCCACCGCCCCACTCCACTGACATTGGTGTGCTCACGCCCTGCTCCACATGCCCCTCTCCTCCTTAAAGGAGTAGCAATCTCACCACGCTGGGTAGCTGCTAGGAAGGCCGAGATAGAAGCGATGCGGACTACGTTGCTCTTTAAATATCTTTGGGGTGCAGCAGGATAGGCTGGCTGAGTGTAGGACAGGCTGGGCACACACAGCTGGCGCGTCTCCTTTGACTACTGCTGCGCCTGTTCCCCTGCTCGCTCCTGGGGTACCAGCAGCCATACCTTCGGAAGGTTAGCTGCTCCTGCCTCCCAGCAGGCCGCCTCGTCCTTTCTCCTCACGCATTCGGCGAATCGCATCCTTCTCCCCTGGTTCTTTCACGGGCACGGCAGGGAACATTCCCGGCAGTCCCAAGGCTCCAGTTGCCATAAGACACCTCTTCTCCCCCAGCTCTAAGAGCAGCTGGACAAGCATTCAGCGCGCAGGAGCACCCCGGGTGCTACAGTCCTGCAGGGCTCTGGTTCCTTTAGTGCAGGCAAGCGGACTCCAAGGGGGAAGGGGCAGGAGGGCCCTCCTGGGGGGTAGGCAGCGGCTCCTCGTGGCCCGGCCCCGCTGCTGGCCGTGCCCCCCCAACCCCGGGAGCCCTCCCCGGGGCTGCAGACAATGGGGCCGACCACAGCGGCGGCGCTGGGGACCCGCAGCACCCATCCCGACGCGCCCGGCTTCTCCGGCGGCAAAGGCGGTGAGCCACCCCCAGGGAACTCCCCCCGCCCCGCACACCAGCGGCACCTCCACAGGGCGATGCTGCACAGCCCTCGCTCGCCAGTTCTATGGGGCGGCGGGAGTGGGCTGAGGGGTTTTCCGGCTGGCCGGGGGCCCCTACGGTCGGGCACGGTCCCTTTTAATTGTTCCCTGTCCTCCACGCAGGCTGCAGGCAGTTTCTCTTGCCTGGCGGGTTTTTCCAGGCAGGCTCTGGCTGCTGCAGCTCAAACACGCTCCAGCACAGCCAGGGAGACCGGGCTTCTTCGCTTTTTCGGCCAACAAACTCCGTTTTGCATTTGAATAACCCCCAGCCTGCCTTCCTCCTCGCCTCGGAACGGCCCGAGCCGCAGAGCTCCGAGCCCGGCCGCGGCTGTGTCTCTGCCTCCCCCTCCCCACTCCACCCTAGCGCAACTTTGCAACTAGCCAAGGGGATAAGCGAGGGGGGAAGGAGTTGAAAAACAGAGGGAT
>VZTR01024966.1:1156940-1173859 GCA_013400775.1 Chaetops frenatus
TCCCCGCCGTTCCCCCCCGCAGCAGCCCCGGTACCCGTCCCGCACACGTACCAGGGCTGCGGCGCGGCCAGCCCGCAGCTCACAGGAAGG
Organism: Chaetops frenatus; assembly: GCA_013400775.1. Taxonomy (NCBI): domain Eukaryota; kingdom Metazoa; phylum Chordata; class Aves; order Passeriformes; family Picathartidae; genus Chaetops; species Chaetops frenatus. Next base: position 1,157,031 of record VZTR01024966.1, read on the forward strand.
GGCGATGCTGGCATGGCTCGGAGCGGGGCGAGGCGCGGGTCACGGCCCGGGCCCCTGCGGGCGGGCGGCTCCCATGGCGCGACGAGCCCAGGCACGGAGAGGAGCCCCGGGCCGCGAAACGTGCTCCGTGCTGGCAGCGGCGTCGCCCCTGGCCGGACCCTCCGGGAGGGAGCGGGGAGGGGGAGGCTCGGCGAGGCGCTCGCCGCACCGAGCCCTCCCGGCAGGCGGCAAAACGCGCCCTGGATCCCCGCGGCCGGAGCGGGATTCGCCGCCCCCCACACCCCCCCCGCGCCCCCGCGCGACCCGGCACGGCCCCGGGGACACGGAGAGTGGCGGCGGTGCCCCCACAAGAGCCGCCGTTGACGTGCCAGGCTGGTAACGCCGGGGGTTATTTAACAACAACAACAAAATTAAATGACGGTAATAAGAAAAGGCAAATTATCCCGTTACTTGCGGAGGCTGTGGTTTGACTCCGCGTACTCCCCGGTCAGCCACGGTGGTGGCACTCTGTAACATCATCCCTTTTCTTTTTAGCCTGGAGGGGGGATAGCCTGGTAAAGGGCAAGGGGCTCAACGAGGGTCAACCCCCTTCCCCTTACATGTGCCATCCCAGAGGACCCTCGAACACCAGCGTCCATCAGGGCGCGGCCATCCCACGCGTGGAGCAAACACTCCCAGAAGCATGGGGAAGACGCTGGCTGAGAAGGAAGATCTGCTGAGCTGCCCTCTCCCTCCTGCAAGGAGCTAAAATATAATGAGCCTTGCTCTTTCCCCATCCCCCACCTCATCCATTAAGAGCCATTGATGATATTTGCTGCTCCTTCCCAGAGGGAAATGGGTGAGTAAAATGTTAATGGTAAGAGGAAGAGTCAATCCACTGACTGACTTCTTCCACCATTCATTATCACCACAGCCTTTTGTGAAAAGCAGGCCACCAAATCTAACATCTCTGCAGACTGAAAAACAGATGTTGGAAATGGGATCTGTGAAATAATATACCCCAAGCAGTCCTCTTTCAGAAAGGCTTCATTATTATTAAGTCTGTAGCTGTTGCAATATAGAGCATTTCAAGTGTGAACCGGCTCAGTCAAATGTGAGCCTGCTTTCCTGCTGCACACAAGGCAGCAGTACTGTCTACATCCATCCATTCCTAGAGATGCTTTAAATGCCAATGTTTTGCTGGTTTAAGTGACATGTCATAAAGGAGAATTAGTGGCACAGATCTGCACAACTCCTTGTCACTGCTGCTTTCAGTGATAAAGGTTGTGAGCTAGAATAAAATGCAGAGCAAGAAATTAGTAACTTGGGGGAAAGCAACAAACAATGAGGGCTAAGGGTTATTTAGAATAAGCAGGTTAACACCAGCACCCAAGCATCAACATGCACAATCACAGCTCCATTAAAAACATGCTAAAGGCTAGGAAAAAAACAAGAGCTAGCAATTGTTCATTTTCACACCTACAGACTTATGTACTTGTGATCTGAGGTCTTTCATCCTGGGAAGCAAGTAGAACCAGGTCACAATCTTTTCTGGCAACAGTAAGATACTCAGCCTACCAAGACAAGCTGAGTATAAGCATTTGGAAAAAGATCCCACAGTAATGACTGTCTGGGCAATAAAACGGTGGATGAAGTCCTCTCACTAAAATGCAAAGGGAGGCACATGGAGGGAACTATGGAAATCACAGCCTCTAACTTAACTCCTACCATTCAAAATAGAGATCCTGGGACTGTGACAGGTACAGCAATGAAGCTGTTCTATGTGCTTAAGTGGAGTCTTGGGGGTCATTACAAAAGAGGAGAAGTGAACAGGAAACACCCCTACACCATCATTATTTAGTCCAAATTTCTTGTCTGCTTACATCTCAAATATAATGTGCAGCACTGGTTTGCTTAGAAGGTGCAAAGGGAAACTTCACATACACAAAAGAACATGGCAAGTGTCCCCAAAAGCACAGGGAGCAGCTAAATACACCAATATTTCCACCCTAGAAAGGCAGCAGTCTGGATGAAATCCCAACCAACATGAAATAAAAACAGAAACAGCATGGAAAGTAATATCAGAGAGAGATGCTCATTCATTCAGTCTGTGTTTAGAGAAACAATGACCATTTCTCTAAAGTAGAGGATATCAAGGCAATATATCAAACATCTAATCAGAACATAGACTTCATACAATGTGTTTTCAAACCACAGAACCCATCGCTACAGCACACGGAGGAGGCAAAAAAAGCTTTAGAGTTTTTTTTTTTTTTAAAGCAAAAATAATGGAAAAAAGTTTAACCAAAACCACACCAAAGTACTATTTTAACTATGCATTACTTGAAGCTGAAAGAGTGCACTGAGTGCCCTGCCTGCTACCCAAGCCTCCTTCCCTGTATACATACTACCGGCTATTTTTCTGGGTAAGGTTTTAAGTTGGTAGACCTTTGGTCTAACACAGTGCTCCTACCCCCATGCTATTCCCCAGAATAAAATTCAAGTTGACACCTGCCTACAGAAGGAATAAAACTGAACAATATTGTACAAAGTAATAAAGTGCACAAACCTGTAAGTAGTTCTGCGTTGCAGGCAGCTCTGGCAAAATTTGAGACCATGGTAAAGATGAGGAAGCTGTGAGGGGCAGCTGCTCCCTGAGAGACAGGGAGCCCCACACAACAGCCAGCAGGACAAGGACCTCACCAGCCAGCACCCAGCCCCACTGTACACACATAGGGTAAACAGAACAGCCCCGGGGCACCATCTGCATTCAGGCACAAAGCCAGGTAATAAAACAGCTTCTAGAAGATGAAGTAGGTCTGAAGTTAGGCTAGGAACTCAATCTGCAGGTCACAAGCAGGTTTGGAGACACATAGAATAAGGAAAAATATACACAACCTAAGCAAATACTGAGCAGAGTCCATACAGATTAAAGAAGGCCAAGCCCAAAGTAAGGCTCTAACTAAAGAGGGCCCAGGCCCCAGCTAAGGTTCAACTTAAATAGAGCTCCTAGGCCCATGGGCAAAGGATGTGGGTGGAGACTCCAGATACAGCTGGTCAAGTCCATTAAGACCTATTAGTGCTCTCAGGGCCTTGATCCTGGAAACAAAACTATTCAGGTGTGCTGTCCCTAAATTAGTCCTGCAGAGTCATCTGGATCAGACCTCTGCAACAGGCACAGCATCAGTTCAAACTAAGAAAGGTTAGATTGATGCTGAACTTCAGCCCTTCACAAACCAAAAGCTCTGAGAATTACACTGCAAAGACACCTAAGCTGCACTTTAAGGGACAGATTTGATCTAACACCAGGCCTACCATAGCTAGCCCTGCTTCCCTTGTAGTGGCAAGATGATATTGACACGTTAGGGCTGTCTGCTTGTGTGATTACAAAACAGGGATTACAGCTTCTACTTTCAACCACTGCCTGCCCCACATTTATTAGCTTGGACTCCAGCATGACAGAGTGACCAGCTTGTTCACATCAGCCCAGATGTGACCTAGGAACCCATGTGCCACGCTGGTGTGTGGTGCTGGGCCTGTGAACCCAGCTGAACACAGGCCAAACACTGTTAATGCCTTTGGATTTGTAATACAGCTGATCAGATAAAAACACTCACAGCATTGTTAGTTGGCACTATCTGAAAGAGAAAAGCCTTAAACAACAAGAGTTTAATGCAGAAACTCTTGAATTCTAATTGTGGTTTTGACAATGGCTTCCTCATTTAGTCTTTCTTGGCCCTGGTTCTGTAGATAGTATCTACCTGCCTGATTGGCACTGAAAACAGGTTAACATTTGTAGGCATGCTGAACCAAGATACTTTAGGCATTAACACCATTTTACGTGAAGTAAGGCCAGAAGGGACTATGATTTCATCTTCTGATACCCATTATACAGGCCCATTGTATTTATTCTAAACATTTCCTGACAGATGTTCCTGACCTGCAGTGGACAGCACTTTGCTGCCAGTTTCTATGTTCATTGGAAATCTTGGCCCTTGCTTCACTGAATAATTGTGCATGAGTAATAAAAAGCATGACAGCAGAATGATTATATAGTGCCTTGCTGGTAAACATAGCATCTGGGGAGACATGGTTAATTGTGCATGTATATACCCAAGAGTTTTGGATGCTTCAAGTCTACAGCACTTTTGCAGTAAACCCTGTGACACAGGGGTCATGTTGGGCATGCCTCTTCCTGGCACCTGAAAGAAAGGAAGGGACCTGCTTAGCCAGAGAAATTTGGCACACACTGTATTTGGAGTCTCAGGAACTCTGCTAAGTCAAATATTTCTGTTCATTAAAGACCTCCCTGACAAGGTATAGGTAGGGACTGTCAGGGTCCTGAGGGTGTCAACAAGGCTTAATGGCCCTGACCAGCCTCACCTGGGGCCTCCACCCACACAGCTGATTCGTGGGCCCAGGAACTCCATTTAAGCTCAGCTCAGGCAGTTACTTCTTGTCTAAGCTCTGGTGTAGATGTGTTTGTTTTGGGTGTTGGCTCTGGTCTTGTTTGTTGTCTGGACTTGGTTTCTCGATGAACCTCAGGCTTATCTGTAGCCTTGTTTTGGGCCTTAGTTTCTATTCTTTTCTTGCCTCTCTGAAAGCAGCATAGAGCTGCTTTATGCTCTCTCTGTGACTGGGGCTGTAGCTGGCTCCCAGCACTCAGCTCTGCCTGTCCTGCTGCAGGACTCTGCCCTGTTGGTGAAGGTACTTCCTGTGCTGTGGTCATATTTGGCTCCTTGCTCACCTCAGGAAGAAGCATTTCTGTCGATTTGCTGATAGAGAGAGAGAGTTTAAGATGGCACAGTGCCAAGGGACTGAGGTTTGCTAGAGTATTTGTAATCTACAAGTTACGATTTCTGTGGCAGAAAAAGAATGAGTCTCATGGGGGGAAAGTTATGTACTTCTGATGCCTGTAGATATGGGTTGGGGCAAATGAACAGGCAACTAGATGGCTATTACTTCAGATCACTGATTAGTAAAGAGCAGAAGCAAGTCTAGAGACTTTAAAAAGCTTACAGTCCAGAGGTATGACACCTGATGGTAGTTGATATAGCTGTCCCAAAATAGGGCTTGGTGTACACCAGTATTTTAAGAGCACTAAATATAATCTTTTCAGCAACTGTTACTACGAGGAGAGCTTATCTAACTTAAGCCTTAACAATGTATTTTAATTGATACATATTTTAAATGTGTTTAGGAAACCAAGCATCTTTAACAACAAATTACAGCAACTGATAAAACTATCTACCTGCTTGATTTTTTTTTCTTCAAATTTGTTGCTCTATTCCTGAGTATCATAATTTTAGTGTCTTTCCCTGCTGATTGTTGATTTACCAGGGGAAGATGACATGAATACAACCTGAATGACATCAAAATTGCTGATGACTTTTAAGAATGGGTCATAAAAGAGCTATCACTAGAGAAATTCTGTAAAGGGTGTCAACATTTCAAAGTAAAAAGATAAAGTGACACCTGTGAGCAAATATTTGAAGGTGCAAATGAACTACTAGAGGGGCTAATGAAGAAAACAGACCTTGAGAGCACTTTATATCAGTAAGTATTTAAGAAACCCAACAAAGCTCTGCACATAAAGCTCATTGCTGAATTCCTTTGTGTGTTAGTATATCTATGCAAGATGTTCTGTTTAGTTTTGCAATACGAGTTTTTTCCTGCTTTCCTAAACAGTATGCACGCATGGGGCACCCTTCTCTAAATTATGAGGGTTGACAGAGTTTCTCCTTGAAATATCCTGCCTGTAGCTAAGAGCAATAACAGCCCATCTATGTGATTATTGATTTTTTTAGCCTGTGGTAAAACTCTAGAAACTTGATGACTTTCAGCTGTTAGTGCAGTTGCAATGCTTTTTTTTGTGTGAAATCAGTAAATTAGGTTCCTACAGCTGGAGCTGTTAACACAGTATGGTTGCTGTGGTGGGAGGAGGCTTTTCCTGAGCAGAAACCCAAAAGAATACAAAATGGGTGGAGAAAATGGCATCAAAAGGGACTAAAAAACCTGCTTCAATAACTCACAGAATAGTTGCCTTTCCATTAGAGGCTTAGAAAGAGTGATTTCAACAAAAAAAATATTAATTTTGCAGGTATATTACAAAAAGTAAAAAGGCTTGAGAGTTTTCTGCTATAAAGAATGTATTTCATGTTTTGTAGAAGAATTTTTTTTTGTTATTGGAAAGAATGAATACTGTAACAACCATTTCCCAAATATGCAAATGATGCAATGATCAAACAGAGTGAAATCAAGTTTTCTTGATTCTGATACATGCTTAATTTTAAGGAATATAATCTATTAGAGGGAAAAATTAGTAACTTCTCTTGAAGGCAATCTGACACAAGCAGGAAGAAAAGAATATTCTGGCAATTTTTTGGGAAAGTGGTTCCTTTGACTTGTGCAAACACTGAGATCTGTTTGACCATTTTCTTTGTATTAGAAGACTAACTTTTTTTAAAAGGCATATTGGTATGTGAAATACTTGAAACCCAGGCCAAGATGAATGGGGCAAGAAGTGTATGAAGAATAGGTGAGTTACTGCAGAAAACTAAGTGTAAAGCTGACAGCATGAGCTTTCTCACCAGCTGTCAGCAGGCATCAGGTGTGTTCTCTCTCCTTGCTCCATGCATCAGCATTCAGAGAGTGCACTTGTGGTTTTGTTTTTTTCTTCAGGAGCTGAAGACAAGAGGTCAAATGCCTCCTGTAAAGCCCTACACCCTGTATTCAACACAGATGTTGCAGAAAACCTAAAGAATTGTCAAAAATGTTGACAGCTGCAGAATGATAGGGTGTTTGACCTTTCTGATTCTAAAACAGCTTATTTTTCTCTTTTTTTCCTCATCGTGTTTCCTCTTCTGATGCATTTTGAAACTTTCATATAAATAATTATGCTAAATATTTTTTTCTGGTTATGAAACTGTAAATTGTAGGCAAAATAAGTATTGATGTTCTAGCACGAAGTTTAAGTAGCTCTTTAAATGGTTAAAAAGAAATCTATGTATTTTACAGTATAGTCTAATGAGAGCTCTTTAGGTTTTGGGTTTGTGCGCCCATAGGTCTAAATGTATGTATTTGTTGGCGAAGTGCGTAGATGACTGCTTTTAAGGAGCAGCAATCGATCCCGGGGGCACTACTAAACGGGTTCCACGCCGCATCGTGCCTCGGAGCAGGGAAAGGGTGAGAAGCGGCCGCTGCAGCGGCTGCGGCGGGGTTAACCCGGCCTTTCCCGCGGGGAGGCTGCGGAGGGGCGGCCCGGCCCGGCCCGGCCCGGCTGACGCGATCCGCAGGCGCCGCAGCGTGGCCCGGCCGCGGCTTGGCGGGNGCGGACTTTGGTGTCGCTGTCCCCGGTGGAACGGCCGCCGGGTCTCGTCACCTGGGAAAGCAGGGAGCTCGCTTTTCCTTTTTCCCCTCATGGACTAATGCGGGTGGCGCGGTGCACGCCAGTGACTCGCACGTGTGTCAGAACCAGCGAAGAGCCCCGGTCAGCCGCCGGTTAAATGTTCCCAGAGCCCAAACCCTCGTTAGGGACTCGGGGAAGGCACCTTATCCCTGTCCTCAGACTGTTGCGGTTGCTTTTGAGAAGATGAAAGTGGTGTGAAGAGGCGAGGCAGTCTGGCAAACACAATGCCACATTATATATAACCTCTTGGAGAAAAAGCCTATTTATTCTTCCTGTAAGGTGTTGTCTCAGCTGTCTGATTTGCTGGTGGTAGGAGAAGGTTTGTTTATTTCAAGTTTTTACTTCGTACCTCGCTCTCTGAAGTAGCACAGGGTACACGGCAGACACGTAGCCCACCTCCTTAGAAAGATCAGCAAGGGCTGTTTCCCCCAGAAGGAAAGGAGGAAACAGGATGAAAAACTTGAGTAACTTTCAGGAAAGTTCCTTCTGCAATGACCTTAGCAGTTGAGACAGACAGTGGCCTGGGTTTTTGTAAACAGGAAAAGTAGCTTAACTGTTTCACTAAGGCTTTGTAGCATCTAATAGAAGCTGTTAACTTGTCATCGGGGCTTTTCCCAGTTCCTGACTGAGTTAACTACATTAGAAAAATCCCAAATTTAACTGCTGACATAAAGAACTTTCTTCATCCTGTCACTTTTCTGTTTCTCTTTTGGAAAGGTGTTGCAGGATGTTGTGCCAAAACAACTACTGCACCACTGGATCGAGTAAAGATTTTGCTGCAAGCTCATAACCACCATTACAAACATCTAGGTAAGATGGCTGCCACGTGTCTAATTTTTGGTTTTAAATGCAGTGTTTGTGGTTTGGGTATGTTGATTTACGCAGTGATGAGGCTGATAAAAAAGGTGCTCATCAGACAGAAGGTTGTATCTGTCTGGTCAGGCTGTGTGCCAAGTTTTGTTACTGTTTGGGAAGGAAAAACATAGCCCTGTGTAAGTTGTGGTTTCAGTCGATGTGTTAGGGGTTGAGATGTTAGAATGGTCCTCAATAAGGCATGTAAGAGGTAGGCAGAAGCCAGCAGGAGCTTGGTAATCACAGCTTCAAAGCTCGGCTCATTTCAATAAGAACTGTCCTGCGGTGGTTGCCAGTTCCCAGGGGCCGTGGGGATCCCTGCTTTTCAGGCGGTGGCACGGCTGGTGGGAATTGCAGAGGGTTTGTGCCTGGTGTAAGGTGCAGGTGATCTGTGTTTGGCATCTGTGTTGCATCACGGTGAGAGAGCAAACTCACGTGTCCAGAACTGTTCTCTGCAGGCTGTAACAGTGCCCTCTTGTGCAGAGTATTTGAGCCATTTATGTCGGGTGTTACTGAAATATGTCATAACTTTTCCTCCAAAATGTAAGTGTTGCAATTGTCGGGGGGGGGAAAAAATATTTTGAGTTGGCTAATTTTGCATGTGGAGTTTGTGCCATGTGGATCTCAGAGGGTGTGTTCTAGGAAATAGGAACAGTAACTCATCATTGCAGCATAGAGAGAAATTGTCTTGGCATAAGTAAGTTCAGAGGTGTGTAATAAGCATAACATCTTAAAAATAAACTTACTATTAAATATGTAATAATATGTTCTTATACAATTATATAGTAACAAGGTGCAGTAATCTATTAATATTCTTAGAATTTCTGCAGAAATACTTAGATACTTGTTTTGTTTAAACTTGTTATTAACTTAGACACAAAAGATAATGTTTTTTAAAAGCTGGAAAAATAAATCATATCACTAAATCATAAAATTCAGTGGATATGTATATTCACTGTGGCAAAAAGGGAAACACAAGCAATGTGTTTTAGTAACACAGGCACAAGTATACACTCGAGTCTGCAGTCTGAGAATTGAAGGGTGAAATAATTGGCTTGACTGAGATTATAAATCCTCATTTTCAATTTGCTTTGTACAGTGCCATAGTTGGCAGGTAACATATCATGTTCTTCCCTATTTTTGGAGTCAGATATGATGCTGATTATTTGAAATGTGTTTGACTTAAATGTGTGTCCATGTTACATGCAGGCAAAAAAGGAGAATTATGTGGATGAGGTACCTGTAAGTGCAGAGACACGGTGGGTTGGTTCATCAGAGTCCTCATTATGTGTTTTTATACCCTTGCATTGTGGAGTTTGTGCCATGTGGATCTCAGAGGATATGTTCTAGGAAATAAAACAGTAGCTCATCATTGCAGCATAGAGAGAAATTCTAGTCTTGGCATAAGTAAGTTCAGAGGCATGTAATAAGCATGACATCTTAAAAATAAACTTACTATCAAATATGTAATAATATGTTCATATACAATTATATAATAACAATGTGCAGTAATCTATTCATTTTCTTAGAATCTCCAAAACTAATAGATACTAATAATACTTGTTTTGTTTGAACTTCAAATGAAAGTTTGTCAGCTACTCTTTTTTCCCTGCCTGAAAGCAAGATAAATGTCTTTTTAATTTTCTGCTCTTAGATTATTTAGTAGTTGCATATGAATGAAAACTGTTGGAGTATCACAGTTAATTCTTCTATAAAATTAAACTAGAAAGTGAATTTGATAGCAACTGTTCATAACTAATGTTTATAGTAAAATTATAGGTTTTGTCCAAATCTTGTGTGATCTTACATTATTTCCTGCCCATTAAAAGGGAGTAGGGTTGCAACAACTCTGAGACAAAGAGTGTAAGATGTTTAAGTTGTAAGCAATGAGAGTCTTCAACATGTTTGCTTGGTTTCCTAGTGGTGGTATTTAATCTTTAATTTGCATGTAGGAATATCAGATTGTTTTGCTGTGGTTTTAGACTTTATTATGTATTTATTTATTTACAATTGACTGAATTGCAAGTCAGCCCCTTCACTTTCCTTGTGTTGCTGGCATTAGCTGCTGTGGGTGGGTAGTGGCATCTGCAGCAGCTTGCTCACAGTGCAGGCAAGTCCCGGGGCCTGAGTACAGAGGTTCACTGAGTCTGGGAGATGAGAAAGCCGATAAAACTTAACCCTAAGGCTCTCCCTTCTGGCGGTGTTTGGGCAGTGAAAGTGGATTTTCCATAGTTACACAAGCAACATGATGCAGCCTTAGCTTTATATGCTTGCTTTCTTTACAGTAGCATTTCCTTGGTGTTTTTTTTCCTTTCCCACAGTGTTAAATAGCTCTTTTTGTATTGCTGCAGGAGTATTTTCTACCTTGTGTGCTGTCCCCAAAAAGGAAGGCTACCTTGGGCTGTATAAAGGAAACGGGGCGATGATGATTAGAATTTTTCCATATGGTGCTATTCAGTTTATGGCATTTGACCAATATAAAAAGGTACCTGCATTTGTTTTCCCTTCCTTTTTTTTTTTTTTTTTCTGCCTGCGATGAATTGAGTAAGACTTATTGAGTGAGTGAAACTGACACTGAAATTTCTATGTCTTATTAATTAGCTGCATATCTTTTCTAAGGTTGCTTAATATTATCAGAACTTACTCATTAAAAATATCAGGGCAACAGGGAAGCTTTTGCAATGTTGATTAAGGAAAAAGAAATTCACACTGATTTCTAAGTGTTTGTATTGTTGAGAATAATACCCTTTCTTTTAATGAAAACAAAAGGTAATTTTAAATCTGCTGCTATTTGTACTGCTGTGAGGTAGCCCTTTGTGAATGTTGTAGGAAAAAAATGTAGAATGAAACAATTTTGTGTTTATGTTGGGATTCTTAGTACTTGATGGATAAAATGACTTAAACTTGAAAGTCTGTCTGGATATGACTGTTAAATTTGACCTGACAAAGTATTACGTCAGGCTGTAGATAAAAACGACCTTGAAGATAAAAATGCTTGTTTCAGGGTTCTGCAAGACTTGTGGATTCTTTTCTGTTTTCCTGCATTTACCCTTTCATAATAAATCTTTGTGTCGTCTCATAGAGGCCAGTTGTTAGCATGAACATGTTTTTAAACATTGTTGCTTGTGGTAAAAAATACTATTTTCCTATTAGAGAGGAGAAATGTCATGTTTGAAAGGTCAGATTTAGTACCCAGCCAAGTTAATGGCACTGGTAAATGGCATTTACTGAAGACAATGGGGTTGAAATTGTGATTCCCTTCCCTAAGAGTAAATTTCAGAAGACTGATACACAGAAGTTACTGTAATGGGTTTTGTCAGTTCTTTATTTTTGTGCTGTAATCATGAATGCTGTTGATCTGTGCATGTTTTATGTCGTGTGGAATAAAAGACTGCATGCCATGCTTATAATTGAAATGATTTATGAATCTGCAATTTCAAGAATCCAATTAGCATCATAGCACTTTCTTTTACTACTAATTGACCAGAAACCTTCACAATATTTTGCGTGGATATGTAAAAGAAAAAAATTTCTTAAAGGAGGAAGATACAAAATGATCTTTATACCAGAAAGTGAAAGTCTCAGTTATTTGATAAAAGCCTGGAAACTAATTTCTAACTTCCTTCCAGGCTGTAATTAACTTAGCAAGTTCTTGCTCTGAAATGTTTGTCCTTTTTCTCTTCCTTTTTATTTCTCCTTTTTTCTTTTATTTTTTTTTCTTTTAATCCAGTTAAAATCTTTATGGGAGTGTTTCACATGATGTGCATGTAAGAAAAATTGACTCTTCTTACTTTTCAACTTTGTTCGGTGTCTTTTGCTCGCTACATATTCAGTTTGCCTTATTTAATACACATTAATGATAACTAAATAAGCAATCTAATTTCTGAAGTGAACAGTACAAATACTTCCAACTCATTGTTTTGCTTTGTTAGTAGAATTTTAGTACTTCTGTGTTTTTAATAAGAAATTGGAAACAGCAGCAGTGTTAAAAAATTCTTCTAACAGTAATTAAATGTTCTGGATTGAATTTGTAGCATTGTAAACTTCTTGGAAACTGCTGCAGAGTTTGCACTAACTTGCTAATAAACTTTTGTGCTGTGTTTCCCTGTATTTTCTGATATCTGACTACTGTAAATGTTTCATATCATGTAGGTAATAAAGAAACAGCTTGGGATTTCTGGGCATGTGCATCGCTTAATGGCTGGATCCATGGCAGGTATAGTTTTCTACTTGGATTTCAGACGTGCCTTTTGCTGAGAAGTTAATATTTATTTAGAGGATGATTTGATGTGGTGTTGGGTCAAACTCCTGCAAATTTGTATTAAGCAAATATACTAGTAAATGGTTAATTTAATGAGGTTGCCTAATTGAAACCTGTTTGTCTGAGAGTATTCTTAAAATTTTGTGTGAGCAGTGAATTCTGTGCTATGTTGTGAAGCACAGTTTTTTTAGTAGTCTTTTATTATGACATTAAAAAGGGAAAAAACCAGTGTCACCAATACAAAGTATAAAGCTGCAGGTTTTGGTAGAATTGGCTCATCAACCTCTCTGCCACTGCTTCTAGGTTGAATATAAGCCCACAGAAATGGAGAGAACTGCAGCTTCTTAAATGAGTATTTCTTTAGATTTGCCAGAGATGTCTGTGTGTCTCCATGTGCAACACAGGATTGTCATGATGCTCTTCAGATTATGTTTGTGAATGTTAAAATCTCTTCTTTATTAATTAATCCAATAGCAGTGGAAAAACTCATCAGTAAACTGCCAGTGTAGAGTATAAATATATGTATTTGTTTTCCTCTTAGTAGTCATTGAGTGAAAAGTAGCTAGGAAAAAATAGGGGAAGGTAAGTAATAGTGGACTGAGTTTTAATTGGAGTGGTTCTTCATGTGCTTTTGATTTGTAAAATAACCTTAGTACTGTCTAGTAACAGTCCCTAAATAGTTATGGGTATTCATATTTAGCCTCTTTTGGAAAAAAAACTATTGGGGTTTTTTTAATACTACCTTCAGTTAAGCTAGGAAGATCTCATTAAAATATTCTGGCTTTGTGTGACACAGAGGAAAAAGAATTAAATGAAACAATTACAAGAGTGCTACAAACTAACAAAACCTATTTGGTAAGAAATGTTACAGAACTTGGCTGGCTTTCTGTCTGAAAAAAGTCAAAAAAAACCCTAGATCCATAGATGATTTTTTTTGCTTCCTTTTTCTCCTTTCCCCTGGCTTGAAGTGGAACATTTTGCAATTCACCTTTTTCCCCCCTAAAAAGATGATTATTATTAGCTTTTCCAAGAACTTTGTCAGAGACTGGAAACCTGACTTGGGAGATGCTGTGAAAACACAGAATAATCAGCTTAACTGTCAGTGTTGGATGTGATGGACTTCCTCCTGTAAAAAAATTAATAGCATCTGCCATTGTTGTAAGCACCTTACTGGTTTAGTCTGGTTTGTGTGGTTAGAGTCACAGAAATAAATTAATATACAGTGCTATCTGGCAACCATGATCTGCCCTGTGGTATGTTTAAGTACAATATACTCAATAGTTTCATTTTTAGAACCCCAAAAGTGTGGAACCTTGATGTAGGGGTGAAATGAACACAGCAGTCAAGTGTATATTATAGTGTCACATGTGGGTGTCTCACTATTTGTTTACTAGGTGACATTAACTGCTTCTTGGGATATTCTTTAAATAATAAGAGGCAGAGGGTTTATCTTAAGTATATCAAGGAGATATAGGGGAGGATGGAGGCACTAAGAAGAGCAGAGAGTTTGAAATCTGGTACAGAAGTTTTCTAGGTTGGCAAACAAAAAAGGAAAGACTTGAAAGCAATTGGTAATATTTCTTGCTTTCCCTCCTGTGCTGACTCCAACAAAGGACATTTTTCTGTTTCTTTCACGCTTAAACACTGAAGGAGATGATGTGCTGCAGACACCCCAGTGTTGGTGCAGAGGGGTCTTCACAGTTTCGTGGGACACAGTGTTAAGAAATTGAGAATAGATAACCTGTATTTCTTTTAACTTTTGGTCCCATCTACACCATCTAGGCAGGCAGCTGTCTGCTTTTACTTCTCTGTTCCCACTGTACTTAAATCTTGTTTAGGTCAATGTTTCCAACATGACTTGTGGTCAACAGACCTGAATCAGCTTCGAAGTGGTGGGAAACATTTAAGTGTCTTCTGTAAGTGATAAACAGAATCAAAAGCATATCCACAGGGGACAACAAGGCAGCGAGGATGGGAGTAGTGGAGGGAGAGAAAAGAAAAACCTATTGTAATGCATATATTTAAGGAGACCAAATTGAAGTTACTGTGGAAACTCTAACTCTGAATTTCCTGAGTCTTGTGTGATTCAAATTTCAGCTGTAACACCTCATTAAGAGATAAGTAGTGTATAGCTTCTTTTAAGGAAAGACAGAGCTGAGCAAAAGAGAAATCAGAGCCAACGTTGGTGGGCCTTAGGAAAGAAAATTATGAAACAACAACACAAACGAGGAAATAATATTAAATAAAATATCACTGGATGATTTTCCTAATTAATTTTATAAGTTTTCTAATAGAAAAATCCAAGTTAAAACACAGAATTGTGTAATTCCTCTCCTGCACTTGATTAACTTCAAAATAACAAAGCCAAAAATGACTAGATGTTATCTAGAATAAACTCAAGTCCCATTAAACGAATATGGAGACTATGTTTTTGTTTTTAGCTTTTTACTTTTAGTAAAAGTGATTGAAAATAGTGCTGACCTAGTACTACCTAGGAGGATATTGGCTGTCTCCATTTTAAATAGTATGTAATTAACAGTTACCTACTTGAGTCACCATATAAAAAGAATCTGGTCTAGTTCTTCAGATGCATTAGGGAGGCAGAATAACAGAACAGAATTACATATTGGGCATAAAAAGGTATTAGGACTGGTAAATTAGGCATTCTTTAACCTGTCTGATAAATATTTTTTGTCATCAGCAATTTCTCTGCATGTAGTTTCTGAAGCTTTGTTATGATAAGAAGATGCTACTTGGATAAATTAATCTTTATATTAGCTAAGGAGCAAATCTGCAGTTCAAGGCTGTGTCTTGTGTTTATCACTTTTGAGCTTTATTACTCTGCATCTCCTGACAGTGCTTAATTTGATCTCTGGAGCTACTGATAGAGTACAAAGAGCTTGATACAGAGATCATAAAAACTTGCATACCAGCTGTGTTTGCAATGTAAATGTATTTCACTTGTGGTTTTTTCTTGCTCCAGATAGTTTTTTTTTTTTTTTTTTTTATTTTTTTTTTCTACANTGTTTTTGTTTTTAGCTTTTTACTTTTAGTAAAAGTGATTGAAAATAGTGCTGACCTAGTACTACCTAGGAGGATATTGGCTGTCTCCATTTTAAATAGTATGTAATTAACAGTTACCTACTTGAGTCACCATATAAAAAGAATCTGGTCTAGTTCTTCAGATGCATTAGGGAGGCAGAATAACAGAACAGAATTACATATTGGGCATAAAAAGGTATTAGGACTGGTAAATTAGGCATTCTTTAACCTGTCTGATAAATATTTTTTGTCATCAGCAATTTCTCTGCATGTAGTTTCTGAAGCTTTGTTATGATCAGAAGATGCTACTTGGATAAATTAATCTTTATATTAGCTAAGGAGCAAATCTGCAGTTCAAGGCTGTGTCTTGTGTTTATCACTTTTGAGCTTTATTACTCTGCATCTCCTGACAGTGCTTAATTTGATCTCTGGAGCTACTGATAAAGTACAAAGAGCTTGATACAGAGATCATAAAAACTTGCATACCAGCTGTGTTTGCAATGTAAATGTATTTCACTTGTGGTTTTTTCTTGCTCCAGATCGTTATTTAATTTTTATTTCCAAAGAAAGGAAATTACTACGAATGGAGGGATAGTAGGGAAATTGGGAGACAGATAAATCCCTGTAGAGCTAATCTCATTGTTAACTCCCAAAGCCTGGGAAGCAAATCAAGGACAGTCTAAGGTCACTGTCACTATGTCTTTAGTTTGTGTGGTCAAAGGTGCTTGAGGACAGTATGGGCAGTGAAGAACGGTGTTTCCCTGGCGTCTGGGTCAGCATTAGCAGTGAAAAAGTCTGCTGGTTTTGAGGAAGTGGCTCTTTGAAGGGAGTAGCTGTGTTCCCCTATTATGATTATTTCAGATCAGACAGTGGGAATTGCTGTATGTATCTCTTTTCTGTTGATACACTTTTGAATCTGTCCTGTTTAACCTACCCCAGGACAGATATTTGGCTTTGCTATCATTAATGGGAATAGACTTTGCTTGTTCAAGCCTGGGACTGAGCCTTAAGATGCTGTGGTTGGACTTCTTATAGTATTAAGGGAGCAGAGGTGAGAGGAGTAATTTTGTAGACTTTACCACAGTGACTGTGTCCCACAGCTGGCTCCCATTCCTCTGGGGAAGGATAGTGTCTCTCCTGAGTCCCAAAGGAAATCTTGGTCCCTTGTATGTACATTTCCCTTATATGAACAGTAAAGCAGTAACATGCCTCTCCTAGTTGCTGCAAGACAGCATATATTGTGGCTGATGTCCCAAATCCCCTTTTACTTTTCTTTTTTTTTTTTTT